>NC_069437.1:38962588-39145871 GCF_026875155.1 Cherax quadricarinatus | reverse complement strand
TGGGGGTTTGAACTCAGGAGAATTGTGGACGGTTGCAGCCTGCCCAGATCCCTTTGTAGTTCTCCCTGGTCTTCGATCGGTGTATTTTCTCTCAATTCACGTATCTGCAAACAGGGAAATCAGATTTATTCCTTCCGTCATGTCGTTCACAAAAACCAGAAACACATGGTCTGGACTGCCCCCTGCGGGACCCGCTGGTCACAGGTCCCCACTCTGACACCTCGCCACGTACCATGATCGCTGCTGTTTCCTGACAGTATTCCCTGATCCATTGTAGTGCCTTCCCTGTTATCCCTGCTTGGTCCTCCAGTTTTTGCACCAATCTCTTGTGGGAAACTGGTCAAACGCCTTTTTGCAGTCCAAGAAAATGCAATCCACCCACCCTTCTCTCTTGTCTTACTGCTGTCACCATGTCATGAACTCCAGTGGTTTGTGACACAGGATTTCCCGTCCCTGAAACCTGTTGGCTGCTTTTGATGAGATCATTCCTTTCTAGGTGTTCCCCCACTCTTCTCCTGATAATCTTCTCCATGATTTTGCACTATACATGTCGTGACACTGGTCTGTAGTTTAAGCTCATGTCTGTCTCCTTTTTTTAAAGATTGGGACTACATTTGCTGTCTTCCATGCCTCAGGCAATCTCCCTGTTCGATAGATGTATTGAATATTGTTGTTAGGGGTACACATTAGCGCCTCTGCTCCCTCTCTCAATACCCATGGGGAGATGTTATCTGGCCCCACTGCCTTTGAGGTATCTAGCTCACTCAGAAGCCTCTTCACTTCTTCCTCGGTTGTGTGCACTGTGTCCAGCACTTGGTGGTGTGCCCCACCTCTCCGTCTTTCTGGAGTCCCTTTGTCTCCTTGTGAACACTTCTTTGATTCTCTTTTTGAGTTCTTCACATACTTAAAACGGTCATTTCTTGTTGTCTCTCTCCTTCCTTCCTTAGCCTGATTCCCTGGTCCTTGACTGTTGTTTTCCTCCTGATGTGGCTGTACACAGTTTCGGGTCAGATTTGGCTTTCGCTGCTTATGTTTATTTTTTATATTGTCTTTGGGCCTCCCTTCTTATCTGTGCATTATTCGTTTCTGGCTCTACGACTGTTCTCCCTTTTTCTCTGGGTCCTTTGCCTTATATATTTCTTCCATTCCTAGCACACTTGGTTTTTGCTCCCTGCACCTTTGGGTAAACCATGGGCTCATCTGGTTTTGGGATGTTGTGTGTGTGTGTGTGGTGTATGTGTATGTGTTTTGTGTGTGTTGTATGTGTGTGTGTGTACTCACCTAGTTGTACTCACCTAGTTGAGGTTGCAGGGGTCGAGTCCAAGCTCCTGGCCCCGCCTCTTCACCTGGCCGCTACCCAGTCACTCTTCCCGCTCCGTGGGCTTTATCATACCTCTTCTTAAAGCTATGTATGGATCCTGCCTCCACTACATCGCTACCCAGGCTATTCCACTTCCTGACAACTCTGTGATTGAAGAAATACTTCCTAACATCCCTGTGGTTCATCTGAGTCTTCAGCTACAAACTGTGACCCCTCGTTGCTGTGTCCCATCACTGGGACATCCTGTCTTCGTCCACCTTGTCTATACCTTTAAGTATTTTATATGTCGTTATCATATCTCCCCTAACTCTCCTGTCTTCCAATGTCGCCAGGTTGATTTCCCTTAACCTCTCCTCGTAGGACATACCTCTTAGCTCTGGGACTAGTCTTGTTGCAAACCTTTTCACTTTCTCTAGTTTCCTTACATGCTTGGCTAGGTGAGGGTTCCAAACTGGTGCTGCATATTCCGATATGGGCCTAACGTACACAGTGTACAGGGCTCTGAATGACTCCTTATTGAGATGTCGGAATGCTGTTCTGAGGTTTGCTAGCCGCCCATATTCTGCAGCAGTTATTTGGTTGATGTGCGCCTCAGGAGATGTACTTCGGTGTTATACTCACAAGATCCTTTTCCTTGAGTGAGGTTTGTAGGTTCTGGCCCCCTAGACCGTACTCCGTTTGTGGTCTTCTTTGCCTTTTCCAAATCTGCATGAGTTTGCACTTGCTGGTGTTGAACTCCAGGAGCCAGTTTCTGTACCAGGTCTGCAGTCTGTCCAGATCCCTCTGTAGTTCTGTCTGGTCTTCGTCCAATTGAATTCTTCTCATCAACTTCACATCATCTGGAAACAGGGACACTTCAGAGTCTATTCCTTCCGTCATGTCGTTCACAAATACCAGAAACAGCACCGGTCCTAGGACTGATTCTTGTGGCACCCCGCTCGTTACCGGCTCCCACTCTGACGCCTCACCATGTACCATGACTCGCTGTTGTCTTCCTGACAGGTATTCCCTGATCCATTGTAGTGCCTTCCCTGTTATCCCTGCTTGGTCCTCTAGCTTCCGCACTAATCTCTTGTGTGGAATTGTGTCAAACGCCTTCTTACAGTCCAAGAAAATGCAGTCTACCCACCCCTCTCTCTCTTGCCTTACTGCCGTCACCCTGTCATAGGACTCCAGTAGATTTGTGACGCAGGATTTCCGTCCCTGAAACAGTGCTGGCTTTTGTTGATAAACTCATTCCTCTCTAGGTGCTCCATCACTCTTCTACTGATAATTTTCTCCATGACCTTGCATACTATACACGTCAGTGACTCTGGTCTGTAGTTTAATGCTTCGTGTCTGTCTCCTTTTTTATAAATTGGGACAACATTTGCTGTCTTCCATACTTCTGGTAGTCGTCCTGTTTCGATAGATGTGTTGAAGATAGTTGTTAGTGGTATACAAAGCGCCTCTGCTCCCTCTCTCAGGACCCATGGAGAGATGTTGTCTGGCCCCATCGCCTTTGAAGTGTGTAGCTCGCTTAGCAGCATCTTCACTTCTTCCTCAGTTGTATGTATTGTGTCCAACACTTACTGGTGTACCCCACCTCTCTGCCTTTCTGGAGGCTCTTCCGTCTCCACTGTGAACACCTCTTTGAATCTCCTGTTGAGCTTCTCACATACTTCACGGTCGTTTGTTCTGACCTCCCCTCGTTCCTTCTTCAGCCTAATTACCTGGTCCTTGACTGTCGTATGCCTCCTGATGTGGCCGTACAACAGCTTTGGTTCAGATTTGGCTTTTGCCTGTATGTCATTCTCATATTGCCTTTGAGCCTCTTGTGTGTGTGTGTACTCACCTAATTGTACTCACCTAATTGTAGTTGCAGGGGTCGAGACTCAGCTCCTGGCCCTGCCTCTTCACTGAACGCTGCTAGGTCCTCTCTCTCCCTGCTCCATGAGCTTTATCAAACCTCATCTTAAAGCTATGTATGGGTCCTGCCTCCACTACCTCACTTGCTAGGCTATTCCACTTCCTGACTACTCTATGACTGAAGAAATACTTCCTAACATCCCATTGACTCATCTGGGTCTTCAACTTCCAATTGTGACCCCTTGTTTCTGTGTCCCCTTTCTGGAACATCCTGTCCCTGTCCACCTTGTCCATTCCACCCAGGATATTGTATGTCGTTATCACGTCTCCCCTAACCATTCTGTCCTCCAGTGTCGTCAGGCCGATTTCCCTTGACCTTTCTTTGTAGGACATTTCCCTTAGCTCTGGAACTAACCTTGTCACAAACCTTTTGCACTTTGTCAAATTTCTTGACGCTCATGATCAAGTATGGGCCTGACGTACACTGTGTACATATGCTGTGTGTGTACTCACCTAGTTGAGGTTGCAAGGGTCGATTCCAACCTCCTGGCCCCGCCTCTTCACTAATCGCTAGTAGATCACTCTCCCTGAATCGTTAGCTTTGTCATACCTCTGCTTAAACCTATGTATGGATCCTGTCTCCACTACATCGCTTCCCGAACTATTCCACTTCCTGACTACTCTGTGGCTGAAGAAATACTTCCTAACATCCCTGTGATTCATCTGTGTCTTCAACTTCCAACTGTGTCCCCTTGTGTGTGTATGTGTGTGTGTGTGTGTGTGTATGTGTGTGTGTGTGTGTGTGTGTGTGTGTGTGTGTGTGTGTGTGTGTGTGTGTGTGTGTGTGTGTGTGTATGTGTGTGTGTATGTGTGTGTGTGTGTGTGTGTGTGTGTGTGTGTGTGTGTGTGTGTGTGTGTGTGTGTGTATGTGTGTGTGTGTGTGTGTGTATGTGTGTGTGTGTTTGTGTGTGTGTGTGTACTCACCTAGTTGTACTCACCTAGTTGAGGTTGCGGGGGTCGATTCCGAGCTCCTGGCCCGCCTCTTCACTGATCGCTACTAGGTCACTCTCCCTGAGCCGTGAGCTTTATCATACCTCTGCTTAAAGCTATGTATGGATCCTGCCTCCACTACATCGCTTCCCAAACTATTCCACTTACTGACTACTCTGTGGCTGAAGAAATACTTCCTAACATCCCTGTGATTCATCTGTGTCTTCAGCTTCCAACTGTGTCCCCTTGTTACTGTGTCCAATCTCTGGAACATCCTGTCTTTGTCCACTTGTCAATTCCTCTCAGTATTTTGTATGTCTTATCATGTCCCCCCTATCTCTCCTGTCCTCCGGTGTGTGTGTGTGTGTGTGTGTGTGTGTGTGTGTGTGTGTGTGTGTGTGTGTGTGTGTGTGTGTGTGTGTGTGTGTGTGTGTGTGTATGTGTGTGTGTGTGTGTGTGTGTGTGTGTGTATGTATGTGTATGTACTGACCTAGTTGTACTCACCTAGTTGAGGTTGCAGGGGTCGAGTCCAAGCTCCTGGCCCCGCTTCTTCACTGGTCACTACTAGGTCACTCTCCCTGAACCATGAGCTTGATCGTACCTCTGCTTAAAGCTATGTATGGATCCTGCCTCCACTACATCGCTTCCCAAACTATTCCACTTCCTGACTACTCTGTGGCTGAAGAAATACTTCCTAACATCCCTTTGATTCATCTGTCTTCAGCTTCCAACTGTGTCCCCGTGTTGCTGTGTCCAGTCTCTGGAACATCCTGTCTTTGTCCACCTTGTCAATTCCTCTCAGTATTTTGTAAGTCGTTATCATGTCCCCCTATCTCTCCTGTCCTCCAGTGTCGTCAGGTTGATTTCCCTTAACCTCTCCTCATAGGACATGCCTCTTAACTCTGGGACTAGTCTTGTTGCAAACCTTTGCACTTTCTCTAGTTTCTTTACATGCTTGGCTAGGTGTGGGTTCCAAACTGGTGCCGCATACTCTAATATGGGCCTAACGTACACGGTGTACAGGGCCCTGAACGACTCCTTATTAAGATGTCGGAATGCTGTTCTGAGGTTTGCCAGGCGCCCATATGCTGCGGCAGTTATTTGGTTGATGTGCGCTTCAGGAGATGTGCCTGGTGTTATACTCACCCCAAGATCTTTTACCTTGAGTGATGTTTGTAGTCTCTGGCCCCCTAGACTGTACTGCGGTCTTCTTTGCCCTTCCCCAATCCTCATGACTTTGCACTTGGTGGGATTGAACTCCAGGAGCCAGTTGCTGGACCAGGTCTGCAGCCTGTCCAGATCCCTTTGTAGTTATGCCTGGTCTTCGATCGAATGAACTCTTCTCATCAACTTCACGTCATCTGCAAACAGGGACACCTCGGTGTGTGTGTACTCACCTAGTTGAGGTTGCGGGGGTCGAGTCCGAGCTCCTGGCCCCGCCTCTTCACTGATCGCTACTAGGTCACTCTCCCTGAGCCGTGAGCTTTATCATACGTCTGCTTAAAGCTATGTATGGATCCTGCCTCCACTACATCGCTTCCCAAACTATTCCACTTACTGACTACTCTGTGGCTGAAGAAATACTTCCTAACATCCCTGTGATTCATCTGTGTCTTCAGCTTCCAACTGTGTCCCCTTGTTACTGTGTCCAATCTCTGGAACATCCTGTCTTTGTCCACCTTGTCAATTCCTCTCAGTATTTTGTATTTTGTATGTCGTTATCATGTCCCCCCTATCTCTCCTGTCCTCCAGTGTCGTCAGGTTGATTTCCCTTAACCTCTCCTCGTAGGACATACCTCTTAGCTCTGGGACTAGTCTTGTTGCAAACCTTTGCACTTTCTCTAGTTTCTTTACGTGCTTGGCTAGGTGTGGGTTCCAAACTGGTGCCGCATGTGTGTGTGTGTGTGTGTGTGTGTGTGTGTGTGTGTGTGTGTGTGTGTGTGTGTGTGTGTGTGTGTGGTGTGTGTGTATGTGTGTGTATGTGTGTGTGTGTGTGTGTGTGTGTGTGTGTGTGTGTGTGTGTGTGTGTGTGTGTGTGTGTATGTGTGGTATGTGTGTGTGTGTGTGTGTGTGTGTGTGTGTGTGTGTGTGTGTGTATGTGTGTGTGTATGTGTGTGTGTGTGTGTGTGTGTGTGTGTGTGTGTGTGTGTGTGTGTGTGTGTGTGTGTGTGTGTGTATGTGTGTATGTGTGTGTGTATGTGTGTGTGTGTGTGTATGTGTGTGTGTGTGTGTGTGTGTGTGTGTGTGTGTGTGTGTGTGTGTGTGTGTGTGTGTATGTGTGTGTATGTTTGTGTGTGTGTGTGTGTGTATGTGTGTGTGTGTGTGCGTGTGTGTGTGTCGTGCCGAATAGGTAAAATTGGTCAATTAGCAAGATATGATTTAAAATTAAGTACTTTCCAATATTATTTCTTATACATTTAACAATATATTTTTTTTCATTTATGTTAATGTAAAAATTAATAATTTTGTACCAAAAGAACCTTAGAAAACGTACCTAACCATATTATAACCAGCGAAATTTAATTTAGCCTAATCCAACTAATATAATGGGATTATTTGGTATTCTGGTAGCGGGTGGATAAATGATACGTCTTCGGAGGCTTCTTACTTTATTGTTAAGTCGTGGTGGGTACACAGGCTTGTGTGTTTGTGCCCATGGCCGGGGAGGGCCATCCCACGAGAGAGAGCTACTAGTACTTGTGTCTTCCTGCTAGGCCACTGTGTGAGTGAGGGTGAGGCAAGTCTGGGCATACTGAAGTGGCAAGGCCTATTGGTGGCAGCACCAGCATGGCGTGAAATATGAACTAAGCTGGCAGACAGCATGGGCTGTCTGTGCAGACAGTACAGGCTGTCTACATACGCTCGGTCACCTACCGCGCAACGTCCTGACGCAACAATACTGGTAGTAAAAGAAACTCGGTCTCTCTCTCGTAGGAACAGGGCACAGAACACAAAATAAAAACATATATATATATATGAACATGGAAAAAAAACTTCCTGCAGGGAGGGAAGAAAAAACATGTGGGGTGTGCTAAACCTCGTGGTCATAGGCAGTGAGCGTCGATGGGCATCACTGCACGCCTTCCTGCGTCTGGACATACTGCAACACGGGAGACATCGCTGCAGCTGAGCTGTGACGTAACAGGGTATGGTCACCTCTGGAACGGTGAAGCAGTCATCGTAGGAGTCGCTGCAGGTTTTCACTCAACCTGGGGCACAACATGCTGGTGCCCTCGAGTGAGGCGTCGACAAAACTCGGCAACTGGGCAAGACTTCTGGCAAGCGACTCAGGAGGACACTTCTCGACTGGTACTGTCACTGGGCTGTCACTGCCGGCGAGCGTGGAGTGAGTTGTGGAGCGAGTCGTGGCAGAGGCGACTGGGCGAAACATCTGGGAGTCGTAACATCATACACCAGACTGCAGTGAGCGAGCTAGCAGTCAAAGTGACATCTTCTTTGTGCAGGCTGCTCACTGAAGCTTGTGACACGAGGCTGACACAGTGCCTGCCGACAGGGCTAACTGCGGCTTGGCGAGTATCATTCTCTCGACAGTTGGAGTTATAGCAGAGATTAGTCTAAGCGTCCCCAGACTTGTTTCTCTACATATAACTGCACTCTGACGGTCTGGAGGTGAAGTGAAACAAATCTCGATGGGAATCGTAGCAGGCACGATTCTGCAGAACATCACGAGCGACGAGCATAAAAGCTTTCTGTACAAGAGGGCTCGGTCACTCGGAGCTGTCTTGACATCAGCTGTCAAACACACTGGTCACACGGGTGACTTAGCACAGTGGTGGTACTCAGGTCTGGCTCAGACCTCACTGGACGCACGGAAACTTTACACACCCGCAGTACACTAACATGTGAGAACACTGACTGAGAGGAATTAATTAACACACGACATATATTTTCTCTCAATCTTCTCGACAATATTAAAATAATTACTAGAAACACTCGATGTGACATCATGTGATGTCAGGCGTGATGACGTCAGCAGCACTGACGTCAGCAGACATCTCGAGGTGACGTCAGCAGACATCTCGAGGTGACGTCAGCAGACATCTCGAGGTGACGTCAGCAGACATTTCGAGGTGACGTCAGCAGACATCTCGAGGTGACGTCAGCAGACATCTCGAGGTGACGTCAGCAGACATCTCGAGGTGACGTCAGGCAGACATCGTGACGTCATGAAGTCGGGCAGCATCGTGGGTGACGTCAATGTGATGCAGGCAGCAGACCACAGCATGTGGCCTGGGACATCTGGTAACTCACGTAGCTCGTAGGTCTACGTGACATCGCCCACACCCACGTGGCGTCGTGATCCACATGGTGTCGTGATCTACGTGCCATGCTGATCCACGTAGCTTCGAGTGGCCTCGGGCACTCGGATACACAGCTCTGGCAATGAATCACAAGAAAAACAGCAGAAAACACAGCAGAGGGAGTGGGCAGTGGTGAGTGTATGGTAGTGTGGTGGCAAGGAGCGTGGGTGAGTGTATGGCAGGGGAGCATCTGGCCATTCCTCCTCCTCCTCCACCCACAAACACGTGGAGAAGCTCACACTGGACGCAGAAATCACCACAAAACTCACCTCTGGCTTGCTGAAACAGCTGTGCTGAGCTGAACAACAACAGCAACATACAAGTGACGCTGAACACGTGACTTGAGAAACAGCGTGGGACGCTAGCGTGGGACGCTGTAGCGTGGAGTCACTGTGACGCCACTTACAATTCTCGAAGAAATTCGGTAAATTTCGGCTGGATCCTGCTTGTACCTGTGTCTGGATGCTGAAACGTGCAGACACGACATCAGGATAACTCGTTGAGAGACGGATGATTCTTGTGTAGGGTGATGAAGTGAAGATGACTTCATACCTCTTCCTTCCTCGCTTTGGGCAAACACACTGCTGCGACCACAGCTGCTACCATTTATAACGAGATTATTTGGTATTCTGGTAGCGGGTGGATAAATGATACGTCTTCGGAGGCTTCTTGCTTTATTGTTAAGTCGTGGTGGGTACACAGGCTTGTGTGTTTGTGCCCATGGCCGGGGAGGGCCATCCCACGAGAGAGAGCTACTAGTACTTGTGTCTTCCTGCTAGGCCGCTGTGTTAGTGAGGGTGAGGCAAGTCTGGGCATACTGAAGTGGCAAGGCCTATAGGTGGCAGCACCAGCATGGCGCGAAATATGAACTAAGCTGGCAGACAGCATGGGCTGTCTGTGCAGACAGTACAGGCTGTCTACACTAAATATGTTTTAGATAAGTTTACAATAATATAATAATAAACAAATACAACTAAATATATTTTTTTCGTTAGGTTCAGAGTGATTTTTTGCTAAAATACTGCATACATAAATTTTTGCTTGCCTAATTCGGCAAGAAGAGCGTTAGCAGAGTGCTGAAGGAATCAGCTGGATTATCTTGTATACAATCCGAGCGATCAGGTTATTAATAGTGGATCAATTCTTGGATATAGTAGGAGATACCATGAACCCTAGAAGAGATATGGTAGGAGATACCATGAACCCTTAAAAAGATATAGTAGGGGATACCATGAACCCTAGAAGAGATATGGTAGGGGATACCATGAGCCCTAGAAGAGATATAGTAGGAGATACCATGAACCCTAGAAGAGATATGGTAGGAGATACCATGAACCCTTAAAAAGATATAGTAGGGGATACCATGAACCCTAGAAGAGATATGGTAGGAGATACCATGAGCCCTAGAACAGACATAGTAGGGGATACTATGAACCCTAGAACAGACATAGTAGGGGATACAATGAATCCTAGAAGAGATATAGTAGGGGATACCATGAACCCTAGAACAGACATAGTAGGGGATACCATGAACCCTAGAAGAGATATGGTAGGGGATACCTTGAACCCTAGAAGAGATATGGTAGGGGATACCATGAACCCTAGAACAGACATAGTAGGGGATACTATGAACCCTAGAACAGACATAGTAGGGGATACAATGAATCCTAGAAGAGATATAGTAGGGGATACCATGAACCCTAGAAGAGATATGGTAGGGGATACTATGAACCCTAGAACAGACATAGTAGGGGATACCATGAACCCTAGAATAGACATAGTAGGGGATACCATGAATCCTAGAAGAGATATAGAAGGGGATACCATAAACCCTAGAACAGACATAGTAGGGGATACTATGAACCCTAGAAGAGATATAGTAGGGGATACCATGAACCCTAGAAGAGATATAATAGTGAATACCATGAACCCTAGAACAGACTTAGTAGGGGATACCATGAACCCTAGAAGGGATATAATAGGGGATACCATGAACCCTAGAAGAGATATAGTAGGGGATACCGTGAACCATAGAAAATATATGGTAGGGGATACCATGAACCCTAGACCAGACATAGTAAGGGATACCATGAACCCTAGAACAGACATAGTAGAGGATACCATGAACCCTAGAAGAGATATAGTAGGGGATACCATGAACCCAAGAAGAGACATAGTAGGGGATATCATGAACCCAAGAAGAGACATAGTAGGGGATACCCTGAACCCTATAACTGACATAGTAGGGAATACCATGAACCCTAGAACAGACATGGTAGGGGATACCATGAACCCTATAACAGACATGGTAGGGGATACCATGAACCCTATAACAGACATAGTAGGGGATACCATGCACCCTATAACAGACATAGTAAGGGATACCATGTACCCTATAACAGACATAGTAGGGGATACCATGAACCCTATAATAGACATAGTAGGGGATACCATGAACCGTTCCTATAACAGACACAGTAGGGGATACCATGAACCGTTCCTATAACAGACATAGTAGGGGATACCATGAACCGTTCCTATAACAGACACAGTAGGGGATACCATGAACCCTGTAACAGACATAGTAGAGGATACCAAGAACCGTTCCTATAACAGACATAGTAGGGGATACCATGAACCGTTCCTATAATATACATAGTAGGGGATACCATGAACCCTATAACAGACATAGTAGGGGATACCATGAACCGTTCCTATAATATACATAGTAGGGGATACCATGAACCCTATAACAGACATAGTAGGGGATACCATGAACCCTGTAACAGACATAGTAGAGGATACCAAGAACCGTTCCTATAACAGACACAGTAGGGGATACCATTAACCGTTCCTATAACAGACATAGTAGGGGATACCATGAACCCTATAACAGATATAGTAGGGGACACCATGAACCCTGTAACAGACATAGTAGAGGATACCAAGAACCGTTCCTATAACAGACACAGTAGGGGATACCATTAACCGTTCCTATAACAGACATAGTAGGGGATACCAAGAACCGTTCCTATAACAGACACAGTAGGGGATACCATGAACCGTTCCTATAACAGACACAGTAGGGGATACCATGAACCCTATAACAGACATAGGGAATATTAGGAAATCGACCTGCCATTATATCCAACAAGTTTGATAAGGGATTGTCTCTCCATGGTGACATAAGTTCTTTAATTCATTAACAGCAATTTAAAGATGAGTCGAACAGTAGTTGCATAATTCATCACGGACATGTAGACTCACACAACAAAGACAAACTTTGAAAAACACATTCATCATTGTATAATGTTATATCATAAGCTGTAGGTTGACCACCAGACAGGAGAGACAGAAGGTTGTAGTTGATAGATCTTTATTTACAATATAATATACATTGTCTGGTACATATAGGAATAACATATCTGGCGTCCCGTAGACGCCAGGTAAGTTACTATATGTCTATAGAAAAAAAATACCTGCGGAGGGAATCGTGCACATTAGAGCAAGATTCCTGGGGCAGGCGTCGTGTATACAAGAACAATGCATCTGTCGTAGCGAGTGGAGGTTAAATATACATGGAGAGGCATGTACACAGGAGCTATGTACCTGGGGAGGGCGTCGTGTACCTAAGAACAAGGTATCTGTGGTTGGCGTCATCTTCAAAGGAACAAGACACCACTGTACTTAGCTCACACACACAGACAATGAACGTTGGTGCTGTTCCACCCTGGCTGTTATCTTAATGACCCACCTCAAGGTGGTAAAGGCAGGTAAGGACGCAAAGGTGGGAGGTGACTTGTATGTTGGCGAACCCAGCCACGCCCACCTGCCTAGCACGAACCTGCACCCTAAGCCTGGTCCGTTTGGGGTGATCTACCTGGGGTGACTTGCATGTGGGTGATTTACAAGGCGAGAACCCACTGGGGTGACCTTACCTCTTGTTGACCACAGCCTCACCCACCAGCCTTCACGTGGAATTTGATTCTCAGTCTGACTTACCCACATGACAAACTGGGGTGACCTGTTTTGGATAACTTAGCTGCGACGCACCAAATCTACGACAAAATGCAGCCTACTCGACATTTGACTGTTGATTCCATTGGCCTTAGTCATGTGGTCAACATAATTCCGACCATCAACTGGACTGGAATCACAAACCCCATAAATAGGAAGGAATCACAGAACCCAAGCCACAGAATGGATAGACAAATCCCCAGACATTTGGAGCAATCACAGTGCCTGATCAACCGGGCTGTTGCTCGTACGTCAGCTTGCATGCGGCCAGCAGTAACAGCCTGGTTGATCAGACCCTAATCCAACATGAGGCCTGGTCTCAGACCGAGCCGCTGGGACGTTGACCTCCGAAACCCTCTCCAGTTAAACTCCAGCTAAACTCCAGCCCCAGTCATAGGGAGGATTTCATTAGACCTCTCAGCCATAGGTTGGAATCAAGCCATAGGACCGGAATAACAGAGTGGCTATCACATGGCTGAAATGTGCGAAATCTACTCATACGAGCGGGATCATCAAGTGGAAGCCATAAAGCAATGTAAGCCATAAAGCCATGTAAGCCATAAAGCCAGCTAAGAGAACACTACAGACGGAAGTTGTACTAAAGAAAAGTGGTGTAAAATGCCAGTCTAGCTGCAGCACCTGCCACAGAAACAAACATGAAGCCAACAGGGCCCGTGGCTTGGTGGAGAAAGTTCTCGCTTCACACGGTGAGGGTCTGGGTTCGATTCGCCGAAAGGGTGGAAACATCGGACGTGTTTCTTTACACCGGGTGTCTATGTTCACCCACCAGAAAAATGGGTATTTGGGTGTTAGCGGACTGGTGTGGGGTCACATCCTGGGTGTTAGTGGACTGGTGTGGGGTCACATCCTGGGTGTTAGTGGACTGGTGTGGGGTCACATCCTGGGTGTTAGCGGACTAGTGTGGGGTCACATCCTGGGTGTTAGTGGATTGGTGTGGGTTCACATCCTGGGTGTTAGTGGACTGGTGTGGGGTCACATCCTGGGTGTTAGTGGACTGGTGTGGGTTCACATCCTGGGTGTTAGTGAACTGGTGTGGGGTCACATCCTGGGTGTTAGTGGACTGGTGTGGGGTCACATCCTGGGTGTTAGCGGACTGGTGTGGGGTCACATCCTGGGTGTTAGTGGACTGGTGTGGGGTCACATCCTGGGTGTTAGCGGACTGGTGTGGGGTCACATCCAGGGTGTTAGTGGACTGGTGTGGGGTCACATCCTGGGTGTTAGTGGATGGTGTGGGTCACATCTGGGTGTTAGTGGACTGGTGTGGGTTCACATCCTGGGTGTTAGCGGACTGGTGTGGGTTCACATCCTGGGTGTTAGTGGACTGGTGTGGGTCACATCCTGGGTGTTAGTGGACTGGTGTGGGTTCACATCCTGGGTGTTAGTGGACTGGTGTGGGTTCACATCCTGGGTGTTAGTGGACTGGTGTGGGTCACATCCTGGGTGTTAGTGGACTGGTGTGGGTTCACATCCTGGGTGTTAGTGGACTGGTGTGTGTTCACATCCTGGGTGTTAGCGGACTGGTGTGGGTTCACATCCTGGGTGTTAGCGGACTGGTGTGGGTTCACATCCTGGGTGTTAGCGGACTGGTGTGGGGTCACATCCTGGGTGTTAGTGGACTGGTGTGGGGTCACATCCTGGGTGTTAGTGGACTGGTGTGGGTCACATCCTGGGTGTTAGTGGACTGGTGTGGGGTCACATCCTGGGTGTTAGTGGACTGGTGTGGGTTCACATCCTGGGTGTTAGTGGACTGGTGTGGGGTCACATCCTGGGTGTTAGTGGACTGGTGTGGGTTCACATCCTGGGTGTTAGTGGACTGGTGTGGGTCACATCCTGGGTGTTAGTGGACTGGTGTGGGTTCACATCCTGGGTGTTAGTGGACTGGTGTGGGTTCACATCCTGGGTGTTAGCGGACTGGTGTGGGTTCACATCCTGGGTGTTAGCGGACTGGTGTGGGTTCACATCCTGGGTGTTAGCGGACTGGTGTGGGGTCACATCCTGGGTGTTAGTGGACTGGTGTGGGGTCACATCCTGGGTGTTAGTGGACTGGTGTGGGTTCACATCCTGGGTGTTAGTGGACTGGTGTGGGTTC
The DNA here is from genome assembly GCF_026875155.1 of Cherax quadricarinatus. Classification (NCBI taxonomy): domain Eukaryota; kingdom Metazoa; phylum Arthropoda; class Malacostraca; order Decapoda; family Parastacidae; genus Cherax; species Cherax quadricarinatus. The sequence goes on along the minus strand of NC_069437.1, from coordinate 39,131,263 downwards.
ACATCCTGGGTGTTGGCGGACTGGTGTGTGTTCACATCCTGGGTGTTAGCGGACTGGTGTGGGGTCACATCCTGGGTGTTAGTGGACTGGTGAGGGGTCACATCCTGGGTGTTAGTGGACTGGTGTGGGGTCACATCCTGGGTGTTAGTGGACTGGTATGGGGTCACATCCTGGGTGTTAGTGGACTGGTGTGGGGTCACATCCTGGGTGTTAGTGGACTGGTGTGGGTCACATCCTGGGTGTTAGTGGACTGGTGTGGGGTCACATCCTGGGTGTTAGTGGACTGGTGTGGGTCACATCCTGGGTGTTAGTGGACTGGTGTGGGGTCACATCCTGGGTGTTAGCGGACTGGTGTGGTGTCACATCCTGGGTGTTAGTGGACTGGTGTGGGGTCACATCCTGGGTGTTAGTGGACTGGTGTGGGGTCACATCCTGGGTGTTAGTGGACTGGTGTGGGTTCACATCCTGGGTGTTAGTGAACTGGTGTGGGGTCACATCCTGGGTGTTAGTGGACTGGTGTGGGTTCACATCCTGGGTGTTAGTGGACTGGTGTGGGTTCACAGCCTGGGTGTTAGTGGACTGGTGTGGGTTCACATCCTGGGTGTTAGTGGACTGGTGTGGGTTCACATCCTGGGTGTTAGTGAACTGGTGTGGGGTCACATCCTGGGTGTTAGTGGACTGGTGTGGGGTCACATCCTGGGTGTTAGTGGACTGGTGTGGGTCGCATCATGGGTGTTATTGGACTGGTGTGAGTCGCACCCTAGGTGGTAGTGAACTGGTGTGGGTAGCATCCTGGGTGTTAGTCGACTAGTGTGGGTCACATCCTTGGTGTTAATGGACTGGTGTCGGTCACATCCTGGGTGTTGGTGGGCTGGTGTACAGTGTCTTGAACGATTCCTTACTAAGGTATCGGAACGCTGTTCTCAGGTTTGCCAGGCGCCCATATGCTGCAGCAGTTATCTGGTTGATTTGTGCTTCCGGAGACATGCTCGGTGTTATACTCACCCCAAGATCTTTCTCCTTGAGCGAGGTTTGCAGTCTTTGGCCACCTAGCCTATACTCTGTCTGCGGTCTTCTGTGCCCTTCCCCTATCTTCATGACTTTGCATTTGGCGGGATTAAATTCGAGAAGCCATTTGCTGAACCAGGTGTCCAGTCTGTCCAGGTCTCTTTGAAGTCCTGCCCGGTCCTCATCTGATTTAATTCTCCTCATTAACTTCACATCCTCTACAAACAGGGACACTTCTGAGTCTAACCCTTCCATCATGTCTTTCACATATACCAAAAATAGCACTGGTCCTAGGACCGACCCCTGTAAGACCCAGCTCGTCACAGGTGCCCACTGTGATACATCATTACGTACCATGACTCGTTGTTGCCTCCCTGTCAGGTATTCTCTGATCCATTGCAGTGGCCTTCCTGTTATATGCGCCTGATCCTTTAGTTTCTGCACTAATCTCTTGTGAGGAACTGTGTCAAAGGCCGTCTTGCAGTCCAATAAGATGCAATCAACCCACCCCTCTCTCTCGTGTCTTACTTCTGTTACTTTATCATAAAACTCCAAAAGGTTTGTGACTCAGGATTTGCCTTCCATGAATCCGTGTTGGTTGGCGTTTATACTCTTGTTCCGTTCCAGGTGCTCCACCACTCTCCTCTGATAATCTTCTCCATAACTTTGCATACTATACACGTCAATGACACAGGTCTATAGTTCAGTGCCTCTTTTCTGTGTCCTTTTTTAAAAATGGGAACTACATTTGCCATTTTCCATACCTCAGGTAGTTGCCCAGTTTCCAGGGATGTGTTTGAAGATTGTGGTAAGTGGCACGCACAGCATATCGCTCCCTCTCTAAGGACCCACGGGAGATGTTGTCCTGTCCCATTGCCTTGAGGTATCGATGTCCCTTACAGTTTCTTCACCTCCTCCTCATCTGTATGTATGTCGTCCAACACTTGTTGGTATATTCCTTGCTGGTGTCCCCATCTTGTCTGTCCCCCGAGAGGCCTTCCTGTCTCCACTGTAAATACTTCCTTAAATCCATGTTGAGCTCTCACATACCCTTGATCGTTTCTTGTGAGTTCTCCACCTTCTTTCCTCAGCCTATCACCTGGTGTTTTGACTGTTGTCTTCCTCCTAATGTGGCTATAGAGGCAGTTTGGGGTCAGATTTGACTTTCGATGCTATGTCGTTTTTCGTACTGTCGCTGGGCCTCCCTCCTTATCTGTGCATACTCGTTTCTGGCTCGTCTACTAATCTCCTTATTTTCCTGGGTCCTTTGCCTCTGTACCTTTCCATTCTCTGTTGCACTTAGTTTTTGCCTCCCTACACCTTCGGGTAAACCAAGGACTCGTTTTGGTCTTCATATTATTTCTGTTTCTCTTGGAACAAACCTTTCCTCTGTTCCTGCACTTTGTTGTCACTATATTCCATCATCTCGTTTACTGATTTTCTTTCCAGATCTCTGTCCCACTGAACTCCTGCAGGAAGTTCCTCATACCTGCATAGTCCCCCCTTTTATAGTTTGGCCTGTCCCCTTCAATTCCTGTTACCTTCTCCACTTGTAACTCTACTATATAATCAAAACTCAAAACCACGTGATCGCTAGTCCAAGGGCCTATCGTAAGTGTGTCTTCAATGTCTGAACTGCTCAGGGTGAACACAAGATCCAGTCTTGCTGGCTCATCCTCCCCTCTCTCTCTGGTAGTGTCCCTGACATGTTGATGCATGAGGTTTTCAAGTGGCAATATAAACACAAATGCAGTATAATGTGATCCTTTATTGACTACGTTTCGCCCACACAGTGGGCTTTTTCAAGTCACAAACAGAACTACCTGGGGTGGAAGGAACGCGAGTATTTATAGTCCGGCTGAGGTCAGGTGAAGAATGCTGCATCTGATGATGTACCGAGTGGGGTTATAGAGTCTAAAAACTTGGGTAGCTTAGAAAGGAGATTGGATAAGTTTGTGAGCAGACCTTCTACAGTGTTCTTATGTGGGATAGCGATGAAGAAGTTTCTTGGCAAGTGGTTCAGCTATGTTATAGAAGCCACTATTCTGGTTGAAGTTGTCGGATATAGAAATAAGTGATGATTCCAGGATTCTCGGTATTGAGTGTTGTCTTCTGTGGCGATAAGTCTTGAGTTTCTGTAGTTTATCAAGTGGTTGTGTGAATTACGGTGTTGTACGCAGGCATTCCTTGTGTCGTCAGATCTGCTTGCGTATTGGTGTTCTGAAATACGTGTTTGGAGGTCCCTTGATGTTTCGCCCCGTATAACTTGTTGCAGTCATTACAAGGGATTATGTATACCCCTGCAGAGGATGGAGGCTTTGTCCTGCCTACTACTTGTGATGTCCTTGATGGTCGTGGTTTGTGGAGTAGATACTTGGAATGATGTTTTTGGCAAAGATGTTGGAAAACATGTTTGGCAATGGGAGTTGGTGGGAAGGACTATGTATCTCTTCTCTGGCAGTGTCTTCTCTGGGTGTGTTGAAGATGTTTAATGCTCGCCGTCTGCGTCTCTGATGAAGTGACGAGGATAGTGGAGTTTAGAAAAATATTTGTTCAATTATATGTGCATTCTTCCTCAAGGAACTCGTTGCTGCAGATTCTGAGTGCACGCAGGAAGAAGCCTATAATTACACCACGTTTGGTTTTGGTGTCGTGGTGAGAGTAGAAGTGGAGAAGATCGTTTTGGTTGGTGGGTTTTCGATTAGACTTTAAAACGAAGTTCGTGGTCAGCTTTGCAGAGCAGGACATCAAGGAAAGGAAGAGTGTTGTCGACTTCTCTTCAAGTGTGAACTGGATTGAAGGTTCGACCTGGTTTGAGCTTGTCTTGGAGAGCTTGAACGTTGAAGCGTTTAGGAGTTATGAGGAGAATGTCGTCAACATAACGGAGCCAGGTGACAGACGAAGGAATAATGGTGGAGAAACGTTCGGCTTCTAGATGTTCCATGTATATGGTTCGCCAGGACTGCACTGAGTGGCGAACCCATGGGTAGTCCAAAGTCTGCTGAAAGAGGTGATTTTCGAAAGAGAAACAGTTAAAGCCAACACATAGTTCATCAAGGTCGATGAAATCGCTGGCTGGAATGGGAAGATCAAGTGAATCGTCAATTTTCCTGCGCAAGAGATGGATGGCTTGTGTAGTAGGTACTTTGGTGAATAGGGAAGTCACGTCAAGGCTGGAAAGTTTCTTGTTCCTGATGTTGATGTTGCGAATGCGATTGAGAAGATCACCTGAGTGTTTGAGATGTGCTGGACTGATAGTGCCCAAGAGTTTAGAGAGGTGTTTGGCGAGAATTCCTGAGAGCTGGTGGTGGGGAGCACTGCCTATCCCGAGGATATGGGCCTCAGTGGGATACCAGGCTTGTGAGTCTTTGGCAGGCCGTACATTCTGGCAGGTCTGGGGTTGCTGGGCATGGTGTGCAGAAGTTTCTTCCCTGTTCTGAGCCCCTCAGAATGCGGCGAGTCCTTTGAAGAAAAGTTTTAGTAAGGTTGTCCACTTGGTTAGTTGTGAGAGGTTTGTAGGTATCTGGGTCATTAAGTAGATTGAGCATTTTGTTCCTGTAATCGTCAGTGTTCATGAAACAACACCACCTCCTTTATCAGCGGTGGTGACCCTGATGGTCGTGTCTTCTGCTAAACCTTTGAGTGCATTGATGTAACGTCGAGGTATGACTGGGGAGCTGCGTGTTGAGATGGCTGCTGAGATGATGCCTTGAAGATAGCCTTTTTGGAAGTCGGAGTCATTGTGTCTGTAGTTTTTGGCGATGAAATTGAGGTCTTGTTTTGGTTTCGTAATCCTGTTGCGAATTTGAGGCCTAAGTGGGGCTTCAGTTTCTTGGTTTTACGTGGGCGAATAAAGTTTTTAAAATTTCAGGTCTTCCTAAATTTTTTCCCAAATTTCTTTTTCAACACACCCAGAGAAAACACCGAGATTTTTTGGGGTTTGGAAATTCCCCATTTTTGTTTCCTCAAACCGGGGCTTTTGGTTGGGTTTTTCCCGGCCCTTTTGATTTCTTTCCCTTTTCCCCCTCATTTTAAATTCCCCAAAAAAGTTTTTTTTAAACCTTGTTTTTTCCCCCCCCCCTTTTTTTTTTTTCCCCAAGGGCTTTTTTTTCCCCCCCCTTTTTTTTAAAAAAATTTCCCCTTTTTCCCCCAAACCCTTTTTTTTTCCCCCTTTTATTTTCTTTTCCCACCTTTCCCCCCATTTTGTCTTTTTGAAGGTTTTTCCCTTTTTTTTTCTTCCCCCATTTTTCGTTTTTTTAATTCCTTGGGTTTCCCCTTTTTTCCCCCGGGTTTCCCCCCCCTTTTTCCCCAAAATCCCCCCTTTTTTTTCCTTTTTTGCCCCTTTCCCTTTCCCTTTTTCTTCTTGGGGGGCCCCTTGGGGTTTTTTTTTTTTTTTTTACCCTTTTTTTTTTTTTTCCCTTTTTTCCCTTCCTTTACTTTTTTTTGCCCCCAAACCTTCGGTCCAAACCTTTTGGACTTTTTTAAAATTTTTTTTTAAAAAATTTTTTTTCCCCTTTCCTTTTTTTTTTTTCCAAAAAAAAAACACCCAAAAGATACATAAAGCCCCTTTCCCCCAACTCCATTCCCAAAACATGTTTCCCAACATCTTTCCCCAAAAACATCATTCCAAGTATCTACCTCCACAACCACGCCATCAAGGACACACAATATAGGCAGGACAACCCCATCCTCTGCGGGGGTTACAAAACCCTTTTAAATGACTGCAACAAGTTATACGTGGGCGAAACACAAGGCCTCCAAACACGTATTTCAAAACCCCAAATACCAAGCAACGACGACACAAGGAATGCCTGCGAAAACACCGAATTCACACAACCACTTGATAAACACAAAAACCTCAAGACTTATCGCCACAAAACAACATCAATACCAAAAAAACCGGGAAAATCATCACTTATTTCTATATCCGACAACTTAAAACCAAATAGGGGTTTTCTATAACATACCCCCAACCACTTCCAAGAAACTTTTTCACGCTATCCCCATAAAACACTGAAAGGGTCTGCCAAAAAAACTTATCCAATTTCCCTTTCAAGCTACCAAGTTTTTAGACTCTAAACCCCACTCGGTCATCACAGAGCAGCTTTCTTCACCGCCCTCAGCCGGATATAAACCGCGTTCCTCCACCCCGGGTATTCTTTTTTGATTTAAAAAAGGGCCCACGGGTGGGGCGAAACGAGTAAATAAAGGACACTTTATCGCATTTGGGGTTTTTATAGGCCTGGGGGTATTTTAACCATTTTTTTCCGGGTTTTAAATACCCACCATCACTTGGCTCTCCATGTTTTGGGACCCCAGTGGCCCAGGTTTTTTCCAAGTCGATCTCCCTTGTTGAAATCGCCCATTCCAGTAACTTTGCTCTGCTCGGTGACTTTTCTGGCCACCTCAGCCAGTGGAAGGGTGGGGCACATCCGGGGTCTAGGGGAATGGTGGGTCACACCCGGGATGTTAGTGACTAGGTGCTCCATCCTGGTGTTATCGCTATGTGGGTCACACCTGGTTTGGGGCTGTTAGGGGCGGGTTAGTACTGGGTGGGCGCATCTTGGTGTTAGTCGACTGGTGTGAGCGCACCCTGAGTGGTAGTAAAAGGTGGGGTCGCGTCCTGGTGTTGTCGACTGCGTGGGTCACATCCGGGGTGCCCAGTGGCGGGTGTGGGTCAACCGTTTATAAGGTTGGGGAGTCGGGTCACATCCTGGTTTATGGACTGGTGGGGTCGCATCCTGGTGTTAGTGGACTGGGTCGTGGCATCCGGGGGGTGTTATGGACTGGTGGGGGTCACATCCTGGGTGTTATGGACTGGTGGGGGGTCACATCCTGGGTGTTAGTAGACTGGTGGGGGTCCTTCCTGGGTAAGGAGTGGTGTGGTGTTTCCGGGGTTTTAGTGAAGGGGTGTGGTCACATCCTGATTTTAGTGGACTGATGTGTGCACACCGGGGTGTTTCTCGATGGTGTGGGGGGTATCCGGTGTTAGTGGAGGGGTGTGATCACCCCCCGGTGTTAGGGGACGTTGGGGCACATACGGGTTTTGTGGAGGGGTTTGGGGGTCCATCCTTGGTGCAAGTGAATTTGTTGGGCCACACCCGGCGTTAGGGGTTGGTGTGGGTCCACATGATGTTAGTGACTCGGGGGGGTCACATCCTGAGTTTTAGGGGACGGGGGGTCACTCCTGGGTGCAGTGGACGGGTTTTGGGTCATATCCTGGGTGTTATGGACGGGTGTGGGTCACACCCTTTGGGTGTTATGGACGATGGGGGGTCACATCCCGAGTTAGGGGACTTTTGTGGGTCACATCCTGGGGTTAGGACGGGTGTAATCACCCCCTGGGGTTAGGGACGGGGGGTCACATCCTGGTTTTAAATGGACTGGGTGGGCACTCCTGGGTTTAGTTGAGGGGTGTGGGTCACATCCGGGTTAGTGAATTTTTGTGGGCACATCCTGGGGTTAGGGACTGGTGTGGGTCACACCCCGGGAGTTAGGACTGGTGTGGGTCAAAACCTGGGGTAGTGGACTTGTGGGTCACACCGGGTGTTAGGGGACGGTGGGGGTCACATCCTGGGTGTTAAGGGATGGGGGGGGTCACATCCGGGTGTTAGTTGACTGGTGTGGGTCACATCCTGGGCTTAGGGGAATTTTGTGGGTCACATCCTGGGGGTTATGGACGGTGTGGGGCACATCCCCGAGTTAGGGACGGTGGGTCACTCCGGGGACAAAACTGCCTATTTGCGCGAAATTTTTCACAAACAAGGGACTTTCTAGTATTATATTCACTGATGTCAGCATGGTCTGTTCCCTTGCATGTCTTGTAACCTTGTCATGTACTTGTATACCTTGTACATAAAAGGGGGTATACTTTTTTTAAAATACTTTAACCTTGTAAAATGATTTGATCCTTGTACATGTACTTGTAACCTTGACATGTATTTGTATACCTTGTACATGTCTTGTTACTTTGTATATTACTTGTATACCAAACATGTATTTTATACCTGGGTACATGAATTTGTGTACCATCAGAACATTTTGTATACCTTTACATGTACTTGAATACCTTTAACAGACTGGAAACCACGTACAATACTTGGTACCTTGTACATTTTTGAAACCCTTTATACTGTACTGTAACCCTTACATCTACTTTGAAACCCCTAACATGACTTGTATACCTTGTATAGCATTTGTATACCTTTTTTTCAATTTTGTTTCCCTTTTATATGAATTTGTATACCTTTTACTGTATTTTTTAAAACCTGTACTTTTTTGTATACCTTTGTACATGTACTTTATACCTTGACATGTACTTTTTACCTTGTACATGTACTTTAACCTGTACATATACTGGTATATTTTGATAATACTTGAAATACCTTTACATGTACTTGTATACCTTACATATACTTTATACCTTGTCATATACTTTATCCCTGACAGTACTTGTAAAACTTGTACATATCTTGTTACCTTGAATATACTTGTATCCCTTGTACATTACTTGTATACCTTATACATGTCTTGTAAACCTTTAAAGATTTGTATACCTTGTTCATATTTTTGTTTACCTTGATAAAATTTGTATACCTTTACACATACTTTATCCCTTTGACATGTACTTGATACTTTGACAATACTTGTATACCTTGTACAATACTTGTATACCTTGTACAGTACTTTATCCTTTTATACATGTACTGTATACCTTGTAAAATTGTTTTATCCTTTTCATATTCTTTTTACCTTGTATATAACTTGAACCTTGTACATGACTTGTATACCTTTGTACTGATTTTTATACTTTGACACATCTTGATCCCTTGGACATGTACTGTATATTTTGACACAACTTATAACCTTGTACATGTACTTGTGTACTTTGACCATATTGATCCTTGTACATGTACTTGTAACTTTGTACACATACTTGATACCTTGTACATTATTGTAACCTTGACATAACTGGTATATTTTGTACAATACTTGTATACCTTGTACATGACTTGTATCCCTTGACATGCTTGTATACCTTGTACATGAAACTTGTATCCCTTTGAAACATGACTTGTATCCTTGTACATGTACTTGTATACCTTGTACATTACTTGTATACCTTGTACATTACTTGATACCTTGTACATGTACTTGTTTACCTTGTACATTACTTTATACCTGGTACATGTACTTGTAACTTTGTACATGATTGTATATTTGTACATTATGTATACCTTGTACAGTACTTGTATATTTTGTAAAAAGTACTGTATACCTTGTACATGTACTTGAACTGTCAGTACTGTATCCTTTTAAAATTTATTTTGAAATACCTTGACTTTCTTGTATCCTTTGTACATGTACTTGTATCCCTTTTTAAACATGTACTTGTATACCTGTACTTTACTTTGCATACCTTGTAATGTACTTGTATACCTTGTCATTACTTTTTAAACCTTGTACAGTACTTGTATCCCTTGTACATTTTTCTTGTATCCCTTTGTACAGTACTGTATACCTTTTACTGTATTTTTGTATCCCTTTGTACAGTACTTGAACATTGAAACTGACTGAAATCCTTTGTACAGAACTTGTATACCTTGTACATTACTTGTATACCTTTGTACATTCTGTATACCTTGTACATGTATTTTTTCCCTTTGTACTGTTCTTGTAACCTTGTACTGTTCTTGTAAAACCTTGTACAAAACTTGTATACCTTGTACATGTTCTTGTTACCTTGTACATGACTTTTACCTTGTACATGTACTTGTTACCTTTACTGTACTGTATACCTTGTACATGTACGTATACCTTTTACAGTTCTTGAAAACCATTTCAGTTCTTGTATACCTTGTACATGTTCTTGTATACCTTGACATGCATTTGTAACCTTTGTAAGTACTTGAAACCCTTTGTACATAACTTTATACCTTGTACATGTTCTTGAAACCCTTGTACTTTTATTTGTATACCTTGTACATGTACTTGTTCCCTTTGTAATGTACTTGTAAAATAAAGATTTTAGAAATAATCATTATTATTAAAATTATTATTATTTTTTTATTTTTAAATATATTATTATTATTATATTATTATTATTTTATTATTTTTATTATTATTTTAATTTTTATTATTATTATTATTTTTATTATATTTTTAAATTTTTAAATTTATTATTATTATTTTTATCATTATATTATTATTTTTTATTATTACATTTTTATTATTATTTTATTTATTATTATTTTTTATTATTTTATAATTTTTATTTTTTTTATTTTTTAATTTATTATTATTATTTTTATTTTATTATTATTATTATATTATTATTATTATTATATTATTATTAAATAAATTACTTTACACAAATTGTAATTTTATTTTTGTTAGTATTAATAAAATAATTAATTAGACAAAACAAGTATTGACAATATCGGGACACAAACCGACGTACATAAGGCGCGCCTTCCCTAATTGGAGAATCAAACATAAGGTGGGATTCCTCTAAGTTGTAAGAATCTACATAAGGCGCGCCCTTTCTCTCTAATTTGTGAGAATCAACATAAGGTCGCCCTTCTCTCTAATTTTGGAGAATCATACAAAGGGCACCTTCTCCAAGTTGTGAGAACAACAAAGGCGCGCCCTTTCTCTCAATTTGTGAGAATCATACATAAGGTGGCCCCTTCTCTCAAAGTTGTGAGAACATACATAAGTCGACCTTCTCTCTAAGTTGTGAAATCTACATAAGGTGCGACCTTCCTCTAATTTTAGAACATACAAAAAGTGCGACCTTCCTCTAATTTAAAAATCATACATAAGGTGCGACCTTCCTCTAATTGTGAGAATAAAACATAAGGTGCGAACCTCTCGTTGTTGTAGAACATACATAAGGGCGACCTTCCTAAGTTGTGAGAATCAAACAAAAGGGTTCGAACCTTCTCTCTAATTGGAGAATCATACTAAGGTCGACTTTCTCTCTAAGTTGTGAAATCTACAAAGGGCGACCTTTCCTCTAAGTTGTGGAATCAAACAAAAGGGGTGCGACCTTCTCTCTAAGTTGTCAAATCATACATAAGGCGCGCCCTTCTCTCTAAGTTGTAAACAACATAAGGTGCACTTTCTCTCTAATTTTGTGAGAACTACAAAAGGGGTGCGACTTTCTCCTAAGTTTTGAGAACAACAAAAGGTGCGACCTTCTCTCTAATTGTGAAATCATACAAAAGGGGGCGTTTTTCTCCTAAAGTTGTGAAATCATACAAAAAGGGTGCACCTTCTCTCTAAGTTGTGAAATCAACAAAGGGTCGACTTTCTCTAAAATTGTGAGAATCATACATAAGGTGCGCTTTCCTCTAAGTTTGAAATCATACAAAAGGTGCGACCTTCTCCTAATTTGCAGAATCATACAAAAGGGGCGCCCCTTTCTTCAAAGTTGTGAAAACATACAAAAGGGGTGCGACTTTCCTCAAGTTTGAGAATCATACATGGGGTGCGACCTTCTCTCTAATTGTGAGAATCAACATAAGGGGACCTTCCTCTAATTTGTGAGAATCTCATAAGGTGCGACCTTCTCTGTATGTTTTTGGAAATCATACATAAGGTGCGCCTTCTCTCAAGTTGGAGAATCATACAAAGTGCGACCTTCCTCTAAGTTGGAGAATCATACAAAGGTGCGACTTTCTCTCTAATTTGTGAGAATCATACATAAGGTGGCGACCTTCTCCTAAGTTGGGGAAATCATACATAGGTGCAAACCCTTTCTCTAATGCAAATCAACAAAAGGGCGCGACCTTCCCTCTAATTTTGTGAGAATCATACAAAAGGTGCGACTTTCTCTCTAAGTTGTGAAAAATCATACATAAGGTCGACTTTCTTCTAATTGTGAAATATACATAAGGGCGACCTTCCTCTAAGTGTGAAATAAACATAAGGGGATTTTCCTCTAATTGTGGAATCATACATAAGGGCGACCTTCTCTCTAATTTGGAGAATCTCAAAGGTGCGACTTCTCTCTAATTGGAGAACATACAAAAGGTGCATTTTCCTCAAGTTTGAGAACTACTAAGGGCGACCTCCCCTAATTGTGAGAATCATACATAAGGGCGACTTTCTCTCTAATTGTGAGAATCATACATAAGGTCGACTTTCTCTCAAGTTGGAATAAACATAAGGTGCGACCTTCTCTCAAATTGGGGAAAAATCATACTAAGGGAGACCTTTTCTCCTAAGTTTTGAGAATCATACAAAAGGGCGCCCTCTCTTATTTTGTGAAATATACTAATCACCTCTCTCAAAGTTGTGAAACAACATAAGGGCACTTCTCTCTAATTTGGAGAATCATACATAAGGTGCGCCTTCTCTCTAATTGTGAGAATCAACAAAAGGCGCGACCTTCTCTCTAAGTTGGGAAATCAACATAATGCGCCCTTCTCTCTAAGTTGTGAAATCATACATAAGGTCGACCTTCTCTTAATTTGTGAGAATCATACTAAGGTGCGACTTTTCCCCTAAGGGGGGAAAATCTACAAAGGTGCACCTTCTCTTAATTTGTGAGAATCATACAAAAGGGCCGCCCTTCCTCTAAGTTGGGAATCATACAAAAGGGTCGACCTTCTCTCTAAGTTGTGAGAATCATACATAAGGTGCACCTTCCCTAATTTGGTAAATCATACATAAGGTGCACTTTCCTCAAGTTTGAAATCTACTAAGGTCTTTCTCTCAAATTGTGAGAATCAAAAAAAATGCGACTTCCTCTAAGTTGTGAGAATCTACTAAGGCGACCTTCTCTCTAATTTTGTAAATCATCATAAGGTCGACTTTCCTCTAAGTTTAGAATCAACATAAGGTGCGCCCTTCCCCTTAAGTTGTGAAATCAACAAAAGGTGCGACCTTTCTCTCTAATTTTGTGAGAATCAACAAAGGGTGCGACCTTTCTCTAATTTTGAGAATCATACAAAAGGGTGCGCCCTTTCTCCAAAGTTGTGAGAATCATACATATGGAGCGCCTTCTCTCTAAATTGCCCAATCATTACAAAAGGCCGACCTTCTCTCAAGTTGTGGAATCAACATAAGTGCACTTTCTCTCTAATTTTGTAGAAAATACAAAAGGGTGCGACCTTCCCTCTAAGTTGTGAAACATACAAAAGGGCGCACCTTCTCTCAAGTTGGAAATCATACATAAGGGTGCGACCTTCCTCTAAGTTGTGAGAACATACAAAAGGTCGCCCTTTCTCTCTAAGTTGTGAGAATCATACATAAGGTGCGACCTTCTCTCTAAGTTGTGAGAATCATACATAAGGTGCGACCTTCTCTCTAAGTTGTGAGAATCATACATAAGGCGCGACCTTCTCTCTAAGTTGTGAGAATCATACATAAGGTGCGACTTTCCTCTAATTGTGAGAATCAACAAGGTGCGACCTTCTCTCTAAGTTTGAAACATACATAAGGTGCGCCCTTTCTCTCAATTTGTCAAATCATACAAAGGCGCACCTTTTCTCTCAAATTTTGTAGAATCAACATAAGGTGCGCCCTTTCTCTCAATTGTAGAATCAACAAAAGGGTCGACCTTCCTCAAGTTGTGAGAATCATACATAAGGCCCCTTCTCTCTAATTTGTAGAATAAAACATAAGGGCGACCTCTCTCTAATTGTGAAAACAAACAAAGGGCAACCTTCTCTAAAAGTTGTGGAATAACATAAGGCGCAAACCTTCTCCCCAAATTGTGGAATCAACAAAAGGGGCGACCTTCTCTCTAAGTTGTAAATCAAAAAAAGGGCACCTTCCTCAAAGTTGTGAAACAACATAAGATCCCTTCTCTCAAATTGTGAAATCAACAAAAGGGCGCGACCTTCTCTCAAATTTTGTGAGAATCATCATAAGGTCCCCTTCTCTCTAATTTTCAAATCATACATAAGGCGACCTTCCTCAAATTTGTGAGAATCAACATAAGGTGCGACCTTCTCTCTAAGTTTGAGAACATACAAAAGGGTTGCGACCTTCCTCTAATTTAGAATCAACAAAAGGGTGCGCCCTTCTCGTATTTTAGAATCAACATAAGGTGGACCTCCTCTAAGTGTGAGAATCAAAACAAAAGGCGCCCTTTCTCTCTAATGTGAGAATCATACAAAAGGGCGACTTTCTCCTAATTGTGAGAACATCAAAGGTGCGACCTTCTCTCTAAGTTGTGAAAATCATCATGGGGTGCGCCCTTTCTCTCTAAGTTGAGAATCATACATAAGGTGACTTTCTCTCTAAGTTGTGAAATCATACAAAAGGGCGACCTTCCCTAATTGTGAGAATCATACATAAGGTGCGACTTTCCCTAAGTTGTGAGAATCATACATAAGGTGCGACTTTCTCTCTAAGTTGTGAGAATCATACATAAGGTGCGACCTTCTCTCTAAGTTGTCAGAATCATACATAAGGCGCGACCTTCTCTCTAAGTTGTGAGAATCATACATAAGGTGCGACTTCTCTCTAAGTTGTGAGAATCATACATAAGGTGCGACCTTCTCTCTAAGTTGTGAGAATCATACAAAAAAGGTGAGCCCTTCTCTCTAAGTTGTGAATCAACAAAAGTGCGACCTTCTCTGTATGTTGTGAGAATCATACATAAGGTGCGACCTTCTCTCTAAGTTGTGAGAATCATACATAAGGCGCGACCTTCTCTCTAAGTTGGGAAAAATCATACAAAGGGGTGCGACCTTCTCTCTAATGTGAGAATCAACATAAGGGTGCGACTTTCTCTCTAATTGGGAATCAAACTAAGGTCGACCTTCTCTCTAATTTTTGAGAACCTTTAAAGTTAAAAAGTCGTTTCCCAATTTTGTTTATTTTTAATGAAAAATAAAAATAACGAAATTTTTTAAACCCTTTAAAATACGGGGGCCAAAAGTCTGTTGTTTTGGGGGGAAGTGTGTTTGTTGCTGAGTGGGTGAGCTTTTTGCTGGATGGGTGAGCTGTTGCGGGAGTAGGTGGCTGTTGCTGGATAGGGACGTTGCTGGATAGGTGTGCTGTTGCTGGAAAGGGACTGTTCGGGATAGGTTGGCTTTTCGGAGTGGTGGCTTTTTGCGGAGTAGGTGAGCTGTTGCTGAATAGGTGAGTTTGTTGTTGGAAGGTTGCTTTTCCTGGAGTAGGTGGCTGTTGCTAAACTGAGCTTTGCTGAAGTAGGTGTGCTGTTGCGGATAGGTGTGTTTTGCTGGGTAGGTAGCTGTTGCTGGAGTAGGTTGCTTTGCATAGTGGGTGTGCTGTTGCTGGATAGGTTGCTGTTGCTAGAGTAGGTGTGCTTTTTGCTGGAGTGGGTGGCTGTTGCGGTAGGTGTCTTTTGCGGGAGTGGTTGCGTTCGGGAGTATTTACTGTTGCTGTATGGGTTTGGCTGTTGCTGTAGTAGGTGTTTTTTTTGCGGGAGTAGATGTTTTTGCTGGAGTAGGTGTGCTTTTGGGGGAGTAGGTGAGCTTTTGCGTAGTAGGTGTGCTTTTGCGTAGTGGGTTTGTTGGCTGGAGTAGAGTGTTGTTGCAGAGTAGGCAGCTGTTCTGTGTAGGTGTTTTTTTCGGAGTAGGATATTGTTGCTGGAATGGGGAACTGTTGCGGGAGTAGGTTTTTTTTGCGAGTAGTAACGTTCTGGATTAGGGGTTTTTGCTGGAAAGGGTGGCTTTTGCTGTAGAGGTAGCTGTTTCGGGAGTGGGGTGTTTTTGCGGGAGTAGGTGGCTGTTCTGGAGTAGGTGGTTTCGAGTAGGGACGTTGCTGGAGTGGGTTTTTTGCGAGTAGGTGTTTTTTTCTGGAATAGGTGTGTTTTTGCTGAGTAGGTGAGGGTTGCTGTAGTGGGGTGTGTTGTTGCGGATAGGTGGCTTTGCTGGAATGGAGAGCTGTTGCGGGAGTAGTGTGTTTTTTCGGAGTAGGTGTTTTTGTTGGGGAGTAGGTGTGTTGTTGCTGGAGGGGTTGTTATTGCTGGAGTGGGGACTTTGCTGTATAGGAGGTTGTTGCTCGAGTAGGTGTGCGTTGCGGGAAAGGTGAGCTTTTGCGGGAGTGGGTGTGTTGTTGCGGAGAGGGAGCTGTTCTGAGTAGGTGGTTGTTGCTGGGTGGGTGTGTTGTGCGGGATAGGTGACGTTGCTTTAGGTGTTTTTTGCAAAAAGTAGGTGTTTTTTTGGTTAGGGTGTGCTTTTTGCTGTAGTAGGTTGTTGTTGCGGGAGTGGGGTGAGCTTTTTGCGGAGTAGGTGTGTAGTTTTTTAAAGTGGGTGTGCTGTTGCTGGAAGGGATTTTTTCCTGGAGTAGGTGACTGTTGCTGTGAGTAGGTGTGTTGTTGCGGAGTATAGTTTTTTACTGAGTAGGTATGTTGGCTGGAGTAGGGAGCTTTTTCTGGAGTGGGTTGTTTTGTTGGCACAGTAGGGTGGCTTTTGCGAGTGGGTGTGCTGTTTTTGGATTTGGGTGTGCTTTTGCTGGATTTTGAGCTGTTGCTGGAGTAGGTTGTTTTTGCTGAGTGGTTGTTTTTTGCGGAGTAGGGTCTGTGCTGAGTAGGTGTGTTTGTTTGCGGAGAGGGGGTTGTTGCTGGAGTATTTATGCTTTTCTGGATTTGGGGGTTTTGTTGCTGGGTAGGTATTTTTTACTGGGTAAGGTATTTTGTTGCTGGAGTAGGTGACTGTTCTATAGTAGGTGTGTTGTTGCTGGAATGGGTGTGCTGCTGCTGGAATAGGGAGCTGTTGCTGGATGGTGTGTTGTTGCAGAGTAGGTGTGCTGTTGCGGGTGG
This sequence comes from Cherax quadricarinatus, assembly GCF_026875155.1. Classification (NCBI taxonomy): domain Eukaryota; kingdom Metazoa; phylum Arthropoda; class Malacostraca; order Decapoda; family Parastacidae; genus Cherax; species Cherax quadricarinatus. The sequence continues at coordinate 39,114,510 of NC_069437.1, read as the reverse complement.
GGTTTGGCTGTTTCGGGGAAAAATTGCTTTTGCGGGGAGTATTTGACTGTTGCTGGAGTAGGTTTGTTTTGCTGGAGAGGTGTCTGTTGCTGGTGTAGGTGTGTTGTTGGCGGAGTAGGGTGTTTTTGGAGTGGGTATGCTTTTGCTGGAGTAGGTGTGTTGTTGCGGGGAGTAGGTTGCTTTTCGGGACGGGTGTGCGTTTGCGGGATAGGCGTCCTTTTGCTGGAGTGGGTGTGCTGTTGGTGGATGGGTTTGGGGCTTTGCGGGGAGTAGGTTGCTGTTGTGGAGTGGTGTGTTTTTTGCTGGGTAGGTGAGCTTTTGCGGGAGTAGTGGGGGCTTTTGCTGGAGTTGGTGGCTGTTGCTAGTGGGTGAGCTGTTCCTAAAAAAGGTGAGCTTTGCGGAGTAGGTGTGTTTTTGCGTATAGGTGGTTGTTGCGGGAAAGGGGGGCTGCGCTGGAATAGGTCAACTTTTTCTGAGTAGGTGTGCGTTGCTGGAGTAGGTGTTTTTTGCGGATATTTGAGCTTTGCTGGGTGGGTGTTTTTGATTATAGGGGTTTTGGGGGAGTGGGTTTTGTTACTGAAGTAGGGTGCTGTTGGATAGTAGGGGCTTTTGCTGATGGGGCGTGCGTAGTTTAAAGAGGTGAGCTGTAGTTGGATGTGAGCGTTTGGGGTTTAGGGAGCTGTTGCTGGAGTAGGTGTGCTGTTGCTGGATAGGTGTGCTACTGCTAGAGAGGGTGTTTGTTGCGGATAGGTTGCTTTTGCTTAGTAGGTGTGCTGTTGGTGAGTAGGAGAGCTTTGCTGAGAGGCGGCGTGCTGATAGGAGAGTATTTGGGATAGGTGGGGCTGTTGGTGGAGTAGGTTGCTGTTGCTGAGTGGGGTGGGGCTGTGCTGGAGTGGGTGTCTGTTGCGGGGTAGGGTTTTGTTGCTGGAGTAGGTGTACTCTGCGGGAGAAGGTGTCTTTGCTGGAGTAGGTGTGGTTTTGGGAGGGGTTTGGCTTTTGCTGGAAGCGTGCTGTTGTGGGGTAGATTGCTGTTACTGGAGTAGGTGTGCTGCGCTGGAGTGGGTGTGCCATTGCCGACGTATTTCTGGCCTGGAATTTGCTGATGTTGCGGGAGTAGTGTTGCTGACGGGGGTGTTTGTTCGGGAGTGGGTGTGCTACTGCGGGGAGAAGGTGTGCTTTTTCCGAGTGGTGTGCTTTTTGCTGGAGGGTTGCCTTTTCCGGGAGTAGGTGCTGTTGCAGGAGTAGGTTGCGTTGCGGGATGGGTGCGCTGCTGCGGGAGGTGCGCTGCGCTGATGGGTTGCTGTTAGAATAGATGTGTTGTTGCTGGAGTAGATGTTTTGTTGCGGGGAAGATGTGTTGTTGCTGGAGTAGGGGGGCGCGGGGGATAGGTGTGCGCGCTGGAGTAGATGTTTGTTGCTGGAAAAGGTGTGCGCTGCAGAGTAGGAGTGCTGCACTGGATAGGGGGGCTGTTGCTGGATTAGGAGGCTTTTGCTGGAGTAGGTGGCTGTTGGGGAAAAGGGCGCTGGTCTGGAGTGGGTGTGCGGGTTCGGGAGTGGGCGTGCTTTTGCGGGAGTGGGTGGCTTTTGCGTAGTAGGTGACTGTTGCTGTATATGTGTGCTGTTGCGGAGTATGTACGTTTCTGGATAGGCGTTGTTGCTGTAGTAGGTGTGCTGTTCTGAGTAGTTGCGTTGCGTAGTAGGGTGCGTTGCTGGTAGTGTGCTTTGCTGGAAAAGGTGTGCTGTTGCGGAGTAGGTGGGCTGTTGCGGAGAGTGTGCTGTTGCGGGAGTGGGTGTCTATTCTGGAGAGGTGTGCTTTGCTGGAGTAGGGGTGCTGGGAGGAGTAGGATTTTCTGCACTGGGGAAGTGGCTGTTGCGGGAGAAGGAGGTTTTGCGGGTTAGGATGCGTTGCTGAAATAGGGGGGTGGTTGCTGGGGTAGGTGGCATTGTTGGAAAGGTGTTTTTGTTGCTGAAGTGGGTGGGCTGTTGTTGGAGAAAGTTTTCTGTCGCTGGAAAGGGGCGGAATGGGGTTTACGGGGGCCCTCCTCTCCCTGCCCTTAGCTTTATAAATCCCGTCTTAAAACTGTGTATTTTCCTGCCTCCACTACGTCACTTTCTAGGCTATTCCCTGCCTGACAACTCTATGACTGAAGAAATACTTCCTAATATATTCTGCTCATCTTGTCTTCAACTTCCAATTGTGACCCTTTTTTTTCTGTCCCCCCTGGAAATCCTGTCTTTGCCACCTTGCCATTCTGCGCAGTATTTTATATGTCGTTACATGCTCCCCGACCCTCCTTCCTTCAGTGCGGGGGGCCGTTTTCCCCTTAACATTTCTTCATAGACTTCCCCTTAATCTGGAACAACCTTGTCGCAAACCTTTTGTTTTTTTCCTAGCAGTTTTCACCCCAAGATCTTTCCCTTAAATTGGGTTTTGCAGCTTTGGCCACCTAGCCTATACTCTTCTGCATCTTCTGTGCCTTCCCCTATCTTCATGATTTTTTGCTTTGGCGGGATTAAATTCAGAACCATTTGCTGGACCAGGTTCCAGTCTGCCCCCGGGTCTCTTTGAACCCTCCCCGGGCCCCTCATCAAATTTTTTTTTAATTCTCCTCATAACTTCACATCACTGCAAACAGGGACATTTCGAGTCAATCCTTTCCATCATGCGTTCACATATACCAAAAATACACTGCCCTGGGACCGGACCCCTGTAAGACCCAGCTCGTCACGGGTTTTCCCCCCGTGATACATCATTACGTACCAGACCTTTTTGCCTCCCTGTCAGGTTTTTCCCTGATCCATTGCGGGCCCCTTCCTGTTAATGCGCCTGTTTTTATTTTCCCTAATCTCTTGTGGGGAAACTGTGTAAAAGGCCCTTGCAGTCCAAAAGATCAATCAACCCACCCCCTCTCTCGTGTCTTACTTCTGTTATTTTATCAAAAACCCAAAAGGTTTGTACTCGGATTTCCCTTTTTCCAAACCGCGTTGGTTGGCGTTTGTACTCTTGTTCCGTTCCAGGTGCTCCACCACTCTCCTCCTGATAATCTTCTCCATAACTTTGCATACTATACACGTCAGTGACACAGGTCTATGGTTTAGTGCCTCTTTTCTGTCTCCTATTTTAAAAATGGGAACTACATTTGCCGTCATCCATACCTCAGGTAGTTGCCCAGTTTCCAGGGATGTGTTGAAGATTGTGGTAAGTGGCACGCACAACATATCTGCTCCCTCTCTAAGGACCCACGGGGAGATGTTGTCCTGTCCCATTGCCTTTGAGGTATCGATGTCCCTTAGCAGTTTCTTCACCTCCTCCTCATCTGTATGTATGTCGTCCAACACTTGTTGGTATATTCCTTGCTGGTGTCCCCATCTTGTCTGTCCCCCGAGAGGTCTTCCTGTCTCCACTGTAAATACTTCCTTAAATCTCATGTTGAGCTCCTCACATACCTCTTGATCGTTTCTTGTGAGTTCTCCACCTTCTTTCCTCAGCCTTATCACCTGGTCTTTGACTGTTGTCTTCCTCCTGATGTGGCTATACAGCAGTTTCGTGTCAGATTTGACGTTCGATGCTATGTCGTTTTCGTACTGTCGCTGGGCCTCCCTCCTTATCTGTGCATACTCGTTTCTGGCTCTTCTACTAATCTCCTTATTTTCCTGGGTCCTTTGCCTCCTGTACCTTTTCCATTCTCTGGTGCACTTAGTTTTTGCCTCCCTACACCTTCGGGTAATCCAAGGACTCGTTTTGGTCTTCCTATTATTTCTGTTTCCCTTGGGAACAAACCTTTCCGCTGCCTCCTTGCACTTTGTTGTCACAAATTTCATACACATATACAACAAATTTTCAAGAAAATTTCCAAGACTGTAGGCATACTATCGAAGATACGGTACTATGTTCCACAGTCAGCCCTCCTGGCCTATATCACTCACTTATTTACCCCTATCTCACCTATGGAATTTGTGCATGGGGCTCAACAACAATAAACCATCTCAGACCACTAATTACCCAACAAAAGGTTGCAGTCAGAATGATAACAAATTCCCACTACAGGCAGCACATTCCACCAATATTCAAAACTCTAAACCTACTCACCATACAAAACATCCATACTTATTACTGCACCTACTACATACTTAGAACACTTAACTCGGATATAAACCCTCCCCTCAAACGTCTCCTTACCAACCTCAACAGAACACATGACCATAACACAAGGCACAGATCACTCTTTGATGTTCCTCGTGTCCATCTCACGCTATGTAAAAACTCAATGCACATGAAAGGCCCTTACTAAAATCTGGAATTCATTACCTGTAAATATAAAAGAAACACTGTCTATTTATAAATTCAAGTCTCTTCTCAAAAATCACTTACTCACCCACAACTAAATAAATACTGAATAATTTTATCTTATAAATTGTATCTCATAAATGTTTCTCATAATTGTATCTCATAAATGTTTAACCTGTAACCCAATCAAACTTTGTTATTTTTTAATTACATTACCTAACAGAATACTCCATTCTACTGAATGTTCAGCAACACAGTAAATGACCATATGAACCTGTCTTTGTAATACTCATTTGTACTTAATTGTTATCTGTTTACAATAATGTTTTACCACTGACTAGTATCATTGCTTAGTTAATCTTAAGTTAATTTTAATCCTGCCCGTAATGTTATGCATACAAGGGGCTTTGGCATGTTGTACTTTACTGTATTCCTTTTTTACTTCTCTGTATCATGTTCAAATTAATAAATAAAATAAAAAAAAAAAATTTTCAGGTGGCACGTCAGTTAGCCAAGGCTAACCTAAAGACAGCTCAAAGTAAGATGAAACAGAGGTATGACAGAAGTGCACAATTCCGCTCCTTCCATCCAGGAGACAAGGTGTAGGTGCAGAAACCTATACCTGGCCACACCTTGAAAGCTAGATTTACTGGACCTATGCAAATTGTAAGTAAATTATCTGATGTAAATTATGTGGTATCTCCGCTTAACAACACCTCAAAAACTAAAACTTACCACATTAATCAATTAAAGTCTTTCCATACACCAGATAGTCACAGTAATGACTGTCCTCTACCTCTGAGGACGACTCTGACTCTTTGCACTCTATTTCTGAAATTAATGTCAAACTTCCAAACTCCGTCCATCTCAAGGACCCTAACCCTTTAATTACAGAAGATTCTGTAAGAATTTTTCAGATATTGTAGCCCCTCTTACCTCTCTTACCAGTCACAAAGTTCCCTTTATTTGGACTTCAGTTTCTCAAACTGCTTTTGATAAAGCAAAAAGATAATTATGTACTGCACCCATTCTTTTGTCTCCAGACTTCTCCAAACCTTTCTCATTACAGGTTGATGCTTATGAGTCTGGGGTTGGGGCAGTAGTGTTGCAAAACGGGGACGAGGAGTTGCAGCCTGTAGCCTTCTTCTCTGCTAAGTTCCAGCTGCATCAGAGGGTTTACTCTACCATTGAAAAAGAAGCCCTCACGCTAGTACTGGCTTTGGAGCACTTTGATGTTTACGTGGGCCAGACATCGCAGGTGGTCACTGTCTACAGTGATCACAATCCTCTAGTATATCTCCAAGCCATGAAGAACCACAATACGAGGCTCATGTGATGGAGTCTACGACTGCAATCTTATTCTATCAAAATTTTACATATTGCTGGCAAAGAAAATATGTTGGCAGACTCTTTATCTAGAATCTAACAATATTTTACATTATAATTATGATTATATATTAGGTTAAGATGTATTAGGTTACTTGTGGTAATCCCTTCCAAGCTCTTTTTTTTTATCCCCTGGTGTGGGTTTTTTTTTTACTGAGGGGATGCGGGCTACTGTTCGCCCTTGTCTTGGACCTAAGTTAGCCCGACTGTCTGCTGTCTCGCTGTGAGTTTAGGGTTTGGCTTTTTGTCACGAGAAAAGCTGAGCTCTATCTAAAAGTCGGAGGGTTGAGAGGAAAGGCGGTCCCATTACTTTGTGCCATGGAGGCACGGTTACCACTGGGAGGTGGGAGCCTAATCCTGAACCCTCTTGGGGTGGGGTGAGGCATGCAAAGAGTACGTAACCTTTATTCGGCGCATGTACACACCCTCATTTACAGGCTATCTCCCCCAACCAGCGATCCAGGGGACTGAGGGTTGACGATGGGGCCCCGTCGTTCAACCAGTACCCAGGTTCCAGCCAATGAGAAGATGGTTTTGGCAATTGCAGAGGTTATGTAGGTACCACTCACCTGTCTGCCCTTGTCATTCCCATTCTAGAGCTGGTTGAAGCACGGTCTGCTCTCTAGTGGCTTCTATTCTGCCTTGCTTACCGTGAAGTGCACTAATACCTGTTGTACAAAGTGTATATAGTGTACATACTTCTGTTCTAAATTGGTGAAGGATAATATAAGTCAAAAGTTTTCTGCTGTGTTTATTTTGCTCCCTTTACACCCAGGATAACAGGCCTTTGGGACTCCTGGGTTGTAATAGTTGGTCAGTCCCGTGACATTCAAGACCTCAGTTGTTTTTTTTAATTTCAGTTTTGAAAATGACCTTTCACAACTTGTGACTGAAAATGCGACTGTAAGCAGTAATGTGTATGTAACACACAGCTTGGGAGAGACATCTCTCCCATACTGCAGTAGACTCCACAGCATCTTTACCATCAAGGCGAATTCTATTCCTCCAGCTCGAAGGAGCATCACAAAATTAATAATTTCGTCATATAATTGAATGGCTGCCACATCATTATCATAATAATTGGCAAAGTCTGAGCATTCTTTTTTTAATTTCTCTCTTTCCTGTTCATCTTCAATAATGGGGCACCATTTTCTCTGGACAGAAAGGGTACACCATGTTCATTAAAGGAATAAAGGGCTAACCACTGCCTCTGTAGTGATGTCAGCCTCCAAAAATTGATTTATCACCGCTGAAATTTTAAAATCACAATCTAATTTCCCTCTCTAATTTGATGCCCACACCCATTTGGATGCACGGGGCCACCGCCCCTTCGCCCCCCCCATCTGCACACCACTGGCTCTGAAATAAACTGAGGAAAATAACAGATCCTTTCCTGAAAAATTAATTAGTGCAAGAGACACAACAGTCACAACGACAACAATTACCAGAAGCACTACAGCACCTCTTCTCCTTCCCCGAGGACTCCCACTGCAGTAACTACCAGAAGCACTACAGCACCTCTTCTCCTTCCCCGAGGACTCCCACTGCAGTAACTACCAGAAGCACTACAGCACCTCTTCTCCTTCCCCGAGGACTCCCACTGCAGTAACTACCAGAAGCACTACAGCACCTCTTCTCCTTCCCCGAGGACTCCCACTGCAGTAACTACCAGAAGCACTACAGCACCTCTTCTCCTTCCCCGAGGACTCCCACTGCAGTAACTCCAGAAGCACTACAGCACCTCTTCTCCTTCCCCGAGGACTCCCACTGCAGTAACTCCCAGAAGCACTACAGCACCTCTTCTCCTTCCCCGAGGACTCCCACTGCAGTAACTACCAGAAGCACTACAGCACCTCTTCTCCTTCCCCGAGGACTTCCACTGCAGTAACTACCAGAAGCACTACAGCACCTCTTCTCCTTCCCCGAGGACTCCCACTGCAGTAACTCCCAGAAGCACTACAGCACCTCTTCTCCTTCCCCGAGGACTTCCACTGCAGTAACTACCAGAAGCACTACAGCACCTCTTCTCCTTCCCCGAGGACTCCCACTGCAGTAACTCCCAGAAGCACTACAGCACCTCTTCTCCTTCCCCGAGGACTCCCACTGCAGTAACTACCAGAAGCACTACAGCACCTCTTCTCCTTCCCCGAGGACTCCCACTGCAGTAATTACCACAAGCACTACAGCACCTCTTCTCCTTCCCCGAGGACTTCCACTGCAGTAACTCCCAGAAGCACTACAGCACCTCTTCTCCTTCCCCGAGGACTTCCACTGCAGTAACTCGCAGAAGCACTACAGCACCTCTTCTCCTTCCCCGAGGACTCCCAATGCAGTAACTCCCAGAAGCACTACAGCACCTCTTCTCCTTCCCCGAGGACTCCCACTGCAGTAACTACCAGAAGCACTACAGCACCTCTTCTCCTTCCCCGAGGACTCCCACTGCAGTAACTCCCAGAAGCACTACAGCACCTCTTCTCCTTCCCCGAGGACTCCCACTGCAGTAACTACCAGAAGCACTACAGCACCTCTTCTCCTTCCCCGAGGACTCCCGCTGCAGTAACTACCAGAAGCACTACAGCACCTCTTCTCCTTCCCCGAGGACTCCCATTGCAGTAACTACCACAAGCACTACAGCACCTCTTCTCCTTCCCCGAGGACTTCCACTGCAGTAACTCCCAGAAGCACTACAGCACCTCTTCTCCTTCCCCGAGAACTCCCACTGCAGTAACTCGCAGCTTCAGATAGCAATCACCACAATAACCAAAGTCTCAGGTTGTGCGGTGCATGGTGAGGTATCCAGTGACAGATATTTTCTCTCTCTCTCAGTGCATTTTTTGTATCATTTTTTGTTTCAGTGTAACTGTGTCATGTCTTGGTCAGACACCAGATAACAGCCGAACTAATATTTCAAACAGCGAGAGGAAAGTGAATCATGGGAGACTTGCTTACGATACATAAGATCCTCAGAGAACTAACCCACTTGCTTAATATTATATGTGACAGTTTACCTGAAGAATTAACCCACTTGCTTAACATTATATGTAAGAGTTTACCTGAAGAATTAACCCACTTGCTTAACATTGTATGTAACAGTTTACCTGAAGAATTAACCAACTTGCTTAACATTGTATGTAAGAGTTTACTTGAAGAATTAACCCACTTGCTTAACATTATATGTAAGAGTTTACCTGAAGAATTAGCCAACTTGCTTAACATTATATATAAGAGTTTACCTGAAGAATTAACCCACTTGCATAACATTACAAGTAAGAGTTTACCTGAAGAATTAAACCACTTGCTTAACATTATATGTAAGAGTGTTCCAGAAGAATTAACCCACTTCCTACTGCTTAACATTATATGTAAGAGTTTACCTGAAGAATTAACCCACTTCCTACTGCTTAACATTATATGTAAGAGTTTACCTGAAGAATTCACCCACTTGCTTAACATCATATGTAAGAGTTTACCTGAAGAATTAACCCACTTTCTTTACATTATATGTAAGAGTTTACCTGAAGAATTCACCCACTTGCTTAATATTATATGTAAGAGTTTACCTGAAGAATTAACCCACTTGCTTAACATCATATGTAAGAGTTTACCTGAAGAATTAACCCACTTGCTTAACATCATATGTAAGAGTTTACCTGAAGAATTAACCCACTTGCTTAACATTACTTGTAAGAGTTTACCTGAAGAATTAACGCACTTGCTTAACAATATTTTTAAGAGTTAACCTGAAGAATTAGCCAACTTGCTTACCATTATATGTTAGAGTTTACCTGAAGAATTAACCCACTTGTTTAATATTATATGTAAGAGTTTACCTGAAGAATTAACCCACTTGCTTAACATTATATTTGAGAGTTTACCTGAAGAATTAACCCACTTGCTTAACATTGTATGTAAGAGTTTACCTGAAGAATTAACCCACTTGCTTAATATTATATGTAAGAGTTTACCTGAAGAATTAACCCACTTGCTTAGCATTATATGTAAGAGTTTACTTGAAGAATTAACCCACTTGCTTAACATTATATGTAAGAGTTTACCTGAAGAATTAACCCACTTAAAATTGTATGCAAGAGTTTACCTGAAGAATTAACCCACTTGCTTAACATTTTATGTAAGAGTTTACCTGAAGAATTAACCCACTTGCTTAACATTATATGTAAAAGTTTACCTGAAGAATTAACCCAGTTGCTTAACATTATATGTAAGAGTTCACCTGAAAAATTAACCCACTTGCTTAACATTATACGTAAAAGTTTACCTGAAGAATTAACCCACTTGCTTAACATTATATGTAAGAGTTTACCTGAAGAATTAACCCACTTGCTTAACATTATATGTAAGAGTTTACCTGAAGAATTAACCCACTTGCTCAACATTATATGCAAGAGTTTACCTGAAGAATTAACCCACTTGCTTAACATTTTATGTAAGAGTTTACCTGAAGAATTAACCCACTTGCTTAACATTATATGTAAAAGTTTACCTGAAGAATTAACCCAGTTGCTTAACATTATATGTAAGAGTTTACCTGAAGAATTAACCCACTTGCTTAACATTATATGTAAGAGTTTACCTGAAGAATTAACCCACTTGCTTAATATTATATGTAAGAGTTTACCTGAAGAATTAACCCACTTGCTTAACATTATATGTAAGAGTTTACCTGAAGAATTAGCCCACTTGCTACTTGCTTAATATTATATGTAAGAGTTTACCTGAAGAATTAACCCACTTTCTATACAATATATGTAAGAGTTTACCTGAAGAATTAACCCACTTGCTTAACATTATATGTAAGAGTTTATCTGAAGAATTAACCCACTTGCTACTTGCTTAATATTATATGTAAGAGTTTACCTGAAGAATTAACCCACTTGCTTAACATTACATATAAGAGTTTACCTGAAGAATTAACCTACTTGCTTAACCTTACATATAAGAGTTTACCTGAAGAATTAACTCACTTGCTTAACATTACCTGGAGTTTACCTGGAGAGAGTTCCGGGGGTCAACGCCCCCGCGGCCCGGTCTGTGACCAGGCCTCCTGGTGGATCAGAGCCTGATCAATCAGGCTGTTGCTGCTGGCTGCACGCAAACCAACGTACGAGCCACAGCCCGGCTGATCAGGAACTGACTGTAGGTGCTTGTCCAGTGCCAGCTTGAAGACTGCCAGGGGTCTGTTGGTAATCCCCCTTATGTGTGCTGGGAGGCAGTTGAACAGTCTCGGGCCCCTGACACTTATTGTATGGTCTCTTAACGTGCTAGTGACACCCCTGCTTTTCATTGGGGGGATGGTGCATCGTCTGCCAAGTCTTTTGCTTTCATAGTGAGTGATTTTCGTGTGCAAGTTCGGTACTAGTCCCTCTAGGATTTTCCAGGTGTATATAATCATGTATCTCTCCCTCCTGCGTTCCAGGGAATACAGGTTTAGGAACCTCAAGCGCTCCCAGTAATTGAGGTGTTTTATCTCCGTTATGCGCGCCGTGAAAGTTCTCTGTACATTTTCTAGGTCGGCAATTTCACCTGCCTTGAAAGGTGCTGTTAGTGTGCAGCAATATTCCAGCCTAGATAGAACAAGTGACCTGAAGAGTGTCATCATGGGCTTGGCCTCCCTAGTTTTGAAGGTTTCATTATCCATCCTGTCATTTTTCTAGCAGATGCGATTGATACAATGTTATGGTCCTTGAAGGTGAGATCCTCCGACATGATCACTCCCAGGTCTTTGACGTTGGTGTTTCGCTCTATTTTGTGGCCAGAATTTGTTTTGTACTCTGATGAAGATTTAATTTCCTCATGTTTACTATATCTGAGTAATTGAAATTTCTCATCGTTGAACTTCATATTGTTTTCTGCAGCCCACTGAAAGATTTGGTTGATGTCCGCCTGGAGCTTTGCGGTGTCTGCAATGGAAGACACTGTCATGCAGATTCGGGTGTCATCTGCAAAGGAAGACACGGTGCTGTGGCTGACATCCTTGTCTATGTCGGATATGAGGATGAGGAACAAGATGGGAGCGAGTGCTGTGCCTTGTGGAACAGAGCTTTTCACCGTAGCTGCCTCGGACTTTACTCTGTTGACGACTACTCTCTGTGTTCTGTTAGTGAGGAAATTATAGATCCATCGACCGACTTTTCCTGTTATTCCTTTAGGACGCATTTTGTGCGCTATTACGCCATGGTCACACTTGTCGAAGGCTTTTGCAAAGTCTGTATATATTACATCTGCATTCTTTTTGTCTTCTAGTGCATTTAGGACCTTGTCGTAGTGATCCAATAGTTGAGACAGACAGGAGCGACCTGTTCTAAACCCATGTTGTCCTGGGTTGTGTAACTGATGGGTTTCTAGATGGGTGGTGATCTTGCTTCTTAGGACCCTTTCAAAGATTTTTATGATATGGGATGTTAGTGCTATTGGTCTGTAGTTCTTTGCTATTGCTTTACTGCCCCCTTTGTGGAGTGGGGCTATGTCTGTTGTTTTAGTAACTGTGGGACGACCCCCGTGTCCATGCTCCCTCTCCATAGGATGGAAAAGGCTCGTGATAGGGGCTTCTTGCAGTTCTTGATGAAAACAGAGTTCCATGAGTCTACCTGAAGAATTAACCCACTTGCTTAACATTACATGTAAGAGTTTACCTGAAGAATTAACCCACTTGCTTAACATATATGTAAGAGTTTACCTGAAGAATTAACCCACTTGCTTAACATTATATGTAAGAGTTTACCTGAAGAATTAACCCACTTGCTTAACATTATATGCAAGAGTTTACCTGAAGAATTAACCCACTTGCTTAACATTATATGTAAGAGTTTACCTGAAGAATTTACCCACTTGCTTAATATTATATGTAAGAGTTTACCTGAAGAATTAACCCACTTGCTTAACATTACATATAAGAATTTACCTGAAGAATTAACCTACTTACTTAATATTATATGTAAGAGTTTACCTGAAGAATTAACCCACTTGCTTAACATATATGTAAGAGTTTACCTGAAGAATTAACCCACTAGCTTAACATTATATGTAAGAGTTTACCTGAAGAATTAACCCACTGGCTTAACATTATATGTAAGAGTTTACCTGAAGAATTAATCCACTTGCTTAACATTATTTGTAAGAGTTTACCTGAAGAATTAACCCACTCACTTAACATTATATGTAAGAGTTTACCTGAAGAATTAACCCACTTCCTTAACATTTCATGTAAGAGTTTACCTGAAGAATTAACCCACTTGCTTAACATCATATGTAAGAGTTTACCTGAAGAATTAACCCACTTGCGTAATATTATAAGGGTTTACCTGAAGAATTAACCCACTTGCTTAACATTGTATGTAAGAGTTTACCTGAAGAATTAACCCACTTGCTTAATATTATATGTAAGAGTTTACCTGAAGAATTAACCCACTTGCTTAGCATTATATGTAAGAGTTTACTTGAAGAATTAACCCACTTGCTTAACATTATATGTAAGAGTTTACCTGAAGAATTAACCCACTTAATATTATATGCAAGAGTTTACCTGAAGAATTAACCCACTTGCTTAACATTATATGTAAGAGTTTACCTGAAGAATTAACCCACTTGCTTAACATTATATGTAAAAGTTTACCTGAAGAATTAACCCAGTTGCTTAACATTATATGTAAGAGTTCACCTGAAGAATTAACCCACTTGCTTAAAATTATATGTAAGAGTTTACCTGAAGAATTAACCCACTTGCTTAACATTATATGTAAGAGTTTACCTGAAGAATTAACCCACTTGCTCAACATTATATGCAAGAGTTTACCTGAAGAGTTAACCCACTTGCTTAACATTATATGTAAGAGTTTACCTGAAGAATTAACCCACTTGCTTAACATTATATGTAAGAGTTTACCTGAAGAATTAACCCACTTGCTTAACATTATATGTAAGAGTTTACCTGAATAATTTACCTACTTGCTTAATATTATATGTAAGAGTTTACCTGAAGAATTAACCCATTTGCTTAACATTACATATAAGAGTTTACCTGAAGAATTAACCTACTTACTTAATATTATATGTAAGAGTTTACCTGAAGAATTAACCCACTTGCTTAACATTATATGTAAGAGTTTACTTGAAGAATTAACCCACTTGCTTAACATTATATGTAAGAGTTTACTTGAAGAATTAACCCACTTGCTTAACATTATATGTAAGAGTTTACTTGAAGAATTAACCCACTTGCTTAACATTATATGTAAGAGTTTACTTGAAGAATTAACCCACTTGCTTAACATATGCAGTAGCTTGTATTGTAGTTTTACGGCGAAGTACACAGGGAAGTCTTGCTGGTATAAACCCTCGGATAAAGATATTTTCCAGTAAGTCGAGACTGGTGTTTGACCAACATGATGGTCAGGCAGATGTTATGTCTTTCAGAGGCGGATATAGTACTTTCACGTCTTTACACAAAGGTATATTACCAGTGTCAGAATATACTAACCCTGTGCTTGGTATTTATGGGAATGGGATTACAGGATCTGTTGCAACCCCTGAATGGGCTGCAATGATTATTATGTATATATATAATTATTATCTTTTCATATAATTTTATATTGCTTGTATTTGCGATAATAGCTAAATCGTAAATGTATTGCTTTATATCGTTATTTGACTTGTTAGGTAGGATGTAACATATTATGTGCTCAGTTCAAGTCTTGATTGTCTAACTACTGTAATTATCGCTCTTTGCTCGTTATTCTGCCGGCTTCTGAGCTGTGCTGTCCACGGAGCTATCACGTGATCGACGGGGGTGTCCTCACCTCGCCTGAAGTATTCAGTCTGCTCTAGACTCGCTTGGTGGTTGGACAGATTGTCTGTCTCATTATTCTTGTTAGTTCTGTAGAACTCTGTTCACAGAACATTGTATAGACTTAGTGATTTTCGACGTTGTACTGAGGTTGTGTGTCGCATAGACACTCTGAGTAACTCAGGTCCTGAACTATAGCTTCTTACTTAATTTATACTGGTTTCTGTGTGTTATCACAGTCAGGGATTTTCTTATGCTGAACTTAGATTCAGTAGTATGGGAGTTTTGTGACTTTTGTGGAGGATCTGCAGATGGTCACTACTTAGTGTCGTTATATTATCTCCTTGTTCCTGATTCTGTGTCGCAGTTGCTTGTTATATTGCTATTGGGCTTAGCATTCTTTTTATTGTTCAAGCAGACTGTTCTGATTTCCAGTTGGTCAAGAAGTTAGTTTATGTGAGGACTTTGTCAGTCACTTGTTTAAGTCTAGTCGAGTCTTGAGACATAACGAACTACTAAGAGCACTTACACACATACACACAAACTTGTACATATTTGTAATATCTTATTAAATGTTGATGTACCAGACGGTACTTAAGAATTATAAATGTGATATGTGCTTTCAGCACAATAATATTGTACTTGAGAGAAGTGATATTATTTTGATTACTGTGATTAATTTAATTTAATTTAATTTGATAATATACCTCTAGACAACTTAATGATTAATAAATTTATTAAATTTTAATTTCTCTAGTTAGTAGCCTACCAGTTGTAATCCTGAAGCACTATTGAATTATACTGAATTCTAATGGATAATTGGACAAGGATACTGACTACTTGTTACGAAAACCCAGTAACAGGCTGGATGCTAGAAGGGCAGTTCTTTCTAGTGTTCACTGGAGATCTCTAAGCTTTTGGAATCGCGTTTTTTGTAACAGGATCCACTGTTAGGACTCCAGTTCATAGATAGTGAGTATGGTCTGTGTGCCAGTTTGGATACCTGCCTGTAGGTATTACCGGAGATTTATCTTCTCATAGGCAACAGTGTTTTGGTGTCTTCGAGAGTGAGGAATGTTTGACTTTTAGGAACCCTGGTTTAATATTATGTATGGAAAGTCCTAGAATTACTCTGCCTGAACAGTTTTCAGTGTATACTGTAACTAGGCAGATGAAAATGGGAAGACCTTCAGTGCCTACCCTTGATCCTTCAACTGATTATGGTGACAATTTGGGCTTGGAGAGCCTGTTCCTTAAGTCTGACCTGCAGGAGACTCGGGGCTGTGATGAACCGATCCGAGTGGAACTTGATTTGAAGGTAGGGTCTCGGTGCTGCACAGGAGAGAACAACCTGACTCTGAAACAGCTGGTTGAGGCCCAGGGATGTGGTGACACCCTGAAAGCTATTCAGCTGTTACTGAATTTAACCACTGAGGAGAACTCTGAGGAAGTACTGCCAGATGGTAAAGAAGGCATGTGACCAAGTGGCCATGTCAGTCCATAGATCATTAGGCTTCTATTTTTTTTTACAGATTCCCATGGGAGGATATTTCTGTATTGAGAAGGGAAACCTGGTACACCTGGATCAGTGTTTACTAACACTTACTTTTCTACAAGGTTTCAAGAGCTCGTACCTCTTCTTAAAAATTGTGTTTTTTCGAAATCTCTGGTAAAACTTTTTTTTTTTTTAGTCAGGCTTTCCTACAAAAATTCAAACCGAAATGGAATCAAAAGTCAAAATATTTTAATGTCGTTTTGGGAGACTTGAATATTAAGAATAAATTCACGACTATCAGTCAGAGAGTCAGGGGATGTAGAGTGTTTTCACCAGTCTCTCAGGTCGACGGTTTATGTTTATTGTACCCAGTACCAGACTGACTGGGACGAGGGTATTGTACCCAGTACCAGACTGACTGGGACGAGGGTATTGTACCCAGTACCAGACTGACTGGGACGAGGGTATTGTACCCAGTACCAGACTGACTGGGACGAGGGTATTGTACCCAGTACCAGACTGACTGGGACGAGGGTATTGTACCCAGTACCAGACTGACTGGGACGAGGGTGTTGTACCCAGTACCAGACTGACTGGGACGAGGGTATTGTACCCAGTACCAGACTGACTTGGACGAGGGTATTGTACCCAGTACCAGACTGACTGGGACGAGGGTATTGTACCCAGTACCAGACTGACTTGGACGAGGGTATTGTATCCAGTACCAGACTGAGTGGGACGAGGGTATTGTACCCAGTACCAGACTGACTGGGACGAGGGTATTGTACCCAGTACCAGACTGACTGGGACGAGGGTATTGTACCCAGTACCAGACTGACTGGGACGAGGGTATTCCATTCCTTTTATTTGCCGAGAAGAAAGCACTCTGGAGTCACTGAGCTATTAACTTGGTGAGGATGGTGATGCTTTCCCCTCTGTGCATTTTCTCAGTTTCAGAAACAGTTAGGTTGGGTAAGGTTAGTCAGGAAACAGCGTTTCCTGACGCGGGTCTTAAAAGACGACCCACCTTTGAAGCTTTTGGTCATCTGACCGAGGCCTTCCGCTGGCTTACCACTCCACCCCTTTAAAAATTATGATTAAATTTATAACCGTTTGGTTCATACGAGGCGGATGGCACCACTGAACCAACTGGTGCTTCTGTATGTGACTGAAGAAACCTACTGTGTAGGCGAAACTTGTCAACAATAACGATACCCAACAGCTGCACATGTTTTTATAATCATCAAGTTTATATACATTATCAACATTATGGAAGGGGTGATGAATTAGACACATGTGCAACATCTGGGTATATTGAGTTGTTGCACATGTATCTGACTCAACTTGTCGGTACTGTATACCTTTAGTAAGTTTATTCAGGTATACACAGTTACATAGATTATCATACATAGCAGCATATGTATAAATTATCCAGGAAAAACCTAAAAAGTTAGAGAACCTTTCCTCCACTGGGGTCCTTGTTATAACTATTGTTTATATATATAAAAGTTAAAAACAGGTTAGTATCTTAAATATGTAACAGTAGTTATTATAACAGAAGATATACCAGGGAAGAGGTAGAATAACTTATTTTCATTGACATTAAAGATGGGATCAGAATATAGTATTTATATGTAGTCATATTTATAGTATATATATATGTAGTCATAGTTATGAGGTTCATTTTGGCTCACGTCATGAAGTGGCTCATGTACAGGCAGTTTATTCCCTCTGTTATTCGTGTAAAAATATGGATGTTTGTTGATTAGTTCTGGTTAGAACAATTTTCTTATTAGTAGCAATTTTATGTGAGCCAAGAATCTGAGAGTTGTCCACTACTTTTTGGTGATATTCTCCTTTATTTCTTAGAGTCTGTTGGCTTATTATTACTTTTACTACAACAACGACAACTATTACTACTACTACTGCTACTACTACTACTACTACTACTACTACTACTACTACTACTACTACTACTACTACTACTACTACTACTACTACTACTACTACTACTACTACTACTACTACTGCTATCTCTTCACTTACTTTCCACTCTCTGACCTTTATTTCACTCCCACCATTACTTTGTTATTGCCACTTTTACCACTGTTGTACTACTTTCTCCGCGGCTACTGCTACTACCATTACTACTACCACCACTACTACTACTACCATTACTACTACCACCACTACTACTACTACCATTACTACTACCACCAGTACTACTACTACCATTACTACTACCACCACCACTGCTACTATCAACACTGCTACTACTATATTACTATTCCCTCATCTCATTATACTTCTCCTATCCTCCCCCTCTGGTATATATTTTGACTCTCTTCTTTTCGGGCTCCGGCATCCAGAGTCCTTCAGGGAGCCTCCTGAGTCACTCAGGGACTGGAGCTGCAGCACGAGTGCCAGGAAGGTCTCAAATGAACCAGAGATTGAGAGTTGAGAGCTTCATACCAACGATAACACCTGCCCTCACATACCAGCGAGAACACCTGCCCTCACATACCAGCGAGAACACCTGCCCTCACATACCTGCGAGAACACCTGCACTCACATACCAGCGAGAACACCTGCCCTCACATACCAGAGATATAACCCTGATCTTCCTTCACCAGCTCCTCTGCTACTCCCTACGAGCTCTGAGTAGGGAAGGCAGCAGTACGAGTCTGGTGAGTTGGAGATGACTCTCACCATGATACACACCCAAGACACCACTTGAACCCAAGACGTGCTGTACCCCGGCTACAGGGCGTCTACGACGATTGTAGGTAACTGCTGCACTCACCGAGCCCTTGTCATAGGGCTGTCCTCGCCATACGGCTGTAAACGGTATCTCACTAATATAAACTCCGACGCCCCCTCGAGAACCAGTGACGGGTCAGTACCTGGCAAAGACCTGTTTGACTAGTTAATGATTCAAGCGGGACCGAAACGTTGTCATAATTTTCTGTCTTCTATGTGCGGGTTTTGCGTATTATTCCAGTCAAAATATTGAGACTTTTAATTCTTTTCTGATCAATTATATTCCTAAAAGGACGGCTGGGCCATGTACACCTCTGTTTCACAGAGAACTAATATACTTCTGTAAGTGTAGTTCTGTAATAAAGTTGGTAGAATTACCGACAATATGTAAAGTAAAAGGACACAAGTGCAACTAATGTGACATTTATTGTGGCAACGTTTCGCTCTCCAGGAGCTTTATCAAGCCATTACAAACAATACATGGACACAGAGGGTATATAAAGGCTCAGAGTGAGGTGAAAACTAGTGAGGTACCATTTCGATGTTCACAAGTGGTAGTAGTAGTAGTAGTGGTAGTGACAAAAGTAATACAATATGGTAGAGCAATTAATTCGTACATGAGTAAAAGGATATAAAAGCAATTACTTGGGTAACATAAAAATAGGTTGGACAAATATAAACTGGAATGAGGCAGCTTGTTTCAGTGTTTAAACCCTCTGTGCTTTGTGTAGTATAACAGGACAGACTATGTGATGGCAGGGTTTACTGTTTTCAGGAGGATTCTTGCTAAGACTTCGGAGATGGTGAAGCTGCATTGTTTTGTTTAATTGTATTCGAAACAGCGATCAGTGCTGATTCGAGGCACTTGCGTCTGCGGAAATTAGTTTTCTTTGATCACTAATTGGGCGTCTCTAAAATTTCATGAGATGATTGGTGGAATTTCGGTGTTGTACACAGGCGTTGTTCAGGTTATCGTTCCTACATGCGTAAATGTGTTCATTGAGGCGGGTGTCGAGGTTTCGGGCTTTTTCACCCTACGTAAATCTTGTCACAGCCTCCACGGGGTTTTAAAGTGTAAACTCCTGCATTGACTGGTTCGTGGTGCTTGGTTTTTTGTCCTGGTTAGATCCTTTATTGAAGTGCTAAAAGCGATGGCGACTCTGGTGTTAGCTTGTGAAAGTGCTTTTGAGACGTTCAGTGCAACCTGACTGTTGGGAAGAATTATAACTTTGCTGGGAGTGGTGTTGATGCGTGGAGAAATTATGATCTGAAGACTCTTTTCTTGCAGTCTTTGATGAAAAAAAAAGGAAAATGTAACTCTGTGAATGTTTGGTGAATGTTATGTACACTCCTCGTCAAGAAACTCAGACTACAAATTCGTATGCTCTTAGGAAAAACCCGATGATGATGCCTCTTTTGGGTCTTGGAAATCTTGACTGGAATAGAAGTGTTGAATCATTTTATTGGTGGGTTTCCGATAAACTTGAAATCTTAGGTTGTTGTCTACTTTGTGATGAGGACGTCGGGAAAAGGTAGCTTGTCATTGGACTCTTTTTCTAGTGTAAACTGGATCCCCGGGTTTCAACTGCGTTGAGCCTTGCCTGAAGATCCCGTACATCAAAACGTTTTGGATTTATTACGAGGACATCGTCCACGTAACGTAACCAAGTGACGTTTGAAGGGATGAATGTTGGCGAAGTTGTTCGGACTCTAGGTGTTCCATGTATAAGTTGGCTAGGACGGCACTTATGGGGGACCCCATTCCCCATGCCGTAGGTTTGTTTGTAGAGCTTGTTATTGAAAGAAAAACAGTTGAAATTAACACAGAGTTCATTTAAGTCAACAAAATCTCCGGGAGGTAGAGGAAGATTAAGGTCCTGATTGACTTTACGTCGTAGAACCTCGATGGCTTTTTTGGTAGGTACTTTTGTGAAAGGGAAGTCACATCCAAACTGTTTAGTTTCTTGTTAGAATGGAGAGGTTATGGATGCGGTTGAGAAGGTCACCTGAGTGTTTAAGATGAGCGGGGCTGATGGTCCCCAGAAGGCAGGAAAGATGTTTATACAAAACCAGACAAATACTCAAACGCACTAGAGAAGGGAAGAAACTTCTGTACTTGTTACCAAGCAACCCTAAACCAGCACACATGAAAGGGTTTAACCCAAGCCCCAAATAAACACAATTTCCTCTCAGACCAATCACGTCAGAAAGGCATGCTCCACACAAACTAGCCGGGAGTTCTTGCCAAACATCTTCCCGCCTTCTGGGGACCATCAGCCCCGCTCATCTTAAACACTCAGGCGACCTTCTCAACCGCATCCGTAACCTCTCCATTCGTAACAAGAAACTAAGCAGTTTGGACCGTTGACTTCCCTCTTCACAAAAGTACCCACCAAAAAAGCCATCGAGGTTCTACGACGTAAAGTCCCAAACGGACCTTAATCTTCCTCTACCTCCCGGAGATTTTGTTGACTTAATTGAACTCTGTGTATTTCAACTGTTTTTTCTTCAATAACAAGCTCTACAAACAAACCTACGGCATGGGAATCGGGTCCCCATAAGTGCCGTCCTAGCCAACTTATACATGGAACACCTAAGCCGAACACTTCGCCAACATCATCCCTTCAAGCGTCACTTGGTTACGTTACGTGGACGATGTCCTCGTAATAACTCCCAAACGTTTTGATGTACGGAATCTTCAGGCAAGCTCAACGCAGTTTTAACCGGCGATCCAGTTTACACTAGAAGAAGAGTCCAATGACAAGCTACCTTTCCTCGACGTCCTCATTCACAAAGTAGACAACAACCTAAGATTTCAAGTTTATCGGAAACCCACCAATAAAATGAATCTCACCCACTTCTATTCCAGTCAAGGGTACCAAAAACCAAAAGAGGCATCATCATCGGGTTTTTCCTAAGAGCGTACCGAATTTGTAGTTTACCTGGAGTTTACCTGGAGTGAGTTTCGGGGGTCAACGCCCCCGCGGCCCGGTCTGTGACCAGGCCTCCTGGGGGATCACGCCTGATCAACCAGGCTGTTGCTGCGGCTGCACGCAAACCCAACGTACGAGCCACAGCCCGGCTGATCAGGAACTGACTTTTGGTGCTTGTCCAGTTTCCAGCTTTGAAGACTCCAGGGTCTGTTGGTAATCCCCCTTATGTGTGCTGGGGGCAGTTGAACAGTCTCGGGCCCCTGACACTTATTGTAAAGGTCTCTTAACGTGCTAGTGACACCCCTGCTTTTCATTGGGGGATGGTGCATCGTCTGCCAAGTCTTTTGCTTTCGTAGTGAGTGATTTTCGTGTGCAAGTTCGGTACTGTCCCTCTAGGATTTTCCAGGGGTATATAATCATGTATCTCTCCCTCCTGCGTTCCAGGGAATACAGGTTTAGAAACCTCAAGCGCTCCCAGTAATTGAGGTGTTTTATCTCCGTTATGCGCGCCGTGAAAGTTCTCTGTACATTTTCTAGGTCGGCAATTTCACCTGCCTTGAAAGGTGCTGTTTAGTGTGGGACAATATTCCAGCCTAGATAGAACAAATGACCTGAAGAGTGTCATCATGGGCTTGGCCTCCCTAGTTTTGAAGGTTCTCATTATCCATCCTGTCATTTTTCTAGCAGATGCGATTGATACAATTTATGGTCCTTGAAGGTGAGATCCTCCGACAAAATCACTCCCCGGTCTTTGACGTTGGTGTTTCGCTCTATTTTGTTTGGGCCCGAATTTGTTTTGTACTCTGATGAAGATTTAATTTCCTCATGTTTACCATATCTGAGTAATTGAAATTTCTCATCGTTGAACTTCATATTGTTTTCTGCAGCCCACTGAAAAAATTTGGTTGATGTCCGCCTGAGCCTTGCAGTGTCTGCAAAAGGAAGACACTGTCATGCAGATTCGGGTGTCATCTGCAAAGGAAGACACGGTGCTGTGGCTGACATCCTTGTCTATGTCGGATATGAGGATGAGAACAAGATGGGAGCTAGTACTGTGCCTTGTGGAACAGAGCTTTTCACCGTAGCTGCCTCGGACTTTACTCTGTTGACGACTACTCTCTGTGTTCTGTTAGTGAGGAAATTATAGAATCCATCGACCGACTTTTCCTGTTATTCCTTTAGCGCGCATTTTGTGCGCTATTACGCCATGGTCACACTTGTCGAAGGCTTTTGCAAAGTCTGTATATATTACATCTGCATTCTTTTGTCTTTTAGTGCATTTAGGACCTTGTCGTAGTGATCCAGTAGTTGAGACAGACAGGAGCGACCTGTTTTTAAACCCATGTTGCCCTGGTTGTGAACTGATGGGTTTCTAGATGGGTGGTGATTTCTTCTTAGGACCCTTTCAAAGATTTTTATGATATGGGATGTTAGTGCTATTGGTCTGTAGTTCTTTGCTGTTGCTTTACTGCCCCCTTTTGTGGAGTAGGGCTATGTCTGTTGTTTTTAGTAACTGAGGGACGACCCCCGTGTCCATGCTCCCTCTCCATAAAGGGTGGAAAAGGCTCGTGATAGGGGCTTCTTGCAGTTCTTGAAAGAACACAGAGTTCCATGAAATCCTGGCCCTGGGGCAGAGTGCATGGGCATGTCATTTATCGCCTGTTCGAAGTCATTTGGCGTCAGGATAAAAATCGGATAGGGTTGTGTTAATCAAATTTTGTGGCTCTCTCATGAAAAATTCATTTTGATCTTCGACTCTCAGTCTGGTTACGGCTTGCTAAAACTAAGTCATATTGGGACTTGAGTAGCTCACTCATTTCCTTGCTGTCATCTGTGTAGGACCCATCTTGTTTAAGTAGGGGCCCAATACTGGACGTTGTTCTCGATTTTGATTTGGCATAGGAGAGAAATACTTTGGGTTTCTTTTCGATTTCATTTATGGCTTTTAGTTCTTCCCGCGATTCCTGACTCCTAAAGGATTCTTTTAGCTTAAGTTCGATGCTTGCTATTTCTCTGACCAGTGTCTCCCTGCGCATTTCAGATATATTGACCTCTTTTAGCCGCTCTGTTATTCTTTTCCGTCGCCTGTAAAGGGAGCGCCTGTCTCTTTCTATTTTACATCTACTCCTCCTTTTTCTTAGAGGAATAAGCCTTGTGCATACATCGAGTGCCACCGAGTTAATCTGTTCTAGGCATAAGTTTGGGTCTGTGTTGCTTAGTATATCTTCCCAACTTATATCGGTTAGGACTTGGTTTACTTGGTCCCACTTTATGTTTTTGTTATTGAAGTTGAATTTGGTGAATGCTCCCTCGTGACTAGTCTCATTTTGTCGGTCTGGGGCTCCGCGCATACATGACTGAACCTCAATTATGTTGTGATCTGAGTATATTGTTTTTGATATGGTGACATTTCTTATCAGATCATCATTGTTAGTGAAGATGAGGTCTAGTGTATTCTCCAGTCTAGTAGGCTCTATTATTTGCTGGTTTAAATTGAATTTTGTGCAGAGATTTAAAAGCTCGTGTGAGTGTGAGTTTTCATCAGAGCTGCCTCCTGGTGTTATTACTGCAACAATATTATTTGCTATATTCCTCCATTTTAGGTGCCTTAAGTTGAAATCCCCCAGGAGCAAGATGTTGGGTGCAGGAGCTGGAAGATTTTCCAGACAGTGGTCAATTTTTAACAGCTGTTCCTGGAATTGCTGGGATTTTGCATCCGGAGGCTTGTAGACTACCACAATGACTAGGTTTTGGTTCTCGACCTTTACTGCTAAAACTTCCACTAAGTCATTTGAGGCATTAAGCAGTTCTGTGCAAACAAGTGACTCTGCAATGTAACAGGCCAACCCCCCCCTTTTGCCTGTTCACTCTGTCACATCTGTAAGGTTGTAACCTGGGATCCATATTTCGTGTCCAAGTGATCCTTTATGTGGGTCTCAGTGAAAGCCGCGAACATTGCCTTTGCCTCTGCATGCAGTCCACGGATGAAAGGTATTTTGTTGTTTGTTGCTGGCTTTAGACCCTGTATATTTGCAAAGAAGAATGTTATCGGACTGGTGGTATTGTTGGTACTGGGGGGGGATTTTTTTTCCGGCATTAGTATCTGTATCTGTTGGTTTGGAGTGGAGGCCATCGACTGTGGTTCCACTCCAGGAATGACTGGATTTGGTGTACGATTTCTGCCATTTCCTGCCAGTTTTTTTTCCTTCCTGGCACTAAAAAAACCTCTCCCTCTTGAGTGGCTGTGGCTACCCAGGTTTTCCCATGGCCTGGATGTTTTGTATCTTTTTGTCCCCTTTAGATGGTATGCCTGGCAATTTAAGTTATAGCACAGTCTTTCCTGTACTGAAGAGGTACACATTTCAGGGTGAAAAAGCTTACAGGAAAGGAGTTTGCATTTTCCTGTTGTCATATGGGCATGGCATTTTCTAGGGTGGTCATAGTTGCATGTCCCATCTGTTTTTCCAGATTTCCCATGCCAGCAGATACCAAGTGCATAGTATGTGCACAGGCTTGGTTTCCGCTTGCCTTGGGTTTCTGTGACTGTATTCCCTGTTGGTGCATGTTTCCCTGTCTTACTTCTATCCTCCCTAGCACCAACAATGGAGCTCCCACCAGTTATTTTTGGTAATTTATCCTCACTATTGCTATTGGAGTCCTCTTGTTTGCTATTTCCTGCGGCATTTCTAGTTTGCAATATTGGTTTTATCTTATCTTTGACTACACTTGTTTTCCCTACTATGGCTCCTGTCCCCTATGAGGTCATTTATATGTATTCCTTCCTGCGTATAATTCCCGACTACCTGGACAAAATCTCCAGCTTCACCATTACTGTCTCCCAGGACAGTATCTCCAGCTTCACCATTTCTGTCTCCCAGGACAGCACCTCCAGCTTCACCATTACTGTCTCCCAGGACAGTATCTCCAGCTTCACCATTACTGTCTCCCAGGACAGCACTATCAGCCCCACATTTACTGACTACCAGGACATCACCTCCAGCCTTACAGTTTGTGACTACATGTCCAGTATCAAGGGCAGTACCATTCAGCCCAGACTTTTTATGTTCCCATCTGTTGTAGAAAGCTTCCAGGTTTTCTATGAAAGCAGCTTTGATGTTGTCCTCTTTTAATACCCTTGTGATTTTAGTCCACAGATTTTCCTCATTTGGGCATACCCAAAAACACTTCTCTGTTTTAATACTGCTTGTAGCGAGTTCTGGGATATCTGCACAAGGGGCGTGACACCAATTTCCACAAAAATGACAATTTATCCATGTGGAAGCCCGTTTGTTTGACTGACCACAGACTACACACAGCTTCATAATGATTTGAATGGTTGATTTACTGAGTTTCTTGACGAGGAGTGTACATACATTCACCAAACATTCACAGAATTACATTTTCCTTCTTTTTTCATCAAAGACTGCAAGAAAAGAGCTCTTCAGATCATAAATTCTCCACGCATCAACACCACTCCCAGCAAAGTTATAATTCTTCCCAACAGTCAGGTTGCACTGAACGTCTCAAAAGCACTTTCACAAGCTAACACCAGAGTCGCCATCGCTTCTAGCACTTCAATAAAGGATCTAACCAGGACAAAATCCAAGCACCACGAACCAGTCAATGCAGGAGTTTACACTATACCCTGTGGAGGCTGTGACAAGATTTACGTAGGTGAAACAGCCAGAAACCTCGACACCCGCCTCAATGAACACATTTACGCATGTAGGAACGTTAACCTGAACAACGCCTGTGTACAACACCGAAATTCCACCAATCATCTCATGAAATTCAGAGACGCCCAATTAGTGATCAAAGAAACTAATTTCCGCAGAGCGCAAGTGCCTCGAATCAGCACTGATCGCTGTTTCGAATACAATTAAACAAAACAACGGCAGCTTCACCATCTCCGAAGTCTTAGCAAGAATCCTCCTGAAAACAGTAAACCCTGCCATCACATAGTCTGTCCTGTTATACTACACAAAGCACAGAGAGTGAACACTGAAACAAGCTGCCTCATTCCAGTTTATATTTGTCCAACCTATTTTTATGTTACCCAAGTAATTGCTTTTATATCCTTTTACTCATGTACGAATTAATTGCTCTACCATATTGTATTACTTTTGTCACTACCACTACTACTACTACTACCACTTGTGAACATCGAAATGGTACCTCACTAGTTTTCACCTCACTCTGAGCCTTTATATACCCTCTGTGTCCATGTATTGTTTGTAATGGCTTGATAAAGCTCCTGGAGAGCGAAACGTTGCCACAATAAATGTCACATTAGTTGCACTTGTGTCCTTTTACTTTACAAGTGTAGTTCTGTAGGTGTCCCGTACCTCACTTGCTGGCGCACGCAGTTTACTGGCTGAGGTCCGGGTTTCGAATCTCCTCCAGTACGGCTGGAAAAACATCAGGGACGTGTTTCCATAAGACACCTGCTGTCCCTGTCCCTGTTCACCCATCAGTTTAAAATGGGTACCTGGGTGTTACTAACAAGTTTATTCACCGAGGCTCCAAGTTGGTTTAGTGTATAACTCGTTTACTTATTCTCTAATATACACAAATAACCCGCACATAAAAGTGACAAGCTTACGACGACGTTTCGGTCCGACTTGGACCATTTACATTTTCGGTCCAAGTAGGAGCGAAACGTCGTCGTAAGCTTCTCTCTTTTATGTTCGGGTTATTTGTGTATCGTTCCAGTCACGGTATTGTACCTTTTTCTGTTATTTAATAATGTGGTTGATGGGAAACTTTAACGTTATTCAGTTATTTTTTCAGAGTTGTTTAACATATTTCAGTTAGTTATCCACTACCTAACTTTAAGTTAGTATTCCAGAGGTTTAGTCAAACACTAACTTAGTGTTATTTAGTTCCCCAGAAGCCTGGAATATAACAAATAAAAAAAAAAAAAACAGAAAAAGAAATGAGAAATATACATGTAAACAGAAATAGACTTAGAAATAGACTTTGAAATAGAAATAGACTTAGAAAGAAAATATACTTAGAATTAAAAATAGACTTAGAAATATACATAGAAATAGAACTAGATTTAGAAATAAATATAGACTTAGAAATAGACCTAGAAATATAAATACTTAGAAAGTGTCCCTCCTGTCTAAGGTTTCAGTACCCACCGGTATGATGGTACACAGTAAGTTGTACAGTAATTTGTACAATAAGATGTACAAATTCTGGCCACAAAATAGAGAGAAACACCAACGTCAAAGACCTGGGAGTGATCATGTCGGAGGATCTCACCTTCAAGGACCATAACATTGTATCAATCGCATCTGCTAGAAAAATGACAGGATGGATAATGAGAACCTTCAAAACTAGGGAGGCCAAGCCCATGATGACACTCTTCAGGTCACTTGTTCTATCTAGGCTGGAATATTGCTGCACACTAACAGCACCTTTCAAGGCAGGTGAAATTGCTGACCTAGAAAATGTACAGAGAACTTTCACGGCGCGCATAACGGAGATAAAACACCTCAATTATTGGGAGCGCTTGAGGTTCCTAAACCTGTATTCCCTGGAACGCAGGAGGGAGAGATACATGATTATATACACCTGGAAAATCCTAGAGGGACTATACCGAACTTGCACACGAAAATCACTCATACGAAAGCAAAAAAACTTGGCAGACGATGAACCATCCCCCCAATGAAAAGCAGGGGTGTCACTAGCACGTTAAGAGACCATACAATAAGTGTCAGGGGCCCAAGACTGTTCAACTGCCTCCCAGCATACATAAGGGGGATTACCAACAGACCCCTGGCAGTCTTCAAGCTGGCACTGGACAAGCACCTAAAGTCAGTTCATGATCAGCCCGGCTGTGGCTCGTACGTTGGTTTGCGTGCAGCCAGGAGCAACAGCCTGGTTGATAAGGCTCTGATCCACCAGGAGGCCTGGTCACAGACCGGGCCGCGGGGGCGTTGACCCCCGGAGCTCTTTCCAGGTAAGTTGTACATTAAGTTGTACATTAAGTTGTAGAGTAAGTTGAACCGAGGTGAATAGATGCTACACAGACTTGTTCAGTTAGGTTATTAGAAGTCTGTGTATTATTATTATTATTATTATTATTATTATTATTATTATTATTATTATTATTATTATTATTATTATTATTATTATTATTATGGGCGGGACGCTACGCCCGTAGGATTTTACAGCGCCTGTGTGGGGTGGAAGGAAGATATTCAGGATTAATTTAGGGAACTAGAGCACAGATCCAATTCCCTAGATCAAGAGCCTCCCCCTGATCTAGGGATCAAGGGAGGCTCTTGATAATTTTGTGTGAACCGGAAGCGTGAGACGCCTTTATTTGGTTGGTAAATAAAGTCGTCACTACGTATAACTACCATAACCTCACAATGGTGATAAGGTCGTCACTACGTATAACTACCATAGCCTCACAATGGTGATAAATAGGTCGTCACTACGTATAACTACCATAGCCTCACAATGGTGATAAAGTCGTCACTACGTATAACTACCATAGCCTCACAATGGTGATAAGGTCGTCACTACGTATAACTACCATAACCTCACAATGGTGGTAAATAGGTCGTCACTACGTATAACTACCATAGCCTCACAATGGTGATAAGGTCGTCACTACGTATAACTACCATAGCCTCACAATGGTGGTAAATAGGTCGTCACTACGTATAACTCCCAAAAGCCTCACAATGGTGATAAGGTCGTCACTACGTATAACTACCATAGCCTCACAATGGTGGTAAATAGGTCGTCACTACGTATAACTACCATAGCCTCACAATGAGAAGGATACTTAGCGGGAAGGATTTAGGACCTACAGGAGGAGCTGCTGGTTCAGAATGGCTGGGTGATGGTTCATGGTGATGGTTCATGGTGATGGTTCATGGTGATGGTTCATGGTGATGGTTCATGGTGATGGTTCATGGTGATGGTTCATGGTGATGGTTTATTGGTGGGTCATTTTGGTTAATGGGATGGTTTCCCGGGGAAAATTTTCCCGGACCCCCCCAGTACATTCCTTTTTAAATTTTGTGAACTTGAGTATTCCATGTACCTTCTCAGTGTACCTCTCTCCCACTGTACACTCTCCATTTTTACACTCTCTCATGACACTCTCCCACGTACACTTCCATTGTACACCTCCTCATGTACACTCTCCCACTGTTACACTCCCCATTGTACCTCCCCTCAGTGTAACCTCCCACTGTACACTCTCCATTGTACACTCTCTCAGTGTACACTCTCCCACTGTACACTCTCCATTGTACACTCTCTCAGTGTACACTCTCCCACTGTACCCCTCTCCATTGTACACTCCTCAGTGTACACTCCCCCACTGTACACTCTCCATTGTACCTCTCTCAGGTACACCTCCCCCACTGTACACTCTCCATTGTACCCTCTCCAGTGTACACTCTCCCACTGTACACTCTCCATTGTACCCTCTCTCAGTGTACACTCTCCCACTGTACACTCTCCATTGTACCTCTCTCAGTGTACACTTCTCCCACTGTACACTCTCCATTGAAACACTCTCTCAGTGTACACTCTCCCACTGAAACACTCTCCATTGTACACTCTCTCAGTTTTACACTCTCCCACTGTACACTCTCCATTGTACACTCTCTCAGTGTACCTCTCCCACTGTACACTCTCCATTGTACACTCTCCCCAGGTACACCCCTCCCCTCCCCTGTACACCCACTGTTACACTCTCCATTGTACACCCCTCTCAGTGTACACTCTCCCACTGTACACTCTCCTTTGTACACCTCTCAGTGTACACTCTCCCACTGTACACTCTCCATTGTACACTCTCTCATGTACACTCTCCCACTGTACACTCTCCATTGTACACTCCCCTCAGTGTACACTCTCCCACTTACACTCTCCATTGTACACTCTCTCAGTGTACATCTCCCACTGTACACTCTCCATTGTACACTCTCTCAGTGTACACTCTCCCACTGTACACTCTCCATTGTACACTCTCTCAGTGTACACTTCCCACGTACACTCTCCATTGTACACTCTCTCAGTGTACACTCTCCCACGTACACTCTCCATTGTACACTCTCTCAGTGTACACTCTCCACTGTACACTCTCCATTGTACACTCTCTCAGTGACACTCTCCCACTGTACACTCTCCTTTGTACACTCTCTCAGTGTACACTCTCCCACGTACACTCTCCATTGTACACTCTCTCATGTACACTCTCCCACTGTACACTCTCCATTGTACACTCTCTCAGTGTACACTCTCCCACTGAAACACTCTCCATTGTACACTCTCTCAGTGTAAAACTCTCCCACTGTACACCTCCATTGTACACTCTCTCAGTGTACACTCTCCCACTGTACACTCTCCATTGTTCACCTCTCTCAGTGTACACTCTCCCACTGTCACTCCCCCATTGTACACTCTCTCAGGTACACTCCCCCACTGTACACTCTCCATTGTACACTCTCTCAGTTTTACACTCTTCCACTGTACACCTCTCCATTGTCACTCTCTCAGTGTACACTCTCCACTGTACACTCTCCATTGTGCACTCTCCAGTGTAAAACTCTCCCACTGTAAACTCTCCATTGTGCACTCTCTCAGTGTACACTCTCCCACTGTACACTCTCCATTGTGCACTCTCTCAGGTACACTCTCCCACTGTACACTCTCCATTGTGCACTCTCTCATGTACACTCTCCCATGTACACTCTCCATTGTGCACTCTCTCAGTGTACACTCTCCCACGTACACTCTCCATTGTGCACTCTCTCAGTGTACACTCTCCCCACTGTACACTCTCCATTGTGCACTCTCTCAGTGTACACTCTCCCACTGTACACTCTCCATTGTGCACTTCTCAGTGTACACTCTCCCACTGTACACTCTCCATTGTGCACTCTCTCAGTGTACACTCCCCACTGTACACTCTCCATTGTGCACTCTCTCAGTGACACTCTCCCACTGTACACTTCTTCCATTGTCACTCTCTCAGTGTACCCCTCTCCCACTGTACACTCTCCATTGTACACTCTCTCATGTACACTCTCCCACTGTACACTCTCCATTTACACTCTCTCAGTGAAACACCTCCCACTGTACACTCTCCATTGTACACTCTCTCAGTGTACACTCTCCCACTGTACACTCTCCATGTACACTCTCTCAGTGTACACTCTCCCACTGTACACTCTCCATTGTACACTCTCTCCTCAGTGTACACTCTCCCACTGTACACTCTCCATTGTACACTCTCTCAGTGTACACTCCCCACGTACACTCTCCATTGTACACTCTCTCAGTGTACCTCTCCCACTTTACACCCCTCCATTGTACACTCTCTCAGTGTAACACTCTCCCACTGTACACTCTCCATTGACACTCTCTCAGTGTACACTCTCCCACTGTACACCTCCATTGTACACTCTCTCAGTGTACACTCTCCCACTGTACACTCTCCATTGTACACTCTCTCAGTGTACACTCCCCACTGTACACTCTCCATTTTTACACTCTCTCAGTGTACACTCTCCCCACTGTACACTCTCCATTGTGCACCCCTCTCATGTACACTCTCCCACGTACACTCTCCATTGTGCACTCTCTCAGTGAAACACTCTCCCACTGTACCTCTCCATTGGGGCACTCTCTCAGTGACACTCTCCCACTGTACACTCTCCATTGTGCACTCTCCAGTGTACACTCTCCCACTGTACACTCTCCATTGTGCACTCTCCAGTGTACACTCTCCCACTGTACACTCTCCATTGGTGCACTCTCTCAGTGACACTCCCCCCACTGAAACACTCTCCATTGTGCACTCTCTCAGTGTACACTCTCCCACTGTACACTCTCCATTGTGCACTCTCTCAGTGTACACTCCCCACTGTACACTCTCCATTGTGCACTCTCTCAGTGTACACTCTCCCCACTGTACACTCTCCATTGTGGCCCCCTCTCAGTGTACACTCTCCCACTGAACACTCTCCATTGTGCACTCTCTCAGTGTACACTCTCCCACTGTACACTCTCCCATTGTGCACCTCTCAGTGTACACTCTCCCACTGTACACTCTCCATTGTGCACTCTCTCAGTGTACACTCCTCCCACTGTACACTCTCCTTGTGCACTCCCCTTCATGTAAACTCTCCCACTGTACACTCTCCATTGTGCACTCTCTCAGTGTACACTCTCCACTGTACACTCTCCATTGTCACTCTCTCAGTGTACACTCCCCACTGAAACACTCTCCATTGTACACTCTCTCAGTGTACACTCTCCCACTGTACACTCTCCCATTTACACTCTCTCAGTGTACACTCTTCCACTGTACACTCCATTGTACACTCTCTCAGTGTACACTCTCCCACTGTACACTCTCCATTGTACACTCTCTCAGTGTACACTCCCCCACTGAAACACTCTCCATTGTACACTCCCCAAGTGTACACTCTTTTCCCCACTGTACACTCTCCATTTTTACACTCTCTCAGTGACACTCCCCACTGTACAACTCTCCATTGTACACTCTCTCAGTGTACACTCTCCCACGTACACTCTCCATTGTACACTCTCTCAGTGTACACTCTCCCACTGTACACTCTCCATTGTACCTCTCCCCAGTGTACACTCTCCCACTGTACACTCTCCATTGTACACTCTCTCAGTGTAAAACTCTCCCACTGTACACTCCCCTTTGTACACTCTCTCAGTGTACACTCTCCCACTGTACACTCTCCATTGTACACTCTCTCAGTGTACACTCTCCCACTGTACACTCTCCATTGTACACTCTCTCAGTGTACACTCTCCCACTGTACACTCTCCATTGTACACTCCCAGTGTACACTCTCCCACTGTCACCTCCATTGTACACTCTCTCAGTGTACACTCCCCCACTGTAACACTCTCCATTGTACACTCTCTCAGTGTACCTCTCCCCACTGTACACTCCCATTGTACACTCTCTCAGTGTACACTCTCCCACTGTACACTCTCCATTGTACACTCTCTCAGTGTACACTTCCCCCCACTGTACACTCTCCATTGTACACTCTCTCAGTGTAACACTCTCCCATGTAAAACTCTCCATTGTACACTCTCTCAGTGTACACTCTCCCACTGTACACTCTCCATTGTACACTCTCTCAGTGTACACTCTCCCACTGTACACTCTCCATTGTACACTCTCTCAGTGTACACTCTCCCACTGTACACTCTCCATTGTACACTCTCTCATTACCTCCCCACTGTACACTCTCCATTGAAACACTCTCTCAGTGTACACTCTCCCACTGTACACTCTCCATTGTACACTCTCTCAGTGTACACTCTCCACTGTACACTCTCCATTGTACACTCCTCAGTGTACACTCTCCCCACTGTACACTCTCCATTGTACACTCTCTCAGTGTACACTCTCCCACTGTACACTCTCCATTGTTACACTCTCTCAGTGTCACTCTCCCACTGTACACTCTCCATTGTACACTCTCTCAGTGTACACTCTCCCACTGTACACTCTCCATTGTACACTCTCTCAGTGTACACCTCTCCCACTGTACACTCTCCATTGTACACTCTTCAGTGTACACTCTCCCACTGTACACTCTCCATTGTACACTCTCTCATGTACACTCTCCCACTGACACTCTCCATTGTACACTCTCTCAGTGTACACTCTCCCACTGTACACTCCCATTGTACACTCTCTCAGTGTACACTCTCCCACTGTACACTCTCCATTGTACACTCTCTCAGTGTACACTCTCCCCTGAACACTCTCCATTTTTACACCTCTCAGTGTACACTCTCCCACTGACACTCTCCATTGTACACTCTCTCAGTGTACACTCCCCCACTGTACACTCTCCATTGTACACTCTCTCAGTGTACACTCTCCCACTGTACACTCTCCATTGTACACTCTCTCAGGTACACTCTCCCACTGTACACTCTCCATTGTACACTCTTCATGTACACTCTCCCACTGTACACTCTCCATTGTACACTCTCTCATGTACACTCTCCCACGTACACTCTCCCATTGTACACTCTCTCATGTACACTCTCCCATGTACACTCTCCATTGTACACTCTCTAAAGTACACTCTCCCACTGTACACTCTCCATTGTACACCCCCTCAGTGTACACTCTCCCACTGTACACTCCCATTGTACCCTCTCAGTGTACACTCCCCACTGTACACTCTCCTTTGTACACTCTCTCAGTGTACACTCTCCCACTGTACACTCTCCATTGTTAACACTCTCTCAGTGTACACTCTCCCCATGTACACTCTCCATTGTCACTCTCTCGTGTACACTCTCCCACATGACACTCTCCATTGTACACTCTCTCAGTGTACACTCTCCCACTGTCCCCTCTCCATTGTACACTCCTCAGTGTACACTCTCCCACTGTACACTCCCATTGTACACTCTCTCAGTGGTACACTCCCCACTGTACACTCTCCATTTTACACTCTCTCAGTGTACACCTCCCACTGTACACTCTCCATTGTACACTCTCTCAGTGTACACTCTCCCCTGACACTCTCCATTGTACCACTCTCTCTGTGAAACACTCTCCACTGTACACCCCTCCATTGTAACTCTCTCAGTTTTACACTCTCCCCACTGTACACTCTCCATTGTACACTCTCCAGTGTACACTCTCCCACTGTACACTCTCCATTGTACACTCTCTCAGTGTACATCTCTCCCACTGTACACTCTCCATTGTACACTCTCTCAGTGTACACTCCCCCCACTGTACACTCTCCATTGTACACTCTCTCAGTGTACACTCTCCACTGTACACTCTCCATTGAAACACTCTTCAGTGTACACTCTCCCACTGTACACTCTCCATTGTACACTCTCTCAGTGTACACTCTCCCACTGTCCCACTCTCCATTGTACACTCCTCAGTGTACACTCTCCCACTGTACACTCTCCATTGTACACTCTCTCAGGGGTACACCCCTTCCACTGTACACTCTCCATTGTACACTCTCTCAGTGTACACTCTCCCACTGTACACTCTCCATTGTTCACTCTCTCAGTGTACCCCTCTCCCACTGTACACTCCCCAATTGTACACTCCTCAGTGTACACTCTCCCACTGTACACTCTCCATTGTACACTCTCTCAGTGTACACTCTCCCACTTTTAACATTTCTCCATTGTACACTCTCTCAGTGTACACTCTCCCACTGTACACTCTCCATTGTACACTCTCTCAGTGTACACTCTCCCACTGTACACTCTCCATTGTACACTCTCTCAGTGTACACTTTTCCCACTGTACACTCTCCATTGTACACTCTCTCAGTGTACACTCCCACCTGTACACTCTCCATTGTGCACTCTCTCAGTGTACACTCTCCCACTGTACACTCTCCATTGTGCACTCTCTCAGTGTACACTCTCCCACTGTACACTCTCCATTGTGCACTCTCTCAGTGTACACTCTCCCACTGTACACTCTCCATTGTGCACTCTCTCAGTGTACACTCTCCCACTGTACACTTTTCCATTGTGCACTCTCTCAGTGTACACTCTCCCAACCCCCCCCCTGTACACTCTCCTTTGTGCACTCTCTCAGTGTACACTCTCCCACTGTACACTCTCCTTTGTGCACTCCTCTCATGTACACTCTCCACTGTACACTCTCCATTGTGCACTCTCTCAGTGTACACTCTCCCACTGTACACTCTCCATTGTGCACTCTCTCAGTGTACACTCTCCCACTGTACACTCTCCATTGTGCACTCTCTCAGTGTACACTCTCCCACTGTACACTCTCCATTGTGCACTCTCTCAGTGTACACTCTCCCACTGTACACTCTCCATTGTACACTCTCTCAGTGTACACTTCCCCCCACTGTCACTCTCCATTGTACACTCTCTCAGTGTACACTCTCCCACTGTACACTCTCCATTGTACACTCTCTCAGTGTACACTCTCCCACTGTACACTCTCCATTGTACACTCTCTCAGTGTACACTCTCCCACTGTACACTCTCCATGTACACTCTCTCAGTGTACACTCTCCCACTGTACACTCTCCTTTTGTACACTCTCTCAGTGTACCTCTCCCACGGTACACTCTCCATTGTACACTCTCTCAGTGTACACTCTCCCACTGTACACTCTCCATTGTACACTCTCTCAGTGTACACCTCCCACTGTAAACTCTCCATTGTACACTCCTCAGTGTACACTCTCCCACTGTACACTCTCCATTGTACACTCTCTCATGTACACTCTCCCACTGTACACTCTCCATTGTACACTCTCTCAGTGTACACTCTCCCACTGTACACTCTCCATTGAAACACTCTCTCAGTGTACACTCTCCCACTGTACACTCTTCCATTGTACACTCTCTCAGTGTACACTCTCCCACTGTACACTCTCCATTGAACACTCTCTCAGTGTCACTCTCCCACTGTACACTCTCCATTGTACACTCTCTCAGTGTACACTCTCCCACTGTACACTCTCCATTGTACACTCTCTCAGTGTACACTCTCCCACTGTACACTCTCCATTGTCACTCTCTCAGTGACACTCTCCCACTGTACACTCTCCATTGTGCACTCTCCCCAGTGTACACTCTCCCACTGTACACTCTCCATTGTGCACTCTCTCAGTGTACACTCTCCCACTGTACACTCTCCATTGTGCACTCTCTCAGTGTACACTCTCCCACTGTACACTCTCCATTGTGCACTCTCTCAGTGACACTCTCCCCACTGTACACTCTCCATTGTGCACTCTCTCAGTGTACACTTTTCCCCTGTAACACTCTCCATTGTGCACTCTCTCAGTGTAAAACCTCTCCCACTGTACACCTCCATTGTGCACTCTCTCAGTGTACACTCCCCCACTGTACACTCTCCATTGTGCACTCTCTCAGTGTACACTCTCCCATGTACACTTTTCCATTGTGCACTCTCTCAGTGTACATCTCCCACGTACACTCCCATTGTGCACTCTCTCAGTGTACACTCTCACTGTACACTCTCCATTGTGCACTCTCTCAGTGTACACTCTCCCACTGTACACTCTCCATTGTGCACTCTCTCAGTGTACACTCTCCCACTGTACACTCTCCATTGTGCACTCTCTCAGTGTAACTCTCCCACTGTACACTCTCCATTGTGCACTCTCTCAGTGTACAACCTCCCACTGTACACTCTCCATTGTGCACTCTCTCATGTACACTCTCCCACTGTACACTCTCCATTGTACACTCTCTCAGTGTACACTCTCCCACTGTACACTCTCCATTGTACACTCTCTCAGTGTACACTCTCCCACTGTACACTCTCCTTGTACACTCCTCAGTGTACACTCTCCCACTGTACACTCTCCTTTGAAACACTCTCTCAGTGTACACTCTCCCACTGTACACTCTCCATTGTACACTCTCTCAGTGTACACTCTCCCACTGTACACTCTCCATTGTACACTCCTCAGTGTACACTCTCCCACTGTACACTCTCCATTGTACACTCTCTCAGTGTACACCCCTCCCACTGTACACTCTCCATTGTACACCTCTCAGTGTACACTCCCCCACTGTACACTCTCCATTGTACACTCTCTCAGTGTACACTCTCCCACTGTACACTCTCCATTGTAAAACTCTCTCATGTAACACTCTCCCACTGTACACTCTCCATTGTACACTCTCTCAGTGTACACTCTCCCACGTACACCTCCATTGAAACACTCTCTCAGTGTACACTCCCCCAACTGTACACTCTCCATTGTACACTCTCTCAGTGTACACTCTCCCACTGTACACTCTCCATTGTACACTCTCTCAGTGTACACTCACCCACTGTACACTCTCCATTGTACACTCTCTCAGTGTACACTCTCCCACGTACACTCTCCATTGTACACTCTCTCAGTGTAAAACTCTCCCACTGTACACTCTCCATTGTACACTCTCTCAGTGTACACTCTCCCACTGTACACTCTCCTTTGTACACTCTCTCAGTGTACACTCCCCCACTGTACACTCTCCATTGAAACACTCTCTCAGTGTACACTCTCCCACTGTACACTCTCCATTGTACACTCTCTCAGTGACACTCTCCACTGTACACTCTCCATTTTTTAACACTCTCTCAGTGTACACTCTCCCACTGTACACTCTCCATTGAAACACTCTCTCAGTGTACACTCTCCCACTGTACACTCTCCATTGTACACTCTCTCAGTGTACACTCTCCCACTGTACACTCTCCATTGTACACTCTCTCAGTGTACACTCTCCCACTGTACACTCTCCATGTACACTCTCTCAGTGTACACTCTCCCACTGTACACTCCCATTGTACACTCTCTCAGTGTACACTCTCCCACTGTACACTCTCCATTGTACACTCTCTCAGTGTACACTCTCCCACTGTACACTCTCCATTTTTACACTCTCTCAGTGTACACTCTCCCACTGTACACTCCCCCAAATTGTACACTCTCTCAGTTTTACACTCTCCCCACTGTACACTCTCCATTGTACACTCTCTCAGTGTACACTTCCCCACTGTAAAATCTCCATTGTACACTCTCCCCAGTGTACACTCCCCCACTGTACACTCTCCATTGTACACTCTCTCATGTACACTCTCCCACTGTACACTCTCCATTGTACACTCTCTCAGTGTACACTCCCCCCACTGTACACTCTCCATTGTACACTCTCTCATGTACACTCCCCCCACTGTAAAACTCTCCATTGTAAACTCTCCAGTGTACACTCTCCCACTGTACACTCTCCATTGTACACTCTCTCATGAACACTCTCCCACTGTACACTCTTCCATTGTACACTCTCTCAGTGTACACTCTCCCACGTACACTCTCCATTGTACACTCTCTCATGTAACACTCTCCCACTGTACACTCTCCATTGTACACTCTCTCAGTGTACACTCTCCCACTGTACACTCTCCATTGTACACTCTCTCAGTGTACACTCTCCCACTGTACACTCTCCATTGTACACTCTCTCAGTGTACACTCTCCCACGTACACTCTCCATTGTACACTCTCTCAGTGTACACCCTCCCCTGTACACTCTCCCATTGTACACTCTCTCAGTGTACACTCCCCCCACGTACACTCTCCATTGTACACTCTCTCAGTGTACACTCTCCCACTGTACACTCTCCATTGTACACTCTCTCAGTGTACACTCTCCCACTGTACACTCTCCATTGTACACTCTCTCAGTGTACACTCTCCCACTGTACACTCTCCATTGTACACTCTCCCCAGTGTACACTCTCCACTGTACCCTCTCCATTGTACACCTCTCAGTGTACCTCTCCCACTGTACACTCTCCTTTGTACACTCTCTCAGTGTACACTCTCCCACTGTACACTCTCCTTGTACACTCTCTCAGTGTACACTCTCCCACTGTACACTCTCCATTGTACACTCTCTCAGTGTACACTCTCCCACTGTACACTCTCCATTGTACACTCTCTCAGTGAAACACTCTCCCACTGTACACTCTCCATTGTACACTCTTCAGTGTACACTCTCCCACTGTACACTCTCCAGGGAACACTCTCTCAGTGTACACTCTCCCACTGTACACTCTCCCATTGTACACTCTCTCAGTGTACACTCTCCCACTGTACACTCTCCATTGTACACTCTCTCAGTGACACTCTCCACTGTACACTCTCCATTGTACACTCTCTCAGTGTACACTCTCCCACTGTACACTCTCCATTGTACACCTCTCAGTGTACACTCTCCCACTGTACACTCTCCATTGTACACTCTCTCAGTGTACACTCCCCCACTGTACACTCTCCATTTTTACACTCTCTCATTTGTACACTCTCCCACTGTACACTCTCCATTGTACCCCTCTCCAGTGTACACTCTCCCACTGTACACTCTCCATTGTACACTCTCTCAGTGTACACTCTCCCACTGTACACTCTCCATTGTACACTCTCTCAGTGTACACTCTCCCACTGTACACTCCCCCATTGTACACTCTCTCAGTGTACACTCTCCCACTGTACACTCTCCATTGTACACTCTCTCAGTGTACACTCTCCCACTGTAACACTCTCCTTGTACACTCTCTCAGTGTACACTCTCCCACTGTACACTCTCCATTGTACACTCTCCCCAGTGAAACACTCTCCCACTGTACACTCTCCATTGTACATTTCTCTCATGTACACTCCCCACTGTACACTCTCCATTGTACACTCTCTCAGTGTACACTCTCCCACTGTACACTCTCCATGTACACTCTCTCAGTGTACCCCTCTCCCACTGTACACTCTCCATTGTACACTCTCTCAGTGTACACTCTCCCACTGTACACTCTCCATTGTACACTTTCTCAGTGTACACTCTCTCACTGTACACTCTCCATTGTACACTTTCTCAGTGTACCCCTCTCCCACTGAAACCACCTCCATTGTACACTTTCTCAGTGTACACTCTCTCATTATACACTCGCTCATTGTACACTCTCTCATTGTACACTGTCACTGCACACTTTCTCACTGAACACTCTCTCACTGTGCACTCTCTCATTGTGCACTCTCACTATACACTCAGTGTACACTCTAACATTGTACATTATCTCTTTGTACTCTCTTAGAACACTCCGTCATTGTACACTTTCACTGTACACCTTCTCACTCGAGGTTGTGCAAGTTGTGTACACTTCCCTTGCCACTTAAAACACTTGAATTAGTCTATCGTCACAAATATTATATAAGTGAATATTGATATATATATTTTAGTCATGGATTTTGATATCCAATAGTGTAATACAGCTGATAAAACACAGGGTAATACAGCTGATAAAACACAGGGTAATACAGCTGTTAAAACACAGGGTAATACTGCTGTCATAACACAGGGTAATACTGCTGTCATAACACAGGGTAATACTGCTGTCATAACACAGGGTAATACTGTTGTCATAACACAGGGTAATACAGCTGTTAAAACACAGGGTAATACTGGTGTTAAAACACAGGGTAATACTGGTGTTAAAACACAGGGTAATACTGCTGTTAAAACACAGGGTAATACTGCTGTTAAAACACAGGGTAATACTGCTGTTAAAACACAGGGTAATACTGTGTTAAAACACAGGGTAATACTGGTGTTAAAACACAGGGTAATTACGTGATAAAACACAGGGTAATACTGCTGTTAAAACACAGGTAATACTGCTGTCATAAAACAGGATAATACGGGCTGTTAAACACAGGTAATACTGCTGTTAAACACCAGGGTAATACTGCTGTTAAAACACAGGTAATACTGCTGATAAAACACAGGGTAATACTGCTGATAAAACACAGGGTAATACTGCTGATAAAACACAGGGTAATACTGCTGATAAAACACAGGGTAATACTGCTGTTAAAACACAGGGTAATACTGCTGTAATACACAGGTAAACTGCTGTAAAACACAGGTAATACTGCTGTAAAACACAGGTAATACTGCTGTCATAACACAGGGTAATACTGCTGTCAAAACACAGGGTAATACTGCTGTTAAAACACAGGGTAATACTGCTGTCATAACACAGGGTAATACTGCTGTTAAAACACAGGGTAATACTGCTGTTAAAACACAGGGTAATACTGCTGTTAAAACACAGGGTAATACTGCTGTTAAAACACAGGGTAATACTGCTGTTAAAACACAGGATAATACTGCTGTTAAAACACAGGGTAATACTGCTGTCATAACACAGGGTAATACTGTCAAAACACAGGGTAATACTGCTTTTAAAACACTGCGTAATACTGCTGTCAAAACACAGGGTAATACTGCTGTCATAACACAGGGTAATACTGCTGTTAAAACACAGGGTAATACTGCTGTTAAAACACAGGGTAATACTGCTGTTAAAACACAGGGTAATACTGCTGTTAAAACACAGGGTAATACTGCTGTTAAAACACAGGGTAATACTGCTGATAAAACACAGGGTAATACTGCTGTTAAAACACAGGGTAATACTGCTGTTAAAACACAGGGTAATACTGCTGTTAAAACACAGGGTAATACTGTCAAAACACAGGGTAATACTGCTTTTAAAACACTGCGTAATACTGCTGTCAAAACACGGTAATACTGCTGTTAAAACACAGGTAATACTGCGTTTAAAACACAGGGTAA
This sequence comes from Cherax quadricarinatus, assembly GCF_026875155.1. Taxonomy (NCBI): domain Eukaryota; kingdom Metazoa; phylum Arthropoda; class Malacostraca; order Decapoda; family Parastacidae; genus Cherax; species Cherax quadricarinatus. Next base: position 39,071,628 of record NC_069437.1, on the reverse strand, counting down.
TACAGCTGATAAAACACAGGGTAATACTGCTGATAAAACACAGGGTAATACTGCTGATAAAACACAGGGTAATACAGCTGATAAAACACAGGTAATTTACTGCTGAAAAACACAGGATAATACTGCTCGTAAAACAAGGGTAATACTGCTGTCAAAACACAGGGTAATACTGCTGTAAAACACAGGGTAATACAGCTGATAAAACACAGGGTAATACTGCTGTCATAACACAGGATAATATTGCTGTTAAAACACAGGGTAATACAGCTGATAAAACACAGGGTAATACTGCTGTCATAACACAGGATAATACTGCTGTCATAACACAGGATAATAGCTGTTAAAACACAGGTTTACATGCTGTCATAACACAGGGATAATACTGCTGTCATAACACAGGGTAATACTAGCTGTCATAACACAGGATAATACTAGCTGCATAAAACACGGGGATAATACTGCTGTCATAACACAGGATAATATTGCTGTTAAACACAGGTAATACTGCTGTCATAAACACAGGATAATACTGCTGTCATAACACAGGATAATATTGTCATTAAAACACAGGGTAATACATGCTGTCATAACACAGGGTAATACTGCTGTCATAACACAGGATAATACTGCTGTCATAACACAGGATAATACTGCTGTCATAACACAGGATAATACTGCTGTCATAACACAGGGTAATACTGCTGTCATAACACAGGGTAATACTGCTGTCATAACACAGGGTAATACTGCTGTCATAACACAGGATAATACTGCTGTCATAACACAGGATAATACTGCTGTCATAACACAGGATAATACTGCTGTCATAACACAGGATAATACTGCTGTCATAACACAGGGTAATACTGCTGTCATATCACAGGGGAATACTGCTGTCATAACACAGGGTAATACTGCTGTCATAACACAGGATAATACTGCTGTCATAACACAGGATAATACTGCTGTCATAACACAGGGTAATACTGCTGTTAAAACACAGGGTAATACTGCTGTCATAACACAGGATAATACTGCTGTTAAAACACAGGGTAATACTGCTGTCATATCACAGGGTAATACTGCTGTCATAACACAGGGTAATACTGCTGTCATAACACAGGATAATACTGATGTTAAAACACAGGGTAATACTGCTGTCATATCACAGGGTAATACAGCTGATAAAACACAGGGTAATACTGCTGTTAAAACACAGGATAATACTGCTCTCCTAACACAGGATAATACTACTGTCATAACACAGGATAATACTATTGTCATAACACAGGATAATACTACTGTCATAACACAGGATAATACTACTGTCATAACACAGGATAATACTGCTGTTATAACACAGGATAATACTGCTGTCAAAACACAGGATAATACTGCTGTCACAACACAGGATAATACTACTATTATAACACAGGATAATACTACTGTCATAACACAGGATAATACTGCTGTTATAACACAGGATAATACTGCTGTCAAAACACAGGATAATACTGCTGTCATAACACAGGATAATACTACTATTATAACACAGGATAATACTACTGTCATAACACAGGATAATACTGCTGTCAAAACACAGGATAATACTGCTGTCATAACACAGGATAATACTACTATTATAACACAGGATAATACTACTGTCATAACACAGGATAATACTACTCTCATAACACAGGATAATACTACTGTCATAACACAGGATAATACTACTGTCATAACACAGGATAATACTGCTGTTATAACACAGGATAATACTGCTGTCAAAACACAGGATAATACTGCTGTCATAACACAGGATAATACTACTATTATAACACAGGATAATGCTACTGTCATAAAGCCAGCAACAAACAACAAAATACCTTTCATCGGTGGACTGCTTGCAGAGGCAAAGGCAATGTTCGCGGCTTTCACTGAGACCCACATAAAGGATCACTTGGACAACGAAATATGGATCCCAGGTTACAAGCTATACAGATGTGACAGAGTGAACAGGCAAAAGGGGGGGGGGGGTTGGGCCTGTACATTACAGAGCCACTTGTTTGCACAGAACTGCTAAATGCCTCAAATGATGTAGTGGAAGTTTTAGCAGTAAAGGTCGAGAACCAAAACCTAGTCATTGTGGTAGTCTACAAGCCTCCGGATGCAACATCCCCGCAATTCCAGGAACAGCTGTTAAAAATTGACCACTGTCTGGAAAATCTTCCAGCTCCTGCAACCAAACATCTTGCTCCTGGGGGATTTCAACTTAAGGCACCTAAAATGGAGGAATATAGCAAATAATATTGTTGCAGAAATAACACCAGGAGGCAGCTCTGATGAAAACTCACACTCACGCGAGCTTTTAAATCTCTGCACAAAATTCAATTTAAACCAGCAAATAATAGAGCCTACTAGACTGGAGAATACACTAGACCTCATCTTCACTAACAATGATGATCTGATAAGAAATGTCACCATATCAAAAATAATATACTCAGATCACAACATAATTGAGGTTCAGTCATGTATGCGTGGAGCCCCAGACCGACATAATGAGATTAGTCACGAGGGAGCATTCACCAATTTCAACTTCAATAACAAAAACATAAAGTGGGACCAAGTAAACCAAGTCCTAACCGATATAAGCTGGGAAGATATACTAAGCAACACAGACCCCAACTTATGCCTAGAACAGATTAACTCGGTGGCACTCGATGTATGCACAAGGCTTATTCCTCTAAGAAAAAGGAGGAGTAGATGTAAAATAGAAAGAGACAGGCGCTCCCTTTACAGGCGACGGAAAAGAAGAAACAGAGCGGCTAAAAGAGGTCAATATATCTGAAATGCGTAGGGAGACACTGGTCAGAGAAATAGCAAGCATCGAACTTAAGCTAAAAGAATCCTTTAGGAGTCAGGAATCGCGGGAAGAACTAAAAGCCATAAATGAAATCGAAAGAAACCCAAAGTATTTCTTCTCCTATGCCAAATCAAAATCGAGAACAACGTCCAGTATTGGGCCCCTACTTAAACAAGATGGGTCCTACACAGATGACAGCAAGGAAATGAGTGAGCTACTCAAGTCCCAATATGACTCAGTTTTTAGCAAGCCGCTAACCAGACTGAGAGTCGAAGATCAAAATGAATTTTTTATGAGAGAGCCACAAAATTTGATTAACACAAGCCTATCCGATGTTATCCTGACGCCAAATGACTTCGAACAGGCGATAAATGACATGACCATGCACTCTGCCCCAGGGCCAGACTCATTGAACTCTGTATTCATAACACAGGATAATACTGCTGTCATAACACAGGATAATACTACTGTCATAACACAGGATAATACTGCTGTCATAACACAGGATAATACTACTGTCATAACACAGGATAATACTGCTGTCATAACACAGCATAATACTGCTGTTATAAGACAGGGTAATACTGTTGTCATAACACAGGATAATACTACTGTCATAACGCAGGATAATACTGCTGTCATAACACAGGATAATACTGCTGTCATAACACAGGATAATACTACTGTCATAACACAGGATAATACTACTGTCATAACACAGGATAATACTGCTGTCATAACACAGGGCAATACTGCTGTCATAACACAGGATAATACTGCTGTCATAACACAGGATAATACTACTGTCATAACACAGGATAATACTACTGTCATAACACAGGATAATACTGCTGTCATAACACAGGATAATACTACTGTCATAACACAGGATAATACTACTGTCATAACACAGGATAATACTGCTGTCATAACACAGGGCAATACTGCTGTCATAACACAGGATAATACTGCTGTCATAACACAGGATAATACTGCTGTCATAACACAGGATAATACTACTGTCATAACACAGGATAATACTGCTGTCATAACACAGGATAATACTGCTGTCATAACACAGGATAATACTGCTGTCATTACACAGGATAATACTGCTGTCATTACACAGGATAATACTGCTGTCAGAACACAGGATAATACTGCTGTCAGAACACAGGATAATACTGCTGTCAGAACATATTGTAAGTGTTCCCTATTAAAGTAAATCGGAGAGTTTGGCTTTAAAAAATAACAATTAAAATTCGTGCATGCTGCAAATTCGTGAATACTGTAAATCAGGAAATTTTGTTTACAAAGGTTAAGTAAGTAAGTTTCTTTGCAAATCTGAAATTTTCTAAGCAATCTTGAATGAAAATGAAAGTTGATGAATATATCCTAGAATTTTTTTTTTAGTTGGGCTATACCTAATTGGCCCTTTTCCTGTCCCATTAAGAGAGAAATAGAGGCAGGTTCAACGTGGTGGTCATTAATCTGGAGACTGGTAACCGGCTACAGTCTATCATTAAGCTGAGGAGTGCAAACACTCCCTCACGAGGACGGTGATGTTTACCCATCAGTGGGGAAAACTATTCGCCTGCCTGTGGTTGCAAGAGTCGAGTCGTAGCTCCTGGTCCAGCCTCTTCACTGTTTGTTACTAGGTCCACTCTCTCCTTGCTTCAAGAGCCTTATCATATCTGTCTTCAAATCTGTGTACGGATCCTGCCTCCACTACTTAACTCTCCAGATTGTTTCATTTCCTGACAACTCTGTGACTGAAGAAATACTTCCTAACATCTCTGTGACTCATCTGAGTTTTCAACTTTCAGCTGTGACCCCTTGTTGCTGTGTCCCATCTGTGGAACATTCTGTCTCTGTCCACCTCGTCATTTCCTCTCAGTATTTCATATGTTGTCATTATGGCCCGCCATTCCCTCATGTCCTCTAGTGTCGTTATGCTTATTTCCTTTAACCTCTCCTCGTAGGACATGCCCCTTAGCTCTGGGATTATTCTTGTTGCAATCATCTGCACTTTCTCTAATTTCTTGATGTGCTTGGCCAGGTGTGGGCTCCATACTAGTGGTGCATACTGCAGATATGAGCCTGACGTACACAGTGTACTGTGCTTTGAATGATTCTTTTCTTAGGTGTTGAAATGTTATTCTGAGGTTTCTCAGGCACACCTATGCTGCAGCAGGTATTTGGTTGATGTGTATCTTAGGAGATGTGCTCGGTGTTGAACTCACCCCAAGATCCTTGTCCTTGAGTGAAGTTTGTAGTCTTTGGCCCCCTAGTGGATACTCCATCTTCGGTTTTCTTTGATCCTCTCCAGTCTTCATGACTTGCACTTGGTTGAGTTGAACTCCAGGAGCCTGTTGCCAGACCAGGAGCCTGTTGCCGGACCAGGAGCCTGTTGCCGGACCAGGAGCCTGTTGCCGGACCAGGAGCCTGTTGCTGGACCAGGAGCCTGTTGCCGGACCAGGAGCCTGTTGCCGGACCAGGAGCCTGTTGCCGGACCAGGAGCCTGTTGCCGGACCAGGAGCCTGTTGCCGGACCAGGAGCCTGTTGCCGGACCAGGCTTGCAACCTGTCCAGATCCTTTCGTAGTTTTACCTGACCAACATCCTTTCGAATTCTCCAAATTAGCTTCACATCATCTGCAAACAGGAACTCCTTTGAATCTATCTTTTCCGTCATGTTATTCACATGTACCAGAATTAGCACCGGCCCTAGGATTGACCCGTGTGGAACTTCGCTCGTCAGAGGCGTCCATTCTGACACTTCGTCACATACCTTCACTCGTTGCTTCCTTCCTGTCAGGTATTCTCTGATCCACTGCAGTGCCTGTTATTCCTGCCTACTCCTCTAGCTTTTCCACTAGTCTCTTGTTTGGAACTGTATCAGAAGCATTCTTCCAGTCCAAGGAAATACAGTTTATCTACCCTCTTTCTCTCCTGTCTTCCTTCCATGCACCTTGTCATAAAACTCCAGTAGGTTTATTACACAGGATTTCCCATCCCTGAAACCGTAATGGGTATTATAAATAAGCACATTCCTCTCAAGGTGCTCCACCACTCTTCTCCTGATAAGCTTCTCCATGACTTTGAATAATATACTTGTCAGCGACACAGTTCTGTTGTTTAATGCTGTCTCCTTTCTTAAAAATTAGTAATACATTTACTCTCCGCCACACCTCAGGTAGTTGCCCTGTATCAACAGATAGATGTAATGAAGACTATTGTCAGGGGTACGTACAGTGCCTCTGCTCCCGCTCTCAGGACCAATTAAGAAATATTGTCTGGTCCCACCGCCTTTGAGGTATCTAGTTCATTTAGCAACCTCTTCCCCTCCTCCTCTTCGGTTGTATGTATTGTATCCAGCACTTACTGGTGTGCCCTACCTCTCCAGTTTGCAAGAATTCTTTCTGTCTCCACTGAAAATACTTCCTTAAATCCCGTGTTGAGCTCTTCACATCTTTCTTGGTCGTTCTTTTTATCTTTCCTCCTCTTATCTCAGCCTGATTACCTGGTCCTTGGCTGCTGTTTTTCTCCTGATGTGGTTGTACAACAGCTCTGGGTGAGATCTAACTTTCGGTGCTATGTCATTCTCGTGTGGCTGTTGGGCTTCCCTCCTTATTATAGCCTACTCGTTTATGGCTCTTGGACTAATCTTATTTTCCTGGGTCCTTTGTTTTCTATACTTTTTCCATTCTCTAGTGCAGTTAGTTTTGGCCTCTACACGTTTGGGTGAACTAAGGGCTCGTTCTGGTCTTCCCATTGATTCTGTTGCCCTTAGGTATGGACCTCTCTTCTACCTCCCTACATTTTGTAGTCACATATTCTATCAATTCATTTACTGATTTTTCCACCAATTCTCTTTACTACTGTGTGTGTGTGTACTCACCTAGTGTTTGCAAGGGCCGAGCCACGGCTCCTGGCACTGCCTCTTCACTGATCACTACGGAGTCACTCTACCTGCTCCATGAGCCTTATCATACCTCTTCTTAAAGCTAGGTATAGATCCTGCCTCCACTATATCACTTTCCAGACTATTCCACTTCCTGTCAACTCTGCGACTGAAGAAATACTTCCTAACATCGCTGTGATTCATCTGAGTCTTCATTTTCCAATTATGACCCATTGTTGGTATGTCCTATCTCTGGAACATCCTGTCTCTGACCACCTTTTCAATTCCTCTCAGTATTTTATGTCGTTATCAAATACCCACTATCTCTCCTGTTCTCCAGTGTCGTCAGGTCGATTTCCCTTAACCTCTCCTCGCAGGACATGCCCCTAAGTTCCGGGACTAATCTTGTTGCAAACCTTTGCACCTTCTCTGTTTTCCGTACGTGCTTGGCTAGGTGTGGCTTCGAAATTGGTGCTGCATATTCCAGTATAGGACTAACATACACGGTGTACAGGGTCCTGAACGATTCCTTATTGAGATGTCGGAAAGCTATTCTTAGGTTTGCCAGGCACCCATATGCTGCAGCAGCTATTTGGTTAATGTGTGCCTCAGATGTGCCTGGTGTGATACTCACCCCAATATCCATTTCTTTGAGCGAGGTTTGTAGTCTCTGGCCCTCTAGACTGTACTCCGTCTGCGGTCTTCTTTGCCCTTCCCCAATATTTATAATTTTGCACTTGGTGGGGTTGAACTCCAAGGTCCAGTTTCTGAACCAGGCCTGCAGCCTGTCCATATCCCTTTGTAGGTCTACTTGGTCCTCGTCCGATTGAATTCTTCTCATTAACTTCACATCATCTGCAAACAGGAACACTTATTAGTCTATTCCGTCATGTCGTTCACATATACCAGAAACTGCACTGGTCCTTGGACTGACCCCTGTGGAACCCCACTCGTCACGGGCGCCCAGTCTGACACTACGTCAGGTACCATGACTCGCTGATGTCTTCCCAATAGGTATTCCCTGATTCATTGCAGCGCCTTCCATTTTATACCTGCCTGGTCCTCTAGCTTTTGGCAGTGTTATAATACCCGTCAGCAGTCAGCTGAAACAGTCAGAATTAAGGCACATAACTGCTGCCATGTCACTCAGGATAAACCACAACAGAACATCAGTTACGTCTAAATCAGGTAATTCCGCTCTTAGTTCACCCCATGATAGATTCTTTTTTTTTTTGTATTCTTTTGAGCAACTGTTCTTATTACACTTAATAATAATTAAGAACAATTCATCCGTATTAATCCTTGACCCAAGAATATTAATCATTATATATAATTTTGGTATGTATAGCTTAAGGATGCTAGGGAAAAGGTAAGAATATATTATTGTTTGGGAAATTATTTAACATTTATGGGAATGATGAACACAAATACAACTGACAAAAACTACATTTACAAATTAAAATCCACTGCTATTATGTTGTCAGCTGGGCCCTCTCCCACTCTTTTCATAAGTTTCTTTTGTGAAACAGGTGTGCCAGGACCATGGAAGTCCCTTTTCCAGATACATACATGACCAAAGAGTAGCCTAGTTTCTCTCTGTATAGCCGCCTCTACACCGTCCCTTGATGAAAGAACGGGATCCTTTGTTTACTCTTCCCATACAGTGTGAACACGAGGGCTGAGACTGGCACGCACACCCACACACACACACACACACACACACACACACACACACACACACACCACACACACACACAACACACACACACACACACCCTGTAGACTCCGAAGTGTCCCTATTCGTAGATGATGTGAAGCTGATGAGAAGAATTAAATCGGATGAGGATGAGGCAGGACTACAAAGAGACCTGGACTGGCTGGACATGTGGTCCAGAAACTGGCTTCTCGAATTCAACCCTGCCAAATGCAAAGTCGTGAAGATTGGGGAGGGGTAAAGAAGACCGCAGACAGAGTATAGGCTAGGTGGACAAAGACTACAGACCTCACTCAGGGAGAAAGACCTCGGAGTGACCATAACACCGAGCACGTCACCGGAGGCACACATCAACCAAATAACTGCTGCAGTATACGGGCGCCTGGCAAACCTGAGAATAGCGTTCCGATACCTTAATAAGGAATCGTTAGGCCCATATTGGAGTATGCAGCACCAGTCTGGAACCCACACCTGGTCAAGCACGTCAAGAAGTTAGAGAAAGTACAAAGGTTTGCAACAAGGCTAGTCCCAGAGCTCAGGGGAATGTCGTACGAGGAGAGGTTGAGGGAAATCGGACTGACGACACTGGAGGACAGGATGGTCAAGGGAGACATGATAACGACATACAAGATACTGCAGGGAATAGACAAGGTGGACAGAGGTAGGATGTTCCAGAGAGGGGACACAGAAACAAGGGGTCACAACTGGAAGCTAAAGACTCAGACGAGTCACAGGGACGTGAGGAAGTATTTCTTCAGTCATAGAGTCGTCAGGAAGTGGAATAGCCTAGCAAGTGAAGTAGTGGAGGCAGGAATCATACATAGTTTTAAGAAGAGGTATGGCAAAGCTCAGGACGCAGAGAGGGAGAGGACCTAGTAGCGATCAGTGAGGAGGCGGGGCCAGAAGCTGAGTCTCGACCCCTGCAACCACAATTAGGTTAGTGCAATTAGGTGAGTACACACACACACACACACACACACACACATACACACATGAAGCACTAAACTTCAGACCTGTATCACTAACGTGTATAGTATGCAGAGTCATGGAGAAGATCATCAGGAGGAGAGTGGTGGGGCACCTGGAAAGAAACAAGTGTATAATTGACAACCAGCATGGTTTCAGGGAAGGAAAATCCTGTGTCACAAACCTACTAGAGTTTTATGACAAGGTGACAGAAGTAAGACAAGAGAGAGAGGGGTGGATCGACTGCATATTTTTGGACTGCAAGAAGGCCTTCGACACAGTTCCTCACAAGAGGTTAATGCAAAAGCTAGAGGATCAGGCACACATAACAGGAAAGGCACTGCAATGGATCAAAGAATACCTGACAGGGAGGCAACAACGAGTCATGGTACGCGACGAGGTGTCAGAGTGGGCGCCTGTGAAAAGCGGGGTTCCACAGGGGTCAGTCCTAGGACCTGTGCTGTTCTTGGTATATGTGAACGACATAACGGATGGGATAGACTCAGAAGTGTCCTTGTTTGCAGATGATGCAAAGTTAATGAGAAGAATCAAATCGGATGAGGATCAGGCAGGACTACAAAGAGACCTGGACAGGCTACAACCCTGTCCAGCAACTGGCTCCTTGAGTTTAACCCTGCCAAATGCAAAGTCATGAAGATTGGGGAAGGGCAAAGAAGACCGCAGACACAATATAGTTTAGATGGCCAAAGACTGCAAACCTCACTCAAGGAAAAAGATTGGGGGTGAGTATAAACCGAGCATATTCCTGAGGCGCACATCAATCAGATAACTGCTGCAGCATACGGGCGCCTGGCAAACCTACGGATAGCGTTCCGATACCTCAGTAAGGATTCGTTTAAGACTCTGTATACCATTTACGTCAGGCCCATACTGGAGTATGCAGCACCAGTTTGGAACCCACACCTAGTCAAGCACGTCAAGAAATTAGAGAAAGTGAAAAGGTTTGCAACAAGATAGTCCCAGAGCTACGGGGATTGTCCTACGAAGAAAGGTTGAGGGAAATCGACCTGACGACACTGGAGGACAGGAGGGTCAGGAGAGACATGATAACAACATATAAAATACTGCGTGGAATAGACAAGGTGGACAAAGACGGGATGTTCCAGAGAAGGGACACAGACACAAGAGGTCACAATTGGAAGTTGAAGACTCAGATTAATCAAAGGGATGTTAGGAAGTATTTCTTCAGTCATAGAGTAGTCAGGCCGAGGAATAGCCTAGAAAGTGACGTAGTGGAGGTGGGAACCATACATAGTTTTAAGGCGAGGTATGATAGAGCTCATGGGGCAGGGAGAGAGAGGACCTAGTAGCAATCAGCGAAGAGGCGGGGCCAGGAGCTGTGAATCGACCCCTGCAACCACAAATAGGTGAGTACAAATAGGTGAGTACACACACACACACACACACACACACACACACACACACACACACACACACACAGGGGTCCCGAAACAGGGAGAGCCAAGATGGTGGATGTGGTACTGGAAAACCTCATGCATCAACATGTCAGGGACACTACCAGAAAGAGAGGGGAGGATGAGCCAGCAAGACTGGACCTCGTGTTCACCCTGAGCAGTTCAGACATTAAGGACATCACATACGAAAGGCCCCTTGGAGCTAGTGATCACGTGGTTCTAAACTTTGAATACATAGTAGAGTTACAAGTGGAAAGGGTAACAGAAGTTGATTGGGAAAAGCCAAACTATAAAAGGGGGGGGACTACACAGGTATGAGGAACTTCCCGCAGGAGGTTCAGTGGGACAGAGAATTGGCAGGAAAGTCAGTAAACTAAATTATGAACTACGTAACAACAAAATGCAAGGAGGCAGAGGAAAAGTTTGTTCCCAAGGGCAACAGAAATAGTGGGAAGACCAGAACGAGCCCTTGGATTACCCGAAGGTGTAGGGAGGCAAAAACTAAGTGCACTAGAGAATGGAAAAAGTACAGAAGGCAAAGGACCCAGGAAAATAAGGAGATTAGTCGAAGAACCAGAAGCGAGTATGCACAGATAAGAAGGGAGGCCCAGCGACAGAACGAAAACAACATAGCATCGAAAGTCAAGTCTGATCTGAAACTGCTGAATAGCCACATCAAGAGGAAGACAACAGTCAAAGACCAGGTGATCAGGCCGAGGAAAGAAGTTGGGGAACTCACAAAAAACGATCAAGAGGTATGTGAGGAGCTCAGCACAAGATTTAAGGAAGTATTTACAGTACAGACAGGAAGGACGCTGGCAAGACAGAACAGAGGAGGACACCAACAAGGAATATACCAACAAGTGTTGGATGGCATACATGCAACTGAGAAGGAAGTGAAGAAGCTGCTAAGTGACCTTGATACCTCAAAGGCAATAGGACCGGACAACATCTCCCTGTGGGTCCTTAGTTAGGGAGCAGAGACATTGTGTGTGCCACTAACCACAATCTTCAACTCATCCCTTGAAACTGGGCAGCTACCTGAGGTTTGGAAGATGGCAAATGTAGTTCCCATTTTTAAAAAAGGAGACAGAAAAGAGGGACTAAACTATAGACCAGTATCACTGATGCGTATAGTATGCAAAATCATGGAGAAGATTATCAGGAGGAGAGTGGTGGAGCACCTGGAACGGAACAAGATTATAAATGACATCCATCACGGATTCATGGAAAGCAAATACTGTGTCACAAACATGGAGTTTTATGACAAGGTAACAGACGTAAGACACGAGAGAGAGTTGTGGGTTCACTGCATTTTCTTGGACTGCATGAAGGCCCTCTACACAATTCCTCATAAGAGGATCAGGTGCGTATAACAGGAAGGTCACTGCAATGGATCAGAGAATGCCTGGCATGGAGGCAACAACGAGTCATGGTACGAGATGAGGTAACATAATGAGTGCCTGTAACGAGCGGGGTTCCACATTGGTCCGTCCTAGGACCAGTGCTGTTTTCGGTACATGTGAATGGCAAGACAGAAGGGGTAGACTCAGAAGTGTCACTGTTTGCAGATGATGTGAAGGTAATGAGAAGACTTAAATCAGATGAGGAACAGGCAGGACTGCAAAGAGACCTGGACAGGCTGGGCACCTGGTCCAGCAACTGGCTACTCGAATTTAATCCCGCCAAATGAAAAGCCATGAAGATCGGGGAAGGGCAAGGAAGACCACAGACAGAGTATAGGATAAGTGGCCAAATACTGCAAACCTCACTCATGGAGAAAAATCTTGGGGTGAATATAATACCGAGCACATCTCCGGAAACACACATCAACCAGATAACTGCTGCAGCATATGGACGATTGGCAAACTTGAGAACAGCGTTCCGATACCTCAGTAAGGAATCGTTCAAGACACTGTACACCGTATACGTTAGGCCTTTACTGGAGTATGCAGCACCAGTTTGAAACCCACACCGGGTCAAGCACGTCAAAAATTACAGAAAGTACAAAGGTTTACAACAAGGCTAGTTTCGGAGCTCAGGGGAATATCCTAAGAAGAAAGGTTAAGGGCAAAGGCCTGACGACACTCGAGGACAGGAGGGTTAGGGGAGACATGATAACAACTTACAAAATACTGCAAGGCATAGACAAGGTAGACAGAGACAGGATGTTCCAGAGATGGGACACAGAAACAAGGGGTCACAGTTGGAAGTTGAAGACTCATATAAATTAAAGAGATGTTAGGAAGTATTTCTTCAGTCAAAGATTTGTCATGAAGATGAATAGTCTGGAAAGTGATGTAGTGGAGGAAGGAACCATACATAGTTTTAAGACGAGGTATGATAAAGCTCATGGAGCAGGGAGAGAGAGAGGTCCTAGTAGTGATCAGTGAGGAGGCGGGGCCAGAAGCCGAGTCTCGACCCCTGCAACCACAAATTGGTGAGTACACAAGACTCCAGTGCGTTTTTGCACCAACCAACCATTTAAAACTGACTAGTCCCATAGTAAACTAGGGCAGCGAGTATTGGATTGCCTACTGCAGACAATGGAAGCAATTCTTCCTGGCTGGCAAACGAGAAGTTCAGGAATGGCAAACCAATGAAAAAAAAAAAAAAACTGAGAGCAGAAGTTGGTGAAGTTTAAGATAAGACATCCAGGAACAGAAAAGTAAATACCATTGGCAGGATTTATGCGACGTTATGTGAAAACAGGCTCCTCCTCTGTATAGAGACGGAGGAGAAGATGAAGGAAGTATTGGTGGAAGGGAAGGTAGAAGAGAGAAGGTCTGTTGCTACCAAGGAAAAGGTTGACATCCCAGGAGAAGATCTCAAAATGCTGAGGAGAGAATTAGAGATGATAAGAAGGAAGTGGTGGATGAAGAGAGAACTTCATACAGCTGACTGGGTGACAGGAGAAAGGACAGGGGGGTTAAAAAGAACCTTCAGAAAATAATACATAGAAAGAAGTCAAGGGGTCATGGAGGTAATTTGGGAGCAGCCAAGACACTGATAACAAATGACAATGATTCCTTTAGGAAAGAAGGAAGTTCCTGATTACCCACTGCTACTTGCAGGCTGTGACCACTGCTACTGGCAGGCTGTGACCACTGCTACTGGCAGGCTGTGACCACTGCCACTGGCAGGCTGTGACCACTGCCACTGACAGGCGGTGACCACTGCTACTGGCAGGCTGTGACCACTGCCACTGGCAGGCTGTGACCACTGCTACTGGCAGGCTATGACTACTGCCACTGGCAGGCTGTGACCACTGCCACTGACAGGCGGTGACCACTGCTACTGGCAGGCTGTGACCACTGCTACTGGCAGGCTATGACTACTGCCACTGGCAGGCTGTGACCACTGCCACTGACAGGCGGTGACCACTGCTACTGGCAGGCTGTGACTACTGCCACTGGCAGGCTGTGACCACTGCCACTGACAGGCGGTGACCACTGCTACTGGCAGGCTGTGACTACTGCCACTGGCAGGCTGTGACCGCTGCTACTGGCAGGCTGTGACCACTGCTACTGGCAGGCTGTGACCACTGCCACTGGCAGGCTGTGACCACTGCTACTGGCAGGCTATGACTACTGCCACTGGCAGGCTGTGACCACTGCCACTGGCAGGCTGTGACCATTGCTACTGGCAGGCTATGACTACTGCCACTGGCAGGCTGTGACCACTGCTACTGGCAGGCTGTGACCACTACTACTGGCAGGCTATGACCACTGCCACTGACAGGCTGTGACCACTGCTACTGGCAGGCTGTGACCACTGCTACTGGCAGGCTATTACCACTGCCACTGGCAGGCTGTGACCACTGCTACTGGCAGGCTATGACTACTGCCACTGACAGGCTGTGACCACTGCCACTGGCAGGCTGTGACCACTGCTACTGGCAGGCTGTGACCACTGCTACTGGTAGGCTGTGACCACTGCCACTGGCAGGCTGTGACCACTGCTACTGGCAGGCTGTGACCACTGCTACTGGCAGGCTGTGGTCACTGCTACTGGCAGGCTGTGACCACTGCCACTGGTAGGCTGTGACCACTGCCACTGGCAGGCTGTGACCCCTGCTACTGGAAGGCTGTGACCACTGCCACTGGCAGGCTGTGACCACTGCCACTGGCAGGCTGTGACCACTGCTACTGGCAGGCTGTGACCACTGCTACTGGCAGGCTGTGACCACTGTTACTGGCAGGCTGTGACCACTGCTACTGGCAGGCTGTGACCACTGCTACTGGCAGGCTGTGACCACTGCCACTGGCAGGCTGTGACCACTGCTAATGGCAGGCTGTGACCACTGCCACTGGCAGGCTGTGACCACTGCTACTGGCAGGCTGTGACCACTGCCACTGCAGGCTGTGACCACTGCTACTGGTAGGCTGTGACCACTGCCACTGGCAGGCTGTGACCACTGCCACTGGCAGGCTGTGACCACTGCTACTGGCAGGCTGTGACCACTGCTACTGGCAGGCTGTGACCACTGCTACTGGCAGGCTGTGACCACTGCCACTGGCAGGCTGTGACCCCTGCTGCTGGTAGGCTGTGACCACTGCCACTGGCAGGCTGTGACCACTGCTACTGACAGGCTGTGACCACTGCCACTGGCAGGCTGTGACCACTGCTACTGGCAGGCTGTGACCACTGCTACTGGCAGGCTGTGACCCCTGCTACTGGCAGGCTGTGACCACTGCCACTGGCAGGCTGTGACCACTGCTACTGACAGGCTGTGACCACTGCTACTGGCAGGCTGTGACCACTGCCACTGGCAGGCTGTGACCACTGCTACTGGCAGGCTGTGACCACTGTGTTGCAACCCCTGAATGGGTTATAATGCGTATGATGTATATATATATATATAATTTATATTATCTTTTCATATAATTTTATATTGCTTATATTTGCGATAATAGCTAAATCGTAAATATATGACTTTATATTATTCTTTGTCTTAGTTACTTTTGTTAGGTAGGATGTAACATATTATTATGTGCTCACAGTTCAAGTCTTGATTGTCTAACTACTGTAATTATCGCTCTTTGCTCGTTACTCTGCCGGCTTCTGTTGCTGGGCAGCGACTGTCCATGGAGCTATCACGTGAGAGAGGGGGGCTGATCACACCTCGCCTGAAGTAGGCAGTCTGGTCTAGACTCGCTTGGTGGTTGGACGTATTCCTGACAAGAAGTGCCTAATTCTACCTTATTGGCCCTTGTTGGAAGATCGTCTCTGTAGCTTTCTTGTTAGTTCTGTAGAACTCTGTGCACAGAATATTGTATAGACTTAGTGATTTTCGACGTTGTACTGAGGTTGTGTGTCGCTTAGACTCTCTGAGCAACTCAGGTCCTGAGCTGTAGCTTCTGACCTAATTTGTACTGGTATCTGTGTATTGTCACAGTCGGGGATTTTCTTATGCTGAACTTAGATTCAGTAGTATGGGAGTTTTGTGACTTTTGTGGAGGATCTGCTGATGGTCCCTACTTAGTGTCGTTATATTATCTCCTTGTTCCTGATTGCGTCGTAGATGCTTGTTATATTGCTATTGGGCATTCTTTTTATTGTTCAAGCAGACTGTTCTGATTGCCAGTCGGTCGAGAAGTTAGTTTATGAGAGAACTTTGTCAGTCACTTGTTTAAGTCTAGTCGAGTCATGAGACATAGCGAACTACTTAGAGCACTTACATACATACAAACTTATTTGTATATTGTATTATTAAATGTTAATGTACCAGATGGTACTTAAGAATTATAAAAGGGATATGTGCTTTCAGCACAATAATACTGTACACGAGAGAAGTGATTATTCTTATTTTGTTGATATTAATTTAATTTAATTTGATATACGCCTAGACAACTTAATAAATTTATTAAATTTTAATTTCTCTAGTTAGTAGCCTACCAGTTGTAATCCTGAAGCACTATTGAATCATACTGAATTCTAATGGATAATTACCTGGAGTTTACCTGGAGAGAGTTCCGGGGGTCAACGCCCCCGCGGCCCGGTCTGTGACCAGGCCTCCTGGTGGATCAGAGCCTGATCAACCAGGCTGTTACTGCTGGCTGCACGCAAACCAACGTACGAGCCACAGCCGGGCTGATCAGGAACTGACTTTAGGTGCTTGTCCAGTGCCAGCTTGAAGACTGCCAGGGGTCTGTTGGTAATCCCCTTATGTGTGCTGGGAGGCAGTTGAAACAGTCTCGGGCCCTGACACTTATTGTATGGTCTCTTAACGTGCTAGTGACACCCTGCTTTTCATTGGGGGGATGGTGCATCGTCTGCCAAGTCTTTTGCTTTCGTTAGTGAGTGATTTTCGTGTGCAAGTTCGGTACTAGTCCCTCTAGGATTTTCCAGGTGTATATAATCATGTATCTCTCCCTCCTGCGTTCCAGGGAATGCAGGTTTAGGAACCTCAAGCGCTCCCAATAATTGAGGTGTTTTATCTCCGTTATGCGCGCCGTGAAAGTTCTCTGTACATTTTCTAGGTCGGCAATTTCACCTGCCTTGAAAGGTGCTGTTAGTGTGCAGCAATATTCCAGCCTAGATAGAACAAGTGACCTGAAGAGTGTCATCATGGGCTTGGCCTCCCTAGTTTTGAAGGTTCTCATTATCCATCCTGTCATTTTTCTAGCAGATGTGATTGATACAATGTTATGGTCCTTGAAGGTGAGATCCTCCGACATGATCACTCCCAGGTCTTTGACGTTGGCGTTTCGCTCTATTTTGTGGCCAGAATTTGTTTTGTACTCTGATGAAGATTTAATTTCCTCATGTTTACCATATCTGAGTAATTGAAATTTCTCATCGTTGAACTTCATATTGTTTTCTGCAGCCCACTGAAAGATTTGGTTGATGTCCGCCTGGAGCCTTGCAGTGTCTGCAATGGAAGACACTGTCATGCAGATTCGGGTGTCATCTGCAAAGGAAGACACGGTGCTGTGGCTGACATCCTTGTCTATGTCGGATATGAGGATGAGGAACAAGATGGGAGCGAGTACTGTGCCTTGTGGAACAGAGCTTTTCACCGTAGCTGCCTCGGACTTTACTCTGTTGACGACTACTCTCTGTGTTCTGCTAGTGAGGAAATTATAGATCCATCGACCGTCTTCTCCTGTTATTCCTTTAGCACGCATTTTGTGCCTACCTAGACCTACTCCAGGACCCGTCCTGGTGAACCCACCTGAACCTGGACCAGGACCCGTCCTGTTGAACCTACCTAGACCTGCACCAGGACCCGTCCCGGTGAACCCACCTGAACCTGGAGCAGGACCCGTCCTGGTGAACCCACCTGAACCTGGACCAGGACCCGTCCTGGTGAACCCACCTGAACCTGGACCAGGACCCGTCCTGGTGAACCTGCCTCAACCTCTTCCTGTTACTCTAAGTTAGTTGAATCACAGTGGATAATCTGATGCCTTTAAGAGTCGTTCTGAGGTACATTTGAGAAAATGTTAACGCCTATAATTAACGCCTATAATTAACGCCTATAATTAACGCCTATAATTAACGACTATAACCTCGAACTAATTCACATTTTTTCCCCTTTAAATACGACACACAAGTGGCCTGAGTTGAAAGTCGATCGGATGGGGCATTCTTCAGAGCACTTTTAATAAAATTAGCTGATTGGGATTTAAACTGCAATTTAACAATGTGAACCTTGTTTTTAGCAAAATATACCAATGTTAACATTGTGAAAGCTGATCAAAAGACGCATTTCTCTTGTTGGTAAAATTACCGACTTAAGAGCCACAATATAATGTTACATTAGTTACTCTTGTGTCTGTTAGTTAACATTCTGAAGTTACAGCGGGAGTTAGGTTATATCTTTATTATGCAACCCATACCCATCCTGTGGGTGGTAGTTACCCCATACCCATCCTGTGGGTGGTAGTCGCCCCATACCAATCCTGAGGGTGGTAGTCACCCCATACCCATCCTGTGGGTGGTAGTCACCCCATACCCATCCTGTGGGTGGTAGTCACCCCACACCCATCCTGTGGGTGGTAGTCACCCCATACCCATCCTGTGGGTGGTAGTCACCCCATACCCATCCTGTGGGTGGTAGTTACCCAATACCCATCCTGTGGGTGGTAGTCACCCCATACCCATCCTGTGGGTGGTAGTCACCCCATACCCATCCTGTGGGTGGTAGTCGCCCCATACCCATCCTGTGGGTGATAGTCACCCCATACCCATCCTGTGGGTGGTAGTCACCCCATACCCATCCTGTGGGTGGTAGTCACACCATACCCATCCTGTGGGTGGTAGCCACCCCATACCCATCCTGTGGGTGGTAGTTACCCCAGACCCATCCTGTGGGTGGTAGTCACCCCATACCCATCCTGTGGGTGGTAGTTACCCGAGACCCATCCTGTGGGTGGTAGTCACCCCATACCCATCCTGTGGGTGGTAGTCACCCCATACCCATCCTGTGGGTGGTAGTCACCCCATACCCATCCTGTGGGTGGTAGTCACCCCATACCCATCCTGTGGGTGGTAGTCACCCCATACCCATCCTGTGGGTGGTAGTCGCACCATACCCATCCTGTGGGTGGTAGTCACCCGATATCCATCCTATGGGTGGTAGTCACCCCATACCCTTTCTGTGGGTGGTAGTCACCCCATACCCATCCTGTGGGTTGTAGTCACCCCATACCCATCCTGTGGGTGGTAGTCACCCCATACCCATCCTGTGGGTGGCAGTCACCCCATTCCCATCCTGTGGGTGGTAGTCACCCCATACCCATCCTGTGGGTGGTAGTCACCCCATACCCATCCTGTGGGTGGTAGTCACCCCATACCCATCCTGTGGGTAGTAGTCACCCCATACCCATTCTGTGGGTGGTAGTCGCCCCATACCCATCCTGTGGGTGGTAGTCACCCCATACCCATCCTGTGGGTAGTAGTCACCCCATACCCATCCTGTGGTTGGTAGTCGCCCCATACCCATCCTGCGGGTGGTAGTCACCCCATATCCATCCTGTGGGTGGTAGTCACCCCATACCCATCCTGTGGGTGGTAGTCACCCCATGCCCATCCTGTGGGTGGTAGTCACCCCATACCCATCCTGTGGGTGGTAGTCACCCCATACCCATCCTGTGGGTGGTAGTTACCCCATACCCATCCTGTGGGTGGTAGTCACCCCATGCCCATCCTGTGGGTGGTAGTTACCCCACACCCATCCTGTGGGTGGTAGTCACCCCATACCCATCCTGTGGGTGGTAATCACCCCATACCCATCCTGTGGGTGGTAGTCACCCCATACCTATCCTGTGGGTGGTAGTCACCCCATACCCATCCTGTGGGTGGTAGTCACCCCATACCCATCCTGTGGATGGTAGTCATCCCAAACCTATCCTGTGGGTGGTAGTCATCCCATACCCATCCTGTGGGTGGTAGTCACCCCATACCTATCCTGAGGGTGGTAGTCACCCCATACCCATCCCGTGGGTGGTAGTCACCCCATACCCATCCTGTGGATGGTAGTCATCCCATACCCATCCTGTGGGTGGTAGTCATCCCATACCCATCCTGTGGGTGGTAGTCACCCCATACCTATCCTGAGGGTGGTAGTCACCCCATACCCATCCTGTGGGTGGTAGTCACCCAATACCCATCCTGTGGGTGGTAGTCACCCCATACCCATCCTGTGGGTGGTAGTCACACCATACCCATCCTGTGGGTGGTAGTCACACCATACCCATCCTGTGGGTGGTAGTCACCCCATACCCATCCTGTGGGTGGTAGTCACCCCATACCCATCCTGTGGGTGGTAGTCACCCCATACCCATCCTGTGGGTGGTAGTCATCGAATACCCATCCTGTGGGTGGTAGTTACCCCATACCCATCCTGTGGGTGGTAGTCACCCCATACCCATCCTGTGGGTGGTAGTCACCCCATACCCATCCTGTGGGTGGTAGTTACCCCAGACCCATCCTGTGGGTGGTAGTCACCCCATACCCATCCTGTGGGTGGTAGTCACCCCATACCCATCCTGTGGGTGGTAGTCACCCCATACCCATTCTCTGGGTGGTAGTCACCCCATATCCATCCTGTGGGTGGTAGTCACCCCATACCCTTTCTGTGGGTGGTAGTCACCCCATACCCATCCTGTGGGTGGTAGTCGCCCCATACCCATCCTGTGGGTGGTAGTCACCCCATATCCATCCTGTGGGTGGTAGTCACCCCATACCCTTTCTGTGGGTGGTAGTCACCCCATACCCATCCTGTGGGTGGTAGTCACCCGATACCCATCCTGTGGGTGGTAGTCACCCCATACCCATCCTGTGGGTGGCAGTCACCCCATACCCATCCTGTGGGTGGCAGTCACCCCATACCCATCCTGTGGGTGGTAGTCACCCCATACCCATCCAGTGGGTGGTAGTCACCCCATACCCATCCTGTGGGTGGTAGTCGCCCCATACCCATCCTGTGGGTAGTAGTCACCCCATACCCATCCTGTGGGTGGTAGTCACCCCATACCCATCCTGTGGGTGGTAGTCACCCCATACCCATCCTGTGGGTAGTAGTCACCCCATACCCATCCTGTGGTTGGTAGTCGCCCCACACCCATCCTGTGGGTGGTAGTCACCCCATATCCATCCTGTGGGTGGTAGTCACCCCATACCCATCCTGTGGGTGGTAGTCACCCCATACCCATCCTGTGGGTGGTAGTCACCCCATACCCATCCTGTGGGTGGTAGTCACCCATACCCATCCTGTGGGTGGTAGTTACCCCATACCCATCCTGTGGGTGGTAGTCACCCCATACCCATCCTGTGGGTGGTAGTTACCCCACACCCATCCTGTGGGTGGTAGTCACCCCATACCCATCCTGTGGGTGGTAGTCACCCCATACCCATCCTGTGGGTGGTAGTCACCCCATACCTATCCTGTGGGTGGTAGTCACCCCATACCCATCCTGTGGGTCGTATTCACCCCATACCCATCCTGTGGGTGGTAGTCGCCCCATACCCATCCTGTGGGTGGTATTCACCCCATACCCATCCTGTGGGTGGTAGTCATCCCATACCCATCCTGTGGGTGGTAGTCATCCCATACCCATCCTGTGGGTGGTAGTCATCCCATACCCATCCTGTGGGTGGTAGTCACCCCATACCAATCCTATGGGCGGTAGTCACCCCATATCCATCCTGTGGGCGGTAGTCACCACATACCTATGGGCGGTAGTCACCACATACCCATCCTATGGGCGGTAGTCACCATATACCCATCCTATGGCGGTAGTCACCCCATACTTATCCTATGGTTGGTAGTCATCACATACCCATCCTATGGGCGGTAGTCACCACATACCCATCCTATGGGCGATAGTCACCATATACCCATCCTATGGGCGGTAGTCACCCCATACCATCCTGTTACAAAAAACGCGATTCTAAAAGCTTAGAGATCTCTAGTGAATACTAGAAAGGACTGCCCTTCTAGCATCCAGCCTGTTACTGGGTTTTCGTAACAAGTAGTCAGTATCCTTGTCCAATTATCCATTAAAATTCAGTATGGTTCAATAGTGCTTCAGGATTACAACTGGTATGCTACTAACTAGAGAAATTAAAATTTAATAAATTTATTAAGTCTATAAGTTGTCTAGAGGTATATTATCAAAGTAAATTAATTACAGCAATCAAAATAAAATCAATCTCTCGAGTTCAATATTATTGTGCTGAAAGCACATATCACATTTATAATTCTTAAGTACCCTCAGGTACATTAACATTTAATAAGATATTACAAATATGTACAAGTGTGTGTATGCGTGTAAGTGCTCTTAAGTAGTTAGCTATGTCTCAAGACTCGAATAAGACTTAAACAAGTGACTGACAAAGTCCTCAAATAAACTAACTTCTTGACCGATTGGCAACCCGAACAGTCTGCTTGAACAACAAAGAATGCTAAGCCCAATAGCAATGCAATATGCGACTGAGACACAATCAGGATCAAGGAGATAATATAACGACACTAAGTAGGGACCATCTGCAGATCCTCCACAAAAGTTACAAAACTCCCATAATACTGAATCTACGTTCTGCATAGGAAAACCCGACTGTGACAATGCACAGAAACCAGTACAAAATTAGGTCAGAAGCTATAGCTAAGGACCTGAGATACTCAGAGTGTCTATGTGACACACAACCTCAGTACAACGTCGAAAATCACTAAGTCTTTACAATGTTCTGTGAACAAAGTTCTACAGAACTAACAAGAATAATGAGACAGACAATCTGTCCAACCAGCAAGCGAGTCTCCAGCAGACTGACTACTTCACACGAGGTGAGGACACCCCCCCCCCTCGATCACGTGATAGCTACGTGGACAACTGCAGCTCAGAAGCCGGCAGTATAACGAGCGACAAGCGATAATTACAGTAGTTTGACAATCAAGACTAACTGAGCACATATTATGTACATCCTAACAACATAAGCTAAATAACAATATAACAGTCAAATAATAATATAAAGTCATACATTTACGATTTAGCTATTATCGCAAATATAAGCAATATAAAATTATATGAAAAGGTAATATACATTATATATACATAATAATCATTGTAACCCATTCAGGGGTTGCAACACATCCTATGGGTGGTAGTCACCATATACCCATCCTATGGGCGGTAGTCACCCCATCCCCATCCTATGGGTGGTAGTCACCACATACTCATCCTACGGGCGGTAGTCACCGCATACCCATCCTATGGGCGGTAGTCACCATATACCCATCCTATGGGCGGTAGTCACCCCATACCCATTCTATGGGTGGTAGTCACCATATTACCCATCCTATGGGCGGTAGTCACCCCATACCCATCCTATGGGCGGTAGTCACTATATACCCATCCTATGGGCGGTAGTCACCCCATACCCATCCTGTGGGCGCTAGTCACCATATACCCATCCTATGGGCGGTAGTCACCCCATACCCATCCTGTGGGCGGTAGTCACCATATACCCATCCTGTGGGCGGTAGTCACCCCATACCCACCCTATGGGCGGTAGTCACCCCATACCCATCCAGTGGGCGGTAGTCACCATATACCCATCCTATGGGCGGTAGTCACCCCATGCCCATCCTGTGGGCGGTAGTCACCATATACCCATCCTGTGGGCGGTAGTCACCATATACCCATCCTATGGGCGGTAGTCACCCCATACCCATCCTGTGGGCGGTAGTCACCATATACCCATCCTGTGGGCGGTAGTCACCCAATACCCACCCTATGGGCGGTAGTCACCCCATACCCATCTTGTGGGCGGTAGTCACCATATACCCATCCTATGGGCGGTAGTCACCCCATACCCATCCTGTGGGCGGTAGTCACCATATACCCATCCTGTGGGCGGTAGTCACCATATACCCATCCTATGGGCGGTAGTCACCCCATCCCCACCCTGTGGGCGGTAGTCACCATATACCATCCTGTGGCGGTAGCCCACCCATACCATCCTATGGCGTAGTCCCCCTACCCATCCTTTGGCGGCAGTCACCATATACCATCCTATGGGGGTATTTCACCCCATACCATCTATGGGGGGAGTACACCATTATACCTCATATGGGCGGGTAGTCACCACATACCCATCCTAGGGCGGTGTCACCACATACCCATCTATGGGCGGTAGTCACCACAAATACCCATCCTATGGCGTAGTCACCACATACCATCCTATGGGTGGTAGTCACCCATACCCACCCTATGGCGGTAGTCCCACATACCATTCCCTATTGTTGGTTAGTCCCCATACCCATCTTATGGGCGTTCACCAATATCCATTCCTTTGGCGGTAACAAAGATTACCAGAGGTACATAGGGGTTTCCAGGGACAACCCAAGTTTATACTAAACAAGTTACAAGGGTAATTAACTCCGTATCTGTCACCATGAAGTTAAAATAATTTCTCCATGACTGGTCACATCATACAGGTCGGAAATGAAACTTTACACTCATACAGGGTATTCACGAACAAATTACAAATTTATACCTATGATCGCCCCCTGGTAAATTGTAGAGATATAAATAAATATATTGTGGTCCAACCCCCGGCCGCCCCCACCCCCCAACCAGACACCCCAACCAGCCCACCCCCGCAACACAAATAGAAACAAAAGTAGATACCAACAGGTAGTACGGTTTTATCAAAGCTATACTTCACAAGTACCACCTTCCAGCATACACAGCACGCAAATAGTCCATCCTATTTTTAAAGGTTGTTTTACCTCCTTTTGTTCTTTCTCAACCTCTCTTTCTCTAATCCACTTATTTTTCCTTTATCCCCATATTCTCTTCTACAAGTTCCTTTCATTTATTTTTCCCTTTCTCCACAAGCTTCTGCCTCCCCTCCGGATAAAAACCGCCACACCCCAGAAAACTCCACCCAGCCCCAGATAAACCCAGGCACCCCCAAACCCCTCCCACACCCCCACAACCACACCAGCACCACCACCCAGCACACCCACACCAGCACCACCACACCAGCACTACCACACCAGCACTACACACACCAGCCCACCACACCAGCACTACCACACCAGCACCACCACACCGCATCCCACCCAGCACCACCCACCCAGCACCCCCCAACCAGCACTACCACACCAGCACCACCACACACCAGCATACCACCCCAGCCCCACCACACCAGCACTACCACACCCACACCACACCAGCACTACCACACGCACTACCACACCAGCACCCCCACACCAGCACTACCACACAGCACCACCACACCAGCACTACCACACCAGCACCACCACACCAGCACACCACACCAGCACCACCACACCAGCACCACCACACCAGCATTTACCACACCAGCATACACACAGCACCCCCCAC
This sequence comes from Cherax quadricarinatus, assembly GCF_026875155.1. NCBI lineage: Eukaryota > Metazoa > Arthropoda > Malacostraca > Decapoda > Parastacidae > Cherax > Cherax quadricarinatus. The sequence goes on along the minus strand of NC_069437.1, from coordinate 39,045,886 downwards.
AGCACTACCACACCAGCACCACCACACAGCATACCAACCAAACCACCACACCAGCACCACCACACCAGCACTACCACACCAGCACCACCCACACCAGCACTACCACACCAGCACCACCACCCCAGCACTACCACACCAACACTACCACACCAGCACACCACACCACACACACCACCACCAACCAGCACTACCCCCACCAGCACCACCACACCAGCACTACCACACAGCACACCACAGCACACCACACCAGCACCACCACACCAGCACCACACACCAGCACTACCACCAGCACCCCCACACCAGCACCACCACACCAGCACCACCACACCAGCACTACCAAAACCCAGCCCCACCACACCAGCACTACCACACCAGCCCCACCACACCGCACTACCACCCAGCACCACACACACCAGCACTACCACACCAGATACCACACCAGCACCACCACACCACCTACCCCCACCCCCACTACCACACCAGCCCCACCACACAGCACACCACCCCGCACCACCACACCGCACCCCAAACACCAGCACTCCCACACCAGCACCACACACCAGCACCACCACACCACACTACCACACCAGCACTACCACACCAGCACTACCACCCAGCACCACCACACCGCACTACCACACAGCACTACCACACCAGCCCCACCACACCAGAAACCACACCAGCACTACCACACCAGCACTACCACACCCCAGCACTACCACACCAGCACCCACCCACACCAAAGCACTCCACACCAGCAACCACCCACCCCAAACACTACCACACCAGCCCCACCACACCAGCACACACCAAAACCACCACTACCACACCAGCACTCCCCACACCAGCACCACCACACCACCACCACCACACCAGCACAACCACACCAGCACTACCAACACCAGCCCCACCACACCAGCACCACCACACCAGCACTACCACACCAGCACCACCACACCAGCACTACCACACCAGCACCACCAACCAGCACTACCACACCAGCACACCACACCAGCACTACCACACAGCACCCCAAACCCCAGCACTACCACACCACACCCCCACACCAGCACTACCACACCAGCACCACCACACCAGCACTACCACACCAGCACTACCACACCAGCACTACCACACCAGCACTCCCACACCAGCACCACCACACCAGCATACCACACCAGCACCACCACACCAGCACTACCACCACCAGCACCCACACCAGAATACCACACCAGCACCACCACCCCAGCACTACCACACCAGCACCCCACACCGCACCCACCAGCACCACCACCCCAAAGCACCACCACACCAGCACCACCACACCAGCACCACCACACCAGCATACCACCCCCGCACTCCCCACCAGCACAACCACACCAGCACCACCACACCAGCACTACACACCAGCACTACCCCCCAGAACTCCCACCCGCACTACCACACCAGCACCATAACACCAGCACCACAACACCAGCACCACCACACCAGCACCACCACACCAGCACACACACCAGCACTACAACACAGCAATACCACACCAGCACAACCACACCAGCACCACCACCCCAGCACGACCCCAGCACCCCCACACAGCACCACCACCCCAGCACCACCACACCAGCACTACCACCCCAGCACACCACACCAGCACTACACACCAGCACTAACCACACCAGCACCACCACACCAGCACCACCACACCAGCACTACCACAAGCACCACCACACCAGCACTACCACACCAGCACCACCACACCAGCCCCATAACACAGAAACACAACACCAGCACACCACACCAGCACCACCACACAGCACTACCACACGCACTACCACACCAGCACCACCACACCAGCACCACCACACCAGCACTCCCACACCCAGCACCACCACCAGCACCACCACACCAGCACCACCACACCAGCACTACCACACCAGCACCACCACACCAACCACCACCCCAGCACACCACACCAGCACCACCACACCAGCACACCACACCAGCACTACCACCACCAGCATACCACACCAGCCCCACCACACCAGCACCACCACACCAGCCCCACCACACCAGCACAAACCACACCAGCACTACCACACCAGCACCCCCACCCCAAAGCCCCACCACACCAGCACTACCACACCAGCACCCCCACACCACCACACCAGCACTACCACACCACCCCACCACACCAGCACCACCACACCAGCACCACCCCACACCAGCACCACCACACCAGCACCACCACACTAGCACTACCACACCAGAACTACCACTAGCACCACCACACCAGCACCACCACACCAGCACTACCACACCAGCACCACCACCCCAGCACTACCACACCAGCAGTACCACACCAAACTATCACTAGCACCACCAAAACCAGCACCACCACACCAGCACACCACACCAGAACCACCACACCAGCACTCCCACACCAGCACCACCACACCAGCACCACCACACCAGCACCACCACACCAGCACCACCACACCAGCACCACCACACCAGCACCACCACACCAGCACTACCACACCAGCACTACCAATCAGCACTAAAACCCAGCACTACCAAACCAGCACCATCACACCAGCACTCCCACACCAGAAACTACCAAACCAGCACCCCCACACCAACGCCACCACACCAGCACCATCACACCAGCACCACAACACCACCCACCACAACACCAGCACCACCACACCAGCACCACCACACCAGCACTACCACACCAGCACCCCCACACCAGCACTAACACCACCACTACCAAACCAGCATTTACCACCACCAGCCCCAAACCACACAAGCACCACCACACAGCACCACCACCCCAGCACTACCACCCAGCACTACCACACCAGCACTATCACACTAGCACACCACACAAGCACCAAAAACCAGCCCCACCACACCAGCATACCACCCCAGCACAACCACACCAGCACCATCACGCCAGCACCACCACCCCAGCACCACCACACCAGCACCACCACACCAGCACTCCCACACCAGCACCACCACACTAGCACCATCACACCAGCACAAAAACACCAGCACCATCACACCAGCACCGCCACACCAGCACCACCACAAACAGCACCACCACACCAGCACTACCACACAGCACTACCACACAAGCACCACCACAATAGCACAACCACCCCAGCACACCACACCAGCCCCCACCAGCACCACCACCCACACCCCCACAACCCCCCCAAAAGGGACACCAACACCGGGCACCCACACCGCACACCACCCAGCACCACCACACCAGCACCATCAACAGCCCCCCAAACCCACCAGCCCCAAATCACAACAGCACCACCACCCCAGCCCCCACCACGCCAGCACCACCACACCAGCACTACTACACCAGCACCACCACACCAGCACCACTACACCAGCACCACCACACAAGCACAACCACACCAGCACTACCACACCAGCACCACCACACCAGCACCATACACCAGCACCCCCACACCAGCACCACCACACCAGCACCACCACCCAGCACCACCACCAAAAGCCCCCACCACACACTCCCACACCAGCACTACCACACAAGCACCACCACACAATAGCACCACCACACCGCACCACCACACCAGCACCACCACCCCAGCACCACCACACCAGCACCACCACCCCAGCACCACCACACAAGCACAACCACACCAGCACTACCACACCAGCACCACCACACCAGCCCCCATCACACCAGCACCCCAACACCAGCACCTTCACAACAGCACCACCCCCCACCAGCACCACCACGCCAGCACCACCAAACCAGCACTATACACCAGCACCACCACACCAGCACCATTTACACCAGCACCACACACACCAGCACCACCACACCAGCACCACCACACTAGCACCACCACAATAGCACCACCACACCATCACCACCAACACACACCCCAAAAACCAGCACCACCACACCAGCACCACCACACCAGCACCACCCCCTCAAGCACAACCATACCAGCACTGCCACACCAGTCCACCACACCAGCACCATCACACCAGCACCCCCACACCAGCACCACCACACAAGCACCACCAACACCAGCACTACCACCCCAGCACCACCACACCAGCAACATCACACCAGCAACCACCTCCCCAGCACCATCACACCAGCACCACCACACAGCACCACCACACCAGCACCACCACACCAGCACCACCACAACCCCCACCACACACCATCACTCCCACACCAGCACCACCACACCAGCACCACTACACCAGCACCCACCACACAGCACCCCCACAGCAGCACCACCACAGCAGCCCCACCACAGAAAGCACCACAACACCAGCATCACCACACCAGCACCACCACCCCAGCACTACCACACTAGCACCACCACATCAGCACCAGCACACCAGCACCACCACACCAGCACTACCACCAGCAGCACCACACCAGCACCATCAACACAGCACCACAAACCAGTACCACCACACCAGAAACTACCACACCAGCACCACCACATTAGCACCCCACACCAGCACGACCTCCCCAGCCCCCACCACACCAGCACCACCACACCAGCACCACCACACAACACACCACACCAGCACCACCACACCGCACCACCCACCAGAACCACCACACCAGCCCCACCACACCAGAACTACCACACAGCACCACCACACAGCCCCACCACACCAGTCCACTACACCAGCACCACCACACCACCCACCACCACCCCAGTACCACCACACCAGCAGCACCACATCAGCACTACCACACCAGCACCACCAAAACCAGCACCACTACACCAGCCCCACCACACCAGCACCACCACACCAGCATCACCACACCAGCACCACCACTCCAGGACTACCACACTAGCACCACCACATCAGCCCCCAGCACCCCAGCACCACCACACCAGAAATTACCACTCCAGCACCCCACACCAGCACCATCACACGCACCACCACACCAGCACTATGACACCAGCACCATCACACCAGCACCCACACCAGCACCACCACACCAGCACTACCACACCAGCACCCCCACATTGCACCACACCAGCACCACCACACCAGCACCACCACACCAGCACCACCACACCAGCACCACCACACCAGCCCCACCACACCTGCACCACCTCACCAGAACCACCACACCAGCACCAGCACGCCAGCATACTACACAGCACCACCACACCAGCACCACCTCACCAGTTCCACCACACCAGCACCACCACACCAGCACCACACTTGCACTACACCCAGCACACCACCAGCACCCACCACCAGCACACCACACCAGCACCACCACACCAGCACTACCACACCAGCACCACCACACCAGCCTACCACACCAGCACCCCCACACCGCACCACACTAGCACTACCACCCCAGCACCACCACACCAGCAACCCACCACCCCAGCACCACCACAAACGCACCACCACACCAGCACTACCACACCAGCACCACCACAACAGCAACCACCCACACCAGCACTACTACACCAGCACCACCACCCCAGCACCACCACACCAGCACTACCACATAGACCACCACACCAGCACCACCACACCAGCGACCCACACCAGCACTACCACACCAGCACCCCCACCCCAGAACCATCACACCAGCCCCACCACACCAGCACCACCACACCAACACCACCACAACCAGCACCCCCCACACCAGCACTACCACACCAGCACCACCACACCAGCACCACCACACCTGCACCACTACACCAGCACCACCACACCAGCACCACCACACCAGCACCACCACACCAGCACCACCACACCAGCACCACCTCACCAGCCACGACACCAGCACTACCACACCAGCACCACCACACCAGCACCACCACACCATTACCACCACACCAGCACTACCACACCAGGACCACCACACCAGCACTACCACACTAGCACCACCACCCAGCACCACCACACCTGCACCACGCACCAGCACAACCACACAAGCACCACCACACCAGAAATACCACACCAGAAACTACCACACAAGAACCACCACACAGAACTACACACCAGCATTACTACACTGCACTAATACACCGGGCATACCACACAAGCCTACCACACCAGCACTACACACCAGCACTACCACACCAGCATTTAACCACCCCAGCACAACCAACACCAACACTATCACACCAGCTCCAGCCCACCAGCTCCACCACACAAGCACTACCACACCAGCACCCCCACACCAGAAACTACCACACACCACCAGCAACTATACACCAGCACCACACCCCCAGCACTATACATGAGCACTACCAAAAAAGCAACACCTCAACCAGCATGCCACCCCACCACCATATATACACCAGCAACCACCACACCAGTACCACCACACCAGCACCCCCACACCATTTACCACCACACCACACCACCACACCGCACTACTACTGGCACTACCAAACAAGCAACACCCCCAGCACTCCACCGGTACTACCACACCAGCGCTCCACGCCAGCACTGTCACACAGGCACCACCACACCATCCACCACACCAGCACTACCACACCAGCACTACCCACCAGCACCACCATACCAGAACCTCACACCAGCACCACCACACCAGCACTACCACACCAGCACCACCACACCAGCACTACCACCCCAACCACCAGCCATATCACACCAGCACCACCACCCCAGCACTACTACATGAGCACTACCAAACAAGCAACACCCTCACCAGCACTACCACACCGGTACTACCACACCAGCAGCCCACGCCATCACTGTCACACAGGCACCACCACACCATCACCACCACACCAGCACTACCACATTGTTGCAACCCTAAAATGGGTTACAATGTATATGATGCATATATATATAAAATATATATTCCCTTTTGATATATTTCATGTTGCTTGTATTGCGATAATAGCTAAATCGTAAATATATTGCTTTATATTATTATTTGTCTTAGTTCCTTTTGTTGGGTTTAGGATTGTAACATATTATGCACTTATAGTTCAAGTCTTGATTGTCTAACTACTGTAATTATCGCTCTTTGCTCGTTACTCTGCCGGTATCTGTTGCTGTGCAGCAACTGTCCATGGAGCTATCACGTGAGAGAGGGGGGGGGGGTGATCACACCTCTCCTGAAGTATTCAGTCTGGTCTAGACACTATTGGTGGTTGGACGTATTCTTGACAAGATGTTGCAACCCCTGAATGGGTTGCAATGATTAATATGTATATATATAATTATTACCTTTTCATATAATTTTATATTGCTTGTATTTGCGATAATAGCTAAATCGTAAAAGTATTGCTTTATATTGTTATTTGACGTAGCTTCCTTTGGTTAGGTAGGATGTAACATATGTGCTCAGTTCAAGTCTTGATTGTCTAACTACTGTAATTATCGCTTGTGGCTCGTTAGACTGCCGGCTTCTGTTTCTGAGCTGCAGCTGTCCATGGAGCTATCACGTGATCGAGGGGGGTTGTCCTCACCTCGCCTGAAGTATTCAGTCTGATCTAGACTCTCTTGGTGGTTGGACAGATGGTCTGTCTCATTATTCTTGTTAGTTCTGTAGAACTCTGTTCTCAGAACATTGTATAGACTTAGTGATTTTCGACGTTGTACTGAGGTTGTGTGTCGCATAGACACTCTAAACAACTCAGGTCCTGAGCTGTAGCTTCTGACCTAACTTGTACTGGTATCTGTGTATTATCACAGTCGGGGATTTTCTTATGCTGAACTGAGATTCAGTAGTATGGGAGCTTTGTGGCTTTTGTGGAGGATCTCCTGATGGTCCCTACTAGCTGTCTTTATATTATCTCCTTGTTCTGATTGCATCGCAGTTGCTTGTTATATTGTTGTTCGGCTTATCAGTCATTTTAATGTTCAAGAGACTGTTCTGATTGCCAGTTGGTTAAGAAGTTAGTTTATTTGAGGACTTTGTCAGTCACTTGTTCAAGTCTAGTTGAGTCTTGAAACATAGCGAACTACTTAGAGCACTTACAAACATACACACAAACTTACTTGTACATATTTGTAATATCTTATTAAATGTTAATGTACCAGACGGTACTTAAGAATTATAAATGTGATATGTGCTTTCAGCACAATAATACTGTATACGAGAGAAGTGATTAATATTATTTTGATTACTGTAATTAATTTAATTTAATTTAATTTGATATACGCCTAGACAACTTAATAAATGTATTAAATTTTATTTTCTCTAGTTAGTAGCCTACCAGTTGTAATCCTGAAGCACTATTGAATCATACTGAATTCTAATGGTTAATTGGAAAAGGATACTGACTACTCGTTACAAAAACCCAGTAACAGGCTGGATGCTAGAAGGGCAGTCCTTTCTAGTATTCACTGGAGATCTCTAAGCTTTTAGAATCGCGTCTTTTGTAACACAAGACGAGCCTAAATCTCCCTTATTGGCCCTTGTTTTAAGATCGTCTCTTGTCTCATTATTGTTGAAGGTTCTGTAGAACTCTGTTCACAGAACACTGTCGAGACTTAGTGATTTTCGACGTTGTACTGAGGTTGTGTGTCGCATAGACACTCTGAGCAACTCAGGTCCTGAGCTGTAGCTTCTGACCTAATTTGTACTGGTATCTGTGTACTGTCACAGTCGGTGATTTTCTTATGTTGAACTTAGATTCAGTAGTATGGGAGCTTGGTGACTCTTGTGGAGGATCTGCTGATGGTCCCTACTTAGTGTCGTTATATTATCTCCTTGTTCCTGATTGTGTCACAGTTGCTTGTTATATTGCTATTGAGCTTAGCATTCTTTTTATTGTTCAAGCAGACTGTTCTGATTGCCAGTAGGTCAAGAAGTTAATTTATTTGAGGACTTTGTCAGTCACTTGTTTAAGTCTATTCGAGTCGTGAGACATAGCGAACTACTAAGAGCACTTACAAACATACACACAAACTTACGTGTACATATTTGTAATATCTTATTAAATGTTAATGTACCAGACGGTACTTAAGACTTATAAATAAGATATGTGCTTTCAGCACAATAATACTGTACACGAGAGAAGAGATTAATATTATTTTGATAGCTGTGATTAATTTAATTTAATCTGATATACGCCTTGACAACTTAATTATTAAGAAATTTATTCAATTTTAATTTCTCTAGTTAGTAGCCAACCAGTTGTAATCCTGAAGGACTATTGAATCATACTGAATTCTAATGGATAATTGGACAAGGATACTGACTAACTGTTACGAAAACCCAGTAACAGGTTGGATGCTAGAAGGGCAGTCCCTTCTAGTATTCACTGGAGATCTCTAAGCTTTTAGAATAGCGTTTTTTGTAACAAATGGGAGCCTGTCCGGGAGGCTCTTGATCCAAGGTGTTGGAAAAGTTGTCCAGTTTGACATACTAGTAACTCTACACTCAAACACTTTGAGTACTTTCCTAATCTGAAGACTTTGAGTTTAGTCTTGTACAACATACCAGGTGGATGTATGTACCTGACTGAGTCTCTTGATCCAAGGAGATGGAAATACTGTTTATGAGCTCTAGCTCTAAGACAACTAACATTAAAATTCCTATTAGGATTATAGTTTCCCATAATCACTCTCTCGTAGTGCACTTATTTTCGTGATGTATGCCATAGTGAAACAGTTAGTTGATAGTCTGACTTTGTCTGAGTTAAGTACATTAAAACTTCAGACTTGTTGGCGAGTAGCCAAATATCTCGGTGTGACGTATAACAGGAATTACACCGCAGAAACTGTGAGAGCGTTAATTAAAGATATATTGTTTCCTGCTCATACAGAGATGTCTGATTATGATTCAGATTCAGAAAGCCTAATGTCACAATTAGGAAGTATGACTCTATTTGATGACATAAGAATAAGAGCAACTAAGGCAGAAGTGAGCCTAATGTCTAAGCCTAGGGTAGCTCAGTTCTCGTTCACGCCTTCCCTCCTAAATGGTAGTATGACTCAGCCTCACACTAGTACCGTGTAAACTACACCTGTATCTACTTATCCTAGACCAGATCTAGACTCTCTAGGGACGGTTGAACCGTCCAGAAAGACATGTTAATTTCCCCACTCCTCCATTACCCAGTGGTCCTATCTCTCAGGAACAGTTTGAGAGGTTTGAACGCCTCATTATGTTTGCAGACTGCACAAATAGAGGCACAGAGGAAATTGAACGACGAAGATTTACAGAGAGAAATATTCGTCTTGGAAGACAACAGACTGATAGATCACAGGACACATTTAATGTGCAGAAAGCTGCCTCTATGGTTCTTAAGTTTTTTGAAAGTGACTTAGACACCTATTTTGATTGTTTGAGAACCAGGCACGTGCTATGAACTGGCCACGTAAGCACTGAGCTACTTTGTTGTACACAGCTTTGACAGGAAGAGCTCAAACTTGTACTGCTGCTTTACCATTTGCCAAGTACATTAATTATGACGCTGTCAAGCAAACTATTCTAGAGACATATAACTTGTTGCCTGTAAGTTATCAACGTGCATTTCGTACGTTACAACGACGGCAAGATCAAACTTGTGTAGAGTTTTCTCGTGAGAAAAAAGTTGCATTTGAGAGATGGTGTAGGTCTGCCAAGTGCAATAACTACGACAGCCTTGTTCAGTTGTTACTACACGAAGAGTTTAACAACTGTATGTCTGCTGACATACAAGAATATCTGATCGATCATACTACCTCGGATATTCTGGAAACCGCAGCATAAGCAGACAATTACGAGATTTCTCACAAACTTGTACATACTAAAACACAGAGAAACAAGGTAACTAAAAATTGTCCTAGAAGTTGGCAACCTAAATCAGCTGCTCATTGCCGGCCTGATGTACCTGCTACTGTAACTTCTCGCACCTTTACCAGGAAAACTCACAATCCTGAATCTGTCTCTGTGGCTAGACAGAAATCTGATGTCGAGAAGAAAGTTAAATGTACCTATTGTAACAGAAAAGGACATGCTAGAGAGTATTGCTATAAGTTAGAAAGATATACGAGAAGCAGTCATGCGGCTGGCATCCCCACACAAGTTGTATCCTCTTCCGAGCAACAAAGGCACCAAAGTTCTAGTAATACCTCTGATCTTACTGTTTTAGATAATATTACTCAGCATAGATGACTAGCGTCAGAAAGTGTATCTGACGAAAAGATTCGTTCAGCAAAGAGTCCTTACTTATCGAGAGGTAAAGTAGGATTTGAACGAATCACATCTAACTGAGATAATTACTTTCAGAGACACTGGCAGTTATCTCACGTTATTAAGAGAAGATGTACTGCCCATAACTGATGATACCTATTGCAAGATAGATGTATTGTTAGAAGCCTATGGTTGGGCTGTTATATAAGTACCTCTGCACAAAGTTTACATTGAAACAAGCTATTATATTGGTTATATTTCAGTGGGTATATCCAGAGGTGTATTTCCCATCAGTCGGTGTGGACTTGTTGATAGGGAACGATATCCTTCATGCTGGTATATGTAAAGAACCACTTGTGATTGATAATAACACTGATGATAATTATGCCATTGAAGCTTGTAGAGAGAAGCCTATTTTATTTCCTCTCAGCACAATTACTAGAGCTATGTCAAAGATTCAACAACCATCCTTGTCTCCTGTTGAGTTAGTGGATGACGATGTTTTGGGCTTGAATATTTTGTTTAGTGACGCCTGCGCCCAGGATCATTAACACCAACTCCCCGTGCCCATCAACTAGTCAGGAAACTACTGACGTTAAATTTGTAACTCATGATGATTTAATGAAGGATCAGTTTGTTGATCAGTCACTGGAAAGACTGAGAGATATAGCAGTTACTGAGAGTGAAGCAAAGGATCTCGATAATTGTTACTATTATAGTAACGGTGAACTGATAGAGAAAAATACATGTTCGCATCGCTATTGGGCCGTGCGGACGTGCTGCGCAGTAGCTCCTCCCTTGATTTGGGCTTTTGCGCAGTTTTGACGTGTACTTAGCTCTGTGAAGACCTGTTTGTGCGCTCTCTATGAATTGAAGCAAGATGCCCTCCATCGAGCAACTTTACCAACAGCTTAAGGAAGAATTGAGGATGGCGAAGTTGGAGATTCGGCGACTGACCGAGAAAACAAAAGATTCATATAGTCCCCCTGTTTTGAGTCCTCAGGTCAAGAAGTGGCTGGACAGCAGGGAATGAAGTTGACGATCAAGAAGACGAATGGAAAGGTAGAAAGATTGAAGAAGAAAGAGACTGCCGTGGAAACTGTTGTGGAAACATCTAATACATTCTCAGTGCTACCCGACGAATGTGGGGTCGACTACTGGGAACGTCACGACGAACGACACCAAGAAGGAAAGAATATTGTTGTTGTTGGGGATAGCAAGTTAGGTATATGAATAGAGTGTTCTGCTTGAAGGACAGGAGTAGGAGACAGAGAGTTTGCCCTTTTCCCGGAGCTGGGGTGGAGGATATTGTTAGCCGTCTGGATGACATCATGAGAGGTAATGGGAGCAATCCTATTATCTGTCTCAGTGCTGGAGGCAAACGATGTTGGCAGATGTAGGAAGTGAAGACCGATTAGCAGGTATAGGTAAGCAATAGAAATAATTAGGAGAAGGGTGGGAACCCTGTCATATGTGGTATTTTGCCAAGGGAGGAGTTGGAAATGAATGGTTTTTCCAGGCAATTGGTGTCAATTGCTGGCTGGCAAATACTGTAAGGATAATGCGGTAACATTCATTGACAACTGGGACCCTCTTCTATGCGAAATGACATGTATTCCAGGGATGGGGTTCACTTATCTAGGGCGGGGTGGTAGCACTGGCAACTGCAGTGGAGGGAGCAGTTAGGACTTTAAACTAGGAATAGTTAGTGTGGTATGGGTTTTGGCAGGAAAATAAGTTTGCCGGTCCTGATGAGGTTTTTTCAAGGGTTCTTAAAGGAATGCAAAATGAAACTCTGTGAACCATTAACTAATATTTTTAATTTATCTCCCCAAACAGGTAGTGTGTCGATATGTAGAAGATGGCTAATGTAATTTCCCAATTTTTTGAACAGGGACAAGTCGTTACCGTCAAATTACCGCCCCAATAAGCCTGACCTCAATTGTAGGCAAATTACTAGAGTCAATTATAGCTGAGATTATAAGAAGCCATCTCGATAAGCATAGCTTGATTAATGATACTCAGCATGGATTCACAAGTGGCCGGTCTTGTCTAACTAATTTATTAACTTTCTTCAGTAAAGCTTTTGAGGCTGTTGACCACGATAAAGAATTTGATATTATTTACTTAGATTTTAGTAAGGCTTTTGATAGAGTTCCGCACCATAGACTGTTAAAGAAAGTGGCAGCTCATGGCATTGGGGAAAAGTGCTCTCGTGGATCGAGTCATGGCTCACTGACAGGAAGCAGAGAGTGTCCATAAATGGGGTTAAGTCCGAGTGGGGATCTGTGACAAGTGGCCTTCCACAGGGATCAGTCTTGGGCCCGTTGTTGTTTATAATATATATCAATGATCTTGATGAGGGAATTACTAGTGATATGAGCAAATTCGCCGATGACACAAAGATAAGTAGGATAATTGATTCAAACGTAGATGTTATGGAACTTCAGGAGGATTTAAACAAACTCTATTCTTGGTCAGAAAAGTGGCAGATGCAGTTCAATGTAGATAAATGCAAGGTTCTGAAGCTTGGGAGTGCCCATAACCCTAGTACTTATAAGTTAAATGATGTAGAACTTAGCCATACAGATTGCGAAAAGGACTTGGGGGTTATGGTGAGCAGCAACCAAGACAGCAATGCCTAAGCATACGTAATAAGGCAAATAGATTACTGGGATTTATATCAAGAAGTGTAAGCAACAGAAGTCCAGAGGTCATACTGCAGCTTTATACATCATTAGTAAGGCCTCATCTAGATTATGCAGCTCAGTTCTGGTCTCCATATTACAGAATGGACATAAATTCGTTAGAAAACATTCAGTGTAGGATGACTAAATTAATACATAGCATTAGAAATCTTCCTTATGAAGAAAGATTGAAGACTCTTAAGTTACATTCACTTGTTAGACGAAGAATGAGGGGAGACCTGATCGAAGTGTATAAGTGGAAGATAGGTATTAATAAAGGGGATATTAATAAGGTCTTGAGGATGTCTCTCCAAGAGAGAACCCGCAGTAATGGATTTAAATTAGATAAGTTTAGATTTAGGAAGGACATAGGAAAGTATTGGTTTGGAAATAGGGTAGTTGATGAGTGGAACAGTCTACCTAGTTGGAGTATTGAGGCTGGGACTTTGGGTAATTTCAAATTTAGGTTGGATAAGTACATGAGTGTAGGGGTTGGATTTGAGTGGGACTTTCACATCAGAGCTTATTTCTTGGGTGTCATTGAAAATTGGGTTGGCAAATGTTTTGTTAGTGGGATGAATTGTAAAGGACCTGCCTAGTATGGGCCAACAGGCCTCCTGCAGTGTTCCTCCTTTCTTATGTTCTTATGTTCTTATACAAGTTGTCAGCTGATAGTGTTTCCACCACAGTCAAGCATCTCGTAGTGTTACCAGTTACATTTCGTGAACAAGCCATTGATTTTGCTCACAGTAGTCCCATAGGAGGACATTTGGGTGTCAAGAAGACACTCGGTAAACTGGCAAAACATTTTACTTGGCCAAAAATGAAGGAAACAGTAGCTGATCATGTGCGACGTTGTCACGTGTGTCAAGTGACAGGCAAGCCAGCACACACACCTCCACCTCCACCTACACCTCTCACTGTGTTCACTAGTAGCAAAGTTCAGTTCATCTGGACTAGAGATTGTTCAGACTTGTTCACACATTAAGTGTTTGCTTTCCTCTGCTCCTGTGTTGAAGAGTCCTAATTTCAATCTTCCCTTCTTTTTACATATAGATGCGAGTGGTTATGCAGTGGGTGCTGTGCTGCTCCAACAGTCAACATCCACTGATATTCTCCATCCTATATGTTACTATTCATCTAAGCTTAAATGACACCAGAAAAATTATGCCACTATTGAGAAAGAGGCTCTAGCTCTTGTGGTGTCCTTGGAACATTTTGACGTGTATTTGGGCACTTCCCCATAAACACTATGAAGAGTAAAAATGCTAGGATCATGAGGTGGGCTCTCAGAATCCAACCTTATTCTATTAGTATAAAACACATAAGTGGTCATTGTAATGTAATTGCTGACGCTCTGTCACGTCCTTAATAATTATCAGTTACATTAATTTAATGCAATTTTATGCCAAATACCTTTTGTTACTTGCTATGTCAAATTCAGTACAGTAACTTAATCTCTCCAGCCAATGTTAATTATATATACTCATGTCTAATTATGTTATTTATATATTCACAGTAGTGATGATATGTGTGTGAGGAGGAGACAGAAGCTGAGTGTTGAGTGGGTAGTGTTGTGTGGGCGATGTACTGCGTGACGGAACACTGTCCTGCCGCAGACGCCCCCCCCCCCCTCACTACACACCTTAAGCTGTTTCAAACTCAGATGTCCATACTGCCTCGCATTCCACAACCACTACTTAAGAGTGGAATGCCGTCTCCTGTCTATAGCACAAGACTATTGTTTGTATGCAGTCTCTACTACTATGATCGAGCCTCAACGTGTCATCCTTGTCTACGCTATCCTGTCTCTACACTGATGTACATAACCACGAGTATGCAGAGATACGATACTGTGTACTGCCCTAGTACTAGGGGCATATCCTAGTGATATAGACACTGAAATTATAGAGGTGCTTGTCACAAGAGTCAATCTGATTAATGTTTATATTATGTTGTTATTAAAGTGTCATGAGTAATCAGTAATAATGTGAAAGACATTAAATGCAACTCCTAGTGCGACCGTTTGTCGTGTTGGGGGGGTGTTGCAACCCTTGAAAGGGTTACAATGTATATGATGTATATATATATAATGTATATTACCTTTTCATATAATTTTATATTGCTTATATTTGCGATAATAGCTAAATCGTAAATATATTGCTTTATATTATTATTTGGTTTATTTACTTTTGTTAGGTAGGATGTAATACATATATTATGTGCTCAAAGTTCAAGTCTTGATTGTCTAACTACTGTAATTATCGCTCTTTGCTCGTTACTCTGCCGGCTTCTGTTGTTGGGCAGCAGTTGTCCACGGAGCTATCACGTGATAGAGGGGGGGGGGTGATCACACCTCGCCTGAAGTATGCAGTCTGGTCTAGACTCGCTTGGTGGTTGGACGTATTCTTGACAAGACAAGCCTAAATCTCCCTTATTGGCCCTTGTTGGAAGATCGTCTATGTCTTACTATTATTGTTAGTTTTGGAGACTCTGTTCACAGAACATTGTATAGACTTAGTGATTTTCGACGTTGTACTGAGGTTGTGTGTCTCAAAGACACTCTGAGCAACTCAGGTCCTGAGCGGTAGCTTCTGACCTAACTTGTACTGGTATCTGTGTATCATCACAGACGGGGACTTTCTTATGCTGAACTTAGATTCAGTAGTATGGGAGTTTTGTGACTTTTGTGGAGGATCTGCTGATGGTCCCGACTTAGTGTGGTTATATTATCTCCTTGTTCCTGATTCTGTGTCGTAGTTGCTTCCTATATTGCTATTGGGCTTAGCATTCTTTTTATTGTTCAAGCAGACTGTTCTGATTGCCAGTCGGTCAAGAACTTAGTTTATGAGAGGACTTTGCCAGTCACTTGTTTAAGTCTAGTCGAGTCGTGAGACATAGCGAACTACTTAGAGCACTTACACACATACACACAAACTTACTTGCATATTGTATTATTAAATATTTATGTACCAGACGGTACTTAAGACTTATAAATGTGATATATGCTATCAGCACAATAATACTGTTGAAGATTGAGACACTTATGCAGCATATGGGAATCTTTATTCAGGAAACGTTTCGCCACACAGTGGCTTCATCAGTCCAATACAAAGAGGAAGGTGTAAGGAGAGGAGGAGTATGAGGTAACCAGTCCCTCAGCCTGGAGTCGATGTGTTCAGTCCATCAGTCTTGTAGAATAATACTGAACACGAGAGAAGTGATTATTCTCATTTTGTTGATATTAATTTATTTTAATTAGATATACGCCTAGACAACTTAATTATTAATCAATTTATTAAATTTTAATTTCTCTAGTTAGTAGCGTACCATTTGTAATTATGAAACACTATTAATTCTTATTAAATTCTAATTGATAATTGGACAAGGATACTGACTACTTGTAACGAAAACCCAGTAACAGGCTGGATGCTAGAAGGGCAGTTCTTTCTAGTATTCACTAGAGATCTCTAAGCTTTTTGAATCGCGTTTTTTGTAACACAAGGTACCAGGTGTACAACACATCACACAAGGTACCAGGTGTACAACACATCACACAAGGTACCAGGTGTACAACACATCACACAAGGTACCAGGTGTACAACACATCGCACAAGGTACGAGGTGGAGAACACTTCACACAAGGTACCAGGTTTACAACACATCACACAAGGTACCAGGTGTACAACACATCACACAAGGTACCAGGTGTACAACACATCGCACAAGGTACCATGTGTACAACACATCACACAAGGTACCAGGAGTACAACACATCATGAAAGGTACAAGGTGAAGAACATATCGCACAAGGTACCATGTGTACAACACATCACACAAGGTACCAGGTGTACAACACATCACACAAGGTACCAGGTGAACAACACATCACACAAGGTACTAGGTGTACAACACATCACACAAGGTACCAGGTGTACAACACATCACACAAGGTACCAGGTGTACAACACATCACACAAGGTACCAGGTGTACAACACATAACACAAGGTACCAGAAGTACATCACATCACACAAGGTACAAGGTGAAGAACACAT
This sequence comes from Cherax quadricarinatus, assembly GCF_026875155.1. Classification (NCBI taxonomy): domain Eukaryota; kingdom Metazoa; phylum Arthropoda; class Malacostraca; order Decapoda; family Parastacidae; genus Cherax; species Cherax quadricarinatus. Next base: position 39,027,990 of record NC_069437.1, on the reverse strand, counting down.
CACACAAGGTACCAGGTGTACAACACATCAAACAAGGTACCAGGTGTACAACACATCACACAAGGTACCAGGTGAACAATATCACACAGGGTACCAGATGTGCAACACATCACACAAGGTACAAGGTGAAGAACACATCACACAAGGTACCAGGTGTACAACACATCACACAAGGTACAAGGCGAAGAACACATCACACAAGGTACCAGGTGTACAACACATCGCACAAGGTACCAGGTGAACAACACATCACACAAGGTACCAGGTGAACAACATATCACAAAAGGTACCAGGTGTACAACACATCACACAAGGTACAAGGTGAAGAACACATCACAAAAGGTACAAGGTGAAGAACACATCACTCAAGGTACCAGGTGTACAACACATCACACAAGGTACAAGGTGTAGAACACATCACACAAGGTATAAAGTGAAGAACACATCACACAAGGTACCAGGTGTACAACACATCACACAAGGTACCAGGTGTACAACACATCACAAAAGGTATCAGGTGTACAACACATCACACAAGGTACCATGTGTACAACACATCACACAAGGCACCAGGTGTAAAATACATCACATAAGGTACAAGGTGTACAACACATCACACAAGGTACCAGGTGTACAACACATCACACAAGGTACCAGGAGAACAACACTTCCCACAAGGTAACAGGTGTACAACACATCACACATCAACACATCAATTTACTAGGTGTACAACACATCACACAAGGTACCAGGTATACAACACGTCAAACAAGGTACAAGGTGAAGAACACATCACACAAGGTAGAAGGTGATGAACACATCACACAAGGTACAAGGTGAAGAACACATCACACAAGGTACCAGGTGTACAATACATCACACAAGGTACAAGGTGAAGAACACATCACACAAGTTACCTGGTGTACAACACATCACACAAGGTACCAGGTGTAAAACACATCACACAAAGTACCAGGTGTACAACACTTCACACAACGTCCCAGGTGTACAACACATCAAACAAGGTAGAAGGTGAAGAACACATCACACAAGGTTCGAGGACAAGAGCACATCACACAAGGTAACAGGTGTGCAACACATCACACAAGGTACAAGTTGAAGAACATATCACAGAAGGTACCAGGTGTACAACTCATCACGCAAGGTATCAGGTGTACAACACATCACACAAGGTACAAGGTGAAAAACACATCACACAAGGTACCAGGTGTACAACACATCACGCAAGGTAAAAGGCGAAGAACACATCACACAAAGTACAAGGTGAAGAACACATCACACAAGGTACCAGGTGTACAACACATCACACAAGGTGCAAGGTGAAGAACACATCACACAAGGTACTAGGTTTGCAACACATCACACAAGGTGCAAAGAGAAGAACATATCGCGCAAGGTACCAGGTGTACAACACATCACACAAGGTACCAGGTGTACAACACATCACACAAGGTACTAGGTGTACAACACATCACACAAGATACCAGGTGTACAACACATCACACAAGGTACCAGGTGTACAACACATCACACAAGGTACTAGGTTCACAACACATCACACAAGGTATCAGGTGTACAACACATCACACAAGGTACCAGGTGTACAACACATCACACAAGGTACCAGGTGTACAACACATAACCCAAGGTAGCAGGTGTACAACACATCACACAAGGTACCAGGAGTACAACACATCACACAAGGTACCAGGTGTACAACACATCACACAAGGTACCACGTGTACAACACAAAAAAAGGTAGAAGGCGAAGAACACATCACACAAGGTACAAGGTGAAGAGCACATCACACAAGGTACCAGGTGTACAACTCATTACACAAGATACCAGGTGTACAACACATCACACAAGGTACAAGATGAAGAACACGTCACACAAGGTACCAGGTGTACAACACATCACACAAGGTACAAGGCGAAAAACACATCATACAAAATACAAGATGAAGAACACATCACCAAGGTACCTCGAGATGTCTGCTAACGTCACCTCGAGATGTCTGCTGACGTCACCTCGAGATGTCTGCTGACGTCACAGTGCTGCTGACGTCACCTCGCGACATCACGCCTGACATCACATGATGTCACCATCGAGTGTTCAGTAATTATTTTAATATTTCCGAGAAGATTGAGAGAAAATATATGTCGTGTTAATTAATTCCTCTCAGTCAGTGTTCTCACATTTTAGTATATGTCTTAGTGTCAGTTTTGTGCACAGAAAAGCATCATTTGCTAGTTTAAGCCATGTTGTACCGCAGTGTGTGTGTAAAGTTTCCGTGTGTCCAGTGAGGTCTGAGCCAGACCTGAGTAGCACCACTGTGTTAAGTCACCCGTGTGACCAGTGTGTTTGACAGCTGATTACTCAGCCCTGAGCGTACGAGCCCTCTTGTACAGAAAGCTTTTATGCTCGTCGCTCGTGATGTTCTGCAGAATCGTACCTGCTACGATTCCCATCGAGATTTGTTTCACTTCACCTCCAGACCGTCAGAGTGCAGTTATATGTAGAGAAACAAGTCTGGGGACGCTTAGACTAACCTCTGCTATAACTCCAACTGTCGAGAGATGATACTCTTCAAGCCGCAGCCAGCCCTGTCGGCAGGCGCTGTGTCAGCCTCGTGTCACAAGCTTCAGTGAGCAGCCAGCACAAAGATGATGTCACTTTGACTGCTAGCTCTCTCACTGCAGTCTGGTGTATGATGTTACGACTCCCAGATGTTTCGCCCAGTCGTCTCTGCCACGACTCGCTCCACAACTCGCTCCACGCTCGCCGGCAGTGACAGCCCAGCGACTGTACCAGTCGAAAAGTGTCCTCCTGAGTCGCTTGCCAGAAGTCCTGCCCAGTTGCCGAGTTTTGTCGACGCCTCACTCGAGGGCACCAGCATGTCGTGCCCTAGGTTGAGTGAAAACCTGCAGCGACTCCTACGATGACTGCTTCACCAGAGGAGACCTTACCCTGCTACGTCACAGCTCAGCCGCAGTGATGTCTCCCGTGTTGCAGTACCTGTCCAGACGCAGGAAGGTGTGCAGTGATGCCCTTCGACGCTCATTGCCTTTGACCACCATGTTTAGCACACCCCATGTTTTTTCTTCCCTCCCTGTAGGAAGTTTTTTTTTCCATGTCCATATGTATATATATGTTTTTATTTTGCGTTCTGTGCCCCGTTCCTACGAGAGAGAGAGACCGAGTTTCTTTTACCACCAGTATTGTCGCGTTGGGACGACGCGCGGTAGGTGGCCGAGCATATGTAGACAGCCTGTACTGTCTGCACAGACAGCCCATGCTGTCTGCCAGCTTAGTTCATATTTCGTGCCACTCAGGTGCTGCTCTCTGTAGCCAGGCCTCTAGGTAGGCACGCCAGCCTGCCGGCCCATGCCTCTCCCTCACTCACACAGCGGCCTAGCAGGAAGACACAAGGCCTCCCAGCTCTCTCTCGTGGGCATGGCCCTCCCGGGCCATGGGCACAACACACAAGCCTGTGTACCCACAACGACTTAAAAATCAACAAAGAAGCCTCCGAAGACGAATATCATTTAACCACCCGCTACCAGAATACCAAACAAGCCCGTTATACATCACACAAGGTACAAGGTGAAGAACGCATCACATAAGGTACCAGGTGAACAACACATCACACAAGGTACCAGGTGTAGGACACATCACATAAGGTACCAGGTGTACTACACATCACACAAAGTACAACGTGCAGGACACATCTCCCAAGGTACCATGTGTACAACACATCACACGAGGTACAAGGTGAAAAAAAAATCACAAAAGGTACTAGGTGTACAACACATCACGCAAGGTACAAGTGAAGAACACATCACACAAGGTACAAAGTGTACAATACATCACTCAAGGTACAAGGTGAAGAACACATCACACAAGGTAGCAGGTGTACAACACATCACCCAAGGAACCAGGTGTACAACACATCACACAAGGAACAAGTTGAAGAACACATCACTCAAGGTACCAGGTGTACAATACATCACACAAGGTACAATGTGAAAAACGCATCACACAATATACTAGGAGTACAACACATCACACAAGGTACAAGTTGAAGAACACATCACACAAGGTACCAGGTGTACAACGCATCACACAAGGTACAAGTTGAAGAACACATCACTCAAGGTACCAGGTGTACAACGCATCACACAAGGTACAAGTTGAAGAACACATCACACAAGGTACCAGGTGTACAACACATCACACAAGGTAACAGGTGTATAACACATCACACAAGGTACCAGGAGTACAACACATCACACAAGGTACAAGGTGAAGAACACATCACACAAGGTACAAGGTGAATAACACATCACACAAGGTACCAGGTGTACAACACATCACACAAGGTACAAGTTGTACAAAACAACACACAATGTACCAGGTGTACAACACATCACACAAGGTACCAGGTGTACAACACATCACATAAGGTACCAGGTGTACAACACATCACACAAGGTACCAGGTGTACAACACATCACACAAGGTACCAGGTGAACAACACATCACACAAGGTACCAGGTGTACAACATATCACAAAAGGTACCAGGTGTACAACACATCACACAAGGTACAAGGTGAAGAACACATCACAAAAGGTACAAGGTGAAGAACACATCACTCAAGGTACCAGGTGTACAACACATCACACAAGGTACAAGGTGTAGAACACATCACACAAGGTACAAGGTGAAGAACACATCACACAAGGTACCAGGTGTACAACACATCACACAAGGTACCAGGTGTACAACACATCACAAAATGTACCAGGTGTACAACACATCACACAAGGTACCATGTGTACAACACATCACACAAGGCACCAGGTGTAAAACACATCACATAAGGTACAAGGTGTACAACACATCACACAAGGCACCAGGTGTACAACACATCACACAAGGTACCAGGAGTACAACACATCACACAAGGTAACAGGTGTGCAACACATCACACAATTTACTAGGTGTACAACACATCACACAAGGTACCAGGTATACAACACGTCAAACAAGGTACAAGGTGAAGAACACATCACACAAGGTAGAAGGTGATGAACACATCACACAAGGTACAAGGTGAAGAATACATCACACAAGGTACCAGGTGTACAATACATCACACAAGGTACAAGGTGAAGAACACATCACGCAAGTTACCTGGTGTACAACACATCACACACGGTACCAGGTGTACTACACACCACACAAGGTACTAGGTGCACAACACATCACACAAGGTACCAGGTGTACAACACATCACACAAGGTACCAGGTGTACAACACATAACCCAAGGTAGCAGGTGTACAACACATCACACAAGGTACCAGGAGTACAACACATCACACAAGGTACCAGGTGTACAACACATCACACAAGGTACCACGTGTACAACACATAAAAAAAGGTAGAAGGCGAAGAACACATCACACAAGGTACAAAGTGAAGAGCACATCACACAAGGTACCAGGTGTACAACTCATTACACAAGATACCAGGTGTACAACACATCACACAAGGTACAAGATGAAGAACACGTCACACAAGGCATCAGGTGTACAACATATCACACAAGGTACAAGATGAAGACCACATCACACAAGGCATCAGGTGTACAACACATCACACAAGGTACAAGATGAAGAACACATCACCAAGGTACCTCGAGATGTCTGCTAACGTCACCTCGAGATGTCTGCTGACGTCACCTCGAGATGTCTGCTGACGTCACCTCGAGATGTCTGCTGACGTCACAGTGCTACTGACGTCACCTCGCGACATCACGCCTGACATCACATGATGTCACCATCGAGTGTTCAGTAATTATTTTAATATTTCCGAGAAGATTGAGAGAAAATATATGTCGTGTTAATTAATTCCTCTCAGTCAGTGTTCTCACATTTTAGGATATGTCTTAGTGTCAGTTTTGTGCACAGAAAAGCATCATTTGCTAGTTTAAGCCATGTTGTACCGCGGGTGTGTGTGTAAAGTTTCCGTGTGTCCAGTGAGGTCTGAGCCAGACCTGAGTAGCACCACTGTGTTAAGTCACCCGTGTGACCAGTGTGTTTGACAGCTGATTACTCAGCCCTGAGCGTACGAGCCCTCTTGTACAGAAAGCTTTTATGCTCGTCGCTCGTGATGTTCTGCAGAATCGTACCTGCTACGATTCCCATCGAGATTTGTTTCTCTTCACCTTCAGACCGTCAGAGTGCAGTTATATGTAGAGAAACAAGTCTGGGGACGCTTAGGCTAACCTCTGCTATAACTCCAGCTGTCGAGAGATGATACTCGTCAAGCCGCAGCCAGCCCTGTCGGCAGGCGCTGTGTCAGCCTCGTGTCACAAGCTTCAGTGAGCAGCCAGCACAAAGATGATGTCAATTTGACTGCTAGCTCTCTCACTGCAGTCTGGTGTATGATGTTACGACTCCCAGATGTTTCGCCCAGTCGTCTCTGCCACGACTCGCTCCACAACTCGCTCCACGCTCGCCGGCAGTGACAGCCCAGCGACAGTACCAGTCGAAAAGTGTCCTTCTGAGTCGCTTGCCAGAAGTCCTGCCCAGTTACCGAGTTTTGTCGACGCCTCACTCGAGGGCACCAGCATGTCGTGCCCTAGGTTGAGTGAAAACCTGCAGCGACTCCTACGATGACTGCTTCACCAGAGGAGACCTTACCCTGTTACGTCACAGCTCAGCCGCAGCGATGTCTCCCGTGTTGCAGTACCTGTCCAGACGCAGGAAGGTGTGCAGTGATGCCCATCGACGCTCATTGCCTTTGACCACGATGTTTAGCACACCCCATGTTTTTTCTTCCCTCCCAGTAGGAAGTTTTTTTTTCCATGTCCATATGTAGATATATGTTTTTATTTTGTGTTCTGTGCCCCGTTCCTACGAGAGAGAGACCGAGTTTCTTTTACTACAAGTATTGTCGCGTCGGGACGACGCGCGGTAGGTGGCCGAGCATATGTAGACAGCCTGTACTGTCTGCACAGACAGCCCATGCTGTCTGCCAGCTTAGTTCATATTTCGTGCCACTCAGGTGCTGCCCTCTGTAGCCAGGCCTCTAGGTAGGCACGCCAGCCTGCCGGCCCATGCCTCTCCCTCACTGACACAGCGGCCTAGCAGGAAGACACAAGGCCTCCCAGCTCTCTCTCGTGGGCAAGGCCCTCCCGGGCCATGGGCACAACACACAAGCCTGTGTACCCACAACGACTTAACAATAAACAAAGAAGCCTCCGAAGACGTATATCATTTAACCACCCGCTACCAGAATACCAAACAAGCCCGTTATACATCACACAAGGTACAAGGTGAAGAACGCATCACATAAGGTACCAGGTGAACAACACATCACACAAGGTACTAGCTGAAGAACACATCACACAAGGTACCAGGTGTACAACACATCAAGGAGGTACAAGGTGAAGAACACATCACACAAGGTACCTGCTGTACAACACATCACAGAGGGTACCAGGTGTACAACACATCACACAAGGTACCAGGTGTACAACACATCACGCAAGGTACCAGGTGTACAACACATCACACAAGGTACCAGGTGTGCAACACATCACAAAAGGTAGCAGGTATACAATACAACACACAAGGTACCAGGTGAAGAGCACATCACTCAGTGCACCAGGTGTAAAACGCATCACACAAGGTACCAAGTGTACAACACATCACACAAGGTGCTAGGAGTACAACACATCACACAAGGTACCAGGTGTAGAACACATCACATAAGGTACCAGGTGTACTACACATCACACAAAGTACAACGTGCAGGACACATCTCACAGGGTACCATGTTTACAACACATCACATGAGGTACAAGGTGAAAAAAAATCACAAAAGGTACTAGGTGTACAACACATCACGCAAGGTACAAGTGAAGAACACATCACACAAGGTACAAAGTGTACAATACATCACTCAAGGTACAAGGTGAAGAACACATCACACAAGGTAGGAGGTGTACAACACATCACCCAAGGAACCAGGTGTACAACACATCACACAAGGTACCAGGTGTACAAAACATCACACAAGGAACCAGGTGTACAACACATCACACAAGGTAGCAGGTGTACAACACATCACCCAAGGAACCAGGTGTACAACACATCACACAAGGTAGCAGGTGTACAACACATCACACAAGGAACCAGGTGTACAACACATCACACAAGGTACCAGGTGTACAAAACATCTCAAAAGGTACCAGATGTACAATACATCACGCCTCGTGCTAGGTGTACAACACATCAAACTATGTAGAAGGTCAAGAACACATCACTCAAGGTACAAGTTGAAGAACACATCACTCAAGGTACCAGGTGTACAATACATCACACAAGGTACAATGTGAAGAACGAATCACACAATATACTAGGAGTACAACACATCACACAAGGCAACAGGTGTATAACACATCACACAAGGTACCAGGTGTACAACACATCACACAAGGTACAAGGTGAAGAACACATCACACAAGGTACAAGGTGAAGAACACATCACACAAGGTACCAGGTGTACAACACATCACACAAGGTACAAGTTGTACAAAACAACACACAATGAACCAGGTGTACAACACATCACACAAGGTACCAGGTGTACAACACATCACATAAGGTGCAAGGTGTACAACACATCACAAAAGGTACCAGGTCTACAACACATCACACTAGGTAACAGATGTGCAACACATCACACAAGATACCAGGTGTACAACACATCACAAAAGGTACCAGGTGTTCAGGACATTACGAAAGGTACCAGGTGCACAACACATCACACAAGGTACCAGGTGTACAACACATCACACAAGATTCCAGGTGAACAACACATCACAAAATGTACCAGGTGTACAACACAAAACACAAGGAATAAAGTGAAGAACACAATACCCAAGGTACCAGGTGTACAACACATCACACAAGGTACCAGGTGTACAACACATCACACAGGGTACTAGATGTACAAAACATTACACAAGGTATCAGGTTTACAACACATCACAAAAGGTACCAGGTATACAACAGATCACACAAGGTAAAAGGTAAAGAAAACCTAACAAAAGGTACCAGGTGTAAAACATATCACATAAGGTACCAGGTGTACAACACATCACACAAGGTACTAGGTATACAACACATCACAAAAGGTACCAGGTATACAACACATCACACAAGGTACAAGATGAAGAAAACATCACACAAGGTACCAGGTGTACATCACATCACACAAGGAACTAGGTGTACAACACTTCACACAAGGTACCAGGTGTACAACACATCACACAAGGTACCAGGTGAACAACACATCTCTCAATGTACAAGGTGAAGAACACATCACGCAAGGTACCAGGTGTTCTACATATAACACAAGGTACAAAGTGAAGAACACATCACACAAGGTACTATGTGTACAACACATCACACAAGGTACAAGGTGAAGAACTTGTCACACAAGGTCTTAGGTGTGCAACACATCACCCAAGGTACAAGGTGAAGAACACATCACACAAGGTACAAGGTGAAGAACACATCACACAAGGTACCAGGTGTACAATACATCACACAAGGTACAGGGTGAAGAACACATCACACAAGGTACCTAGTGTACAACACATTACGCAAGGTACCCGGTGTACAACACATCACACAACGTACTAGGTGGACAACACATCACACAATGGACCAGGTGTACAACGCATCACACAAGTTACCAGGTGTACAACACATCACACAAGGTACATGGTGTACAACACATCACACAAGGTACAAGGTGCACAACACATCACACAGGGTCCCAGGTGTACAACACATCAAACAAGATAGAAGGTGAAGAACACATCACACAAGGTACAAGGAGAAGAGCACAACACACAAGGTACCAGGTGCACAACACATCACACAAGGTACAATTTGAAGAACATATCTCGCAAGGTACAAGGTGTACAACTCATCACACAAGGTACCAGATGTACAACACATCGCACAAGTTACAAGGCGAAGAACACATAGTACAAAGTACAAGGTGAAGGACACATCACACAAGGTAAAAGGTATACAACATATCACACAAGGTGCAAGGTGAAGAACACATCGCACAATAAACCAGGTGTACAACACATCACACAAGGTACCAGGTGTACAACACATCACACAAGGTAGCAGGAGTACAACACATCACACAAGGTACCAGGTGTAAAACACATCACACAAGGTACCAGTTGAAGAACACATCACAAAAGGCACCAGGTGTACAACACATCAAACAACAGTTAGGTATCTTTATTTCGAAACGTTTCGCCTACACGGTAGGCTTCTTCAGTCGAGTACAGAAAAGTTGATAGAAGCAGAAGAGACTTGAAGACGATGTAATCAGTCCATCACCCTAAAAGTTTTGAGGTGGTCAGTCCCTCAGTCTGGAGAAGAGCATTGTTCCGTTGTCTGAAACAATATGAAGTTGAAGTGACAGGATGGAGCCTTATATAGTGTCAGGAGGTGAGACGTAGGGACCTGCCCTCCCAAAGCAACCTACGTCTCACCTCCTGGCACTATATAAAGGCCCCATTCTGTCACTTCAACTTCATATTGTTTCAGACAACGGAACAATGCTCTTCTCCAGACTGAGGGCCTGACCACCTCAAAACTTTAAGGGTGATGGACTGATTACATCGTCTTCAAGTCTCTTCTGCTTCTATCAACTTTTCTGTACTCGACGGAAGAAGCCTACTGTGTAGGCGAAACGTTTCGAAATAAAGATACCTAACTGTTGCTTATGTGTCTTACCTAACAACACATCAAACAAGGTAGAAGGTGAAGAACACATCACACAAGGTACCAGGTGTACAACACATCACACAAGGTACCAGGTGTACAACACATCACACAAGGTGTCAGGTGTACAACACATCACAAAAGGTACCAGGTGTACAACACTCCTCACAAGGTACCAGGTGCACAACACATCACACAAGGTTCCAGGTGTACAACACATCACACAAGGTAGCAGGTGTACAACACATCACACAAGGTACCAGGTGAACAACACATCACACAAGGTACTAGGTACACAACACTTCACACATGGTACCAGGTGTACAACACATCACACAAGGTACCAGGTGTACAACACATCACACAAGGAACCAGTGTACAACACATCACACATGGCACAAGGTGTACAACACATCACACAAGGTACCAGTTGAAAAACACATCACACAAGGTACGAGGAGAACAACACATCACACAAGGTACCAGGTGTACAACACATCACACAAGGTACCTGGTGTACAACACATCACAAAAGGTACTAGGTGTGCAACACATCACACAAGGTACCAGGTGTACAACACATCACGCAACGTACTAGGTGTAAATCACATCTCACAATGTACAAGGTGAAGAACACATCGCGCAAGGTACCAGGTGTACGACACATCTCACAAGGTACCAGGTGTACAGCACATCACAAAAGGTACCAGGTGAACCCCACATCACACAAGGTATCAGGTGTACAACACATCACACAAGGTACCAAGTGTACAACACATCACTCAAGGTACCATGAGTACAACACAACACACAAGGTACCAGGTGTGCAACACATAACACAAGGTACAATGTGTACAACACATCACACAGGGAACCAGGTGTACAACACATCACACAAGGTACAAAGTGAAGTACACATCACACAAGGTACCAGGTGTACAACACATCAAGGAGGTACAAGGTGAAGAACACATCACACAAAGTACCTAATGTACAACACATCACACAAGGTACCAGGTGTACAACACATCACACAAGGTACCAGTGTAAAACACATCACACAAGGTACCAGGTGTACAACACATCACACAAGGTACGAGGTGAAGAACACATCACACAAGGTACCAGGTGTACAACACATCACACAAGGTACAAGTTGTACAACACATCACGCAAGGTACCAGGTGTGCAACACATCAAAAAAGGTACCAGGCATACAACACATTACACATGATACAAGGTGTAGAACACATCACACAAGGCACCAGGTGTAAAACGCTTCACACAAGGTACAAGGAGTACAACACATCACACAAGGTACAAGGAGTACAACACATCTCACAAGGTACCTGGTGTACAACACATCACACAAGGTACCAGGTGTACAACACATCACACAAGGTACCAGGTGTACAACACATCACACAAGGTGTCAGGTGTACAACACATCACAAAAGGTACCAGGTGTACAACACTCCTCACAAGGTACCAGGTGCACAACACATCACACAAGGTTCCGGTGTACAACACTACAAAGGTAGCAGTGTAAACACAAACAGGTACTAGGTGCACAAACTTACTATGTACCAGGTGTACAACACATCACACAAGGAACCAGTGTACAACACATCACACAAGGCACAAGGTGTACAACACATCACACAAGGTACCAGTTGAAGAACACGTCACACAAGGTACGAGGAGAACAACACATCACACAAGGTACCAGGTGTACAACACATCACACAAGGTACCAGGTGTACAACACATCACGCAAGGTACTAGGTGTAAAAATTCGCAAGGACTGGGTGTAAAAACACTCTCACAATGTACAAGGTGGAACAATGGGAAAAATCCAGGTTTTAAAAACCACTAAAAAAGGCCAGGTGTACAACACATCACACAAGGTACCAGGTGAACCCCACATCACACAAGGTATCAGGTGTACAACATATCACACAAGGTACCAGGTGTACAACACATCACACAAGGAACAAGGTGTACACCACATCACTCAAGGTACCATGTGTACAACAACACACACAATGTACCAGGTGTGCAACACATCACACAAGGTACAAGGTGTACAACACATCACACAAGGAACCAGGTGTACAACACATTACACAAGGTACCAGGTGTACAACACATCACACAAGGTACTAGGTGTACAACACATCACACAAGGTACCAGGTGTACAACACTTCACACAAGTTACCAGGCGTACAACACATCACACAAGGTACGAGCCTAAGAACACATCACACAAGTTACAAGGTGTACAACACAACGAGGAGGTACAAGTTGAAGAACACATCACACAAGGTACAAGGTGAAGAACACATCACACAAGGTACGAGCCTAAGAACACATCACACAAGTTACAAGGTGTACAACACAACGAGGAGGTACAAGTTGAAGAACACATCACACAAGGTACAAGGTGAAGAACACATCACACAAGGTACCAGGTGTACAACACATCACACAAGGTACCAGGTGTACAACACATCAAGGAGGTACAAGGTGAAGAACACATCACACAAAGTACCTGATGTACAACACATCATACAAGGTACCAGGTGTACAACACATCACACAAGGTACCAGTGTACAACACATCACACAAGGTACCAGGTGTACAACACATCACACAAGGTACCAGGTGTACAACATATCACACAAGGTTCAAGGTGAAGAACACATCACACAAGGTACCAGGTGTACAACATATCACACAAGGTGCAAGTTGTACAACACATCACGCAAGGTACCAGGTGTGCAACACATCAAAAAAGGTACCAGGTGTAAAACGCTTCACACAAGGTACCAGGTGTACAAAACATCACACATGGTACCAGGAGTACAACACATCTCACAAGGTACCAGGTGTACAACACATCACACAAGGTAGCAGGTGCACAACACATCACACAAGGTACCAGGGGTACAACACATCGCGCAAGTTACGAGGTGTACAACACATCACACAAGGTACCAGGTGAACAACACATCACAAAAGGTACTAGGTGCACAACACGTCACACGAGGTACAAGGTGAAGAATGCATCACAAAAGGTACTAGTTGAACAACACATCACGCAAGGTACAAGGTGAAGAACATATCACACAAGGCCCTAGGTGTACTACACATCTCACAAGGTACAACGTGAAGAACACATCACACAAGGTACAAGGTGAAGAACACATCACACAAGGTACCAAGTGTACAATACATCAGACAAGGTACAAGGTGAAGAACACATCACACAATGTACCAAGTGCGCAATACATCACTCAAGGCACAAGGTGAAGAACACATCACACAATGTACCAGGTGTACAACGCATCAACCAAGGTACAAGTTGAAGAACACATCACACAAGGTACCAGGTGTACAATACATCACACAAGGTACAATGTGAAGAACACATCACACAAGGTACCAGGTGTACAACACATCACACAAGGTACAAGTTGTACAACACAACACACAATGTACCAGGTGTACAACACATCACACAAGGTACCAGGAGTACAACACATCACATGAGGTACAAGGTGTACAACACATCACACAAGATACCAGGTGTACAACACATCACGCAAGGTAATAGGTGTACAACACATCACACAAGGTACCGGGTGGACAACAAAATCCCAAAAGGACCAGGTGTACAAGACACATACCCCAAGGTACCGGGTTTTGCAAACATCACACAAGGCACCGGGGCGTACAAGACATCACACAGGGTTACAGATGAAACACATTACACAAGGTACCAGGTTTACAACAATAACAAAAGGACAGGTAACGACACATCCACAAGGTAACAGGTGTACAACACATCACACAAGGTACCAGGTGTAAAACACATCAATAAGGTATCAGGTGTACAACACATCACGCAAGGTACTTACAACTCCGTGCAGAAACACATCACACAAGGTACCAGGTGTACAAACACATCAAGAGGTACAGGTGAAAACACATCACACAAGGTACCGTGTAAAACAATCACACAAGGGTACCGGGTGTGAACACATCAACACAAGGTACCGGGTGTACAACACTCAATAAAGGGTTACCAGGTGTACAACACATCACACAAGGTACCAGGTGTAACAACACATCACACAAGGTAATAGGTACAAACACTTCACAGAATGGTACCAGGTGTACAACACATCACAAAGGTACCAGGTATACAATACATCACACAAGGTACCAGGTAAACACATAACAAGGCACCAGGTGTAAAACCCATCACACAAGGTCCCAAATTTGTACAAACACATCACACAAAGGGAAAACCTAGGAATTACAACACTTCACACAAGGTACCTGGTGTAGAACACATCATAAAGGTACTAGGTGTAACACATCACACAGGGTAGACGGTGTAAAACACATCAGCAAACGTACTATGTGTACAACACATCACACGAGGTACAAGGTGAAGAAAACATCACAAAAGGAACTAGGTGTACAACACATCACACAAGGTACCAGGTGTACAACACATCACACAAGATACCAGGTGAAAAACACATCACACAAGGTACCAGGTGTAAAACACATCACACAAGGTACCAGGTGTACAACACATCACACAAGGAACTAGGTGTAAAACACATCACACAAGGTACCAGGTGTACAACACAACACACAAGGTAAAAGGGTAAAAACACATAACACAAGGTACAGGAGCTATAAAACACATCACACAAGGGTACAAGGTGTACAACACAACGCAAGGTACTAAGTTGGAAGAACACTCACACAAGGTACAAGGTGTACAACACATCTCACAAGGTACCAGGTGTACAACCATCACTCAAGGGTACAGGTGAAGAACACATCACGCAGGTCCCAAGGTTTAAAATATCACACAAAAGGCTTCAACAAGGTAAGGGAAACACATACACAAAGGTACAGGTACAACAATCACACAAGGTCCAGTTTACAACACATCACACATGGTACAAGGTGAAGAACATATCACACAAGGTCAAGGTGAAGAACACATCACAACAAGGTATCAGGTGTACAATACATCACACAAGAGTACGGGATGTGCAAACACATCAAACAAGGTGCCAGGTTAAAACGCATCACACAAGGTACCAGGTTACAAAAAAATCACACAAGGTACCGGCGTACAACACATCTCACAAGGTACAGGTGACAACACATCACACAAGTACCAGGTGTACAACACGTCACACGGGGTCCCAGGTGAAGAAACATCACAAAAGGTACCTAGGTGTACAACACATCACGCAAGGTACCAGGTGCAGAACACATCACACAAGGCCCTAGGTGTACTACACATCTCACAAGGTACAAGTTGAAAAACACATTCGCAATGGTACAAGGTGTAAAACACATCACACAAGGTACCCAGGTGTACAATCATCAGCCCCAAGGTACAGGTGAACAACACATCACACAAGGTACCAGGCGAAAACACATCACACAAGGTACCAGGTGAAGACACATCACACAAGGTAAAAAGGTGTACAAACATCAAAAAGGTACTAGGAGTAGAACATATACGAATGTACTATGTGTACAACACATCAACTAGGTGAAGGTGAAGATCTCATCGAAAGGTACAAGGTTGAAACACATCACACAAGGTACCAGGTGTACAACCATCACACAAGGTACTGGGTTGAAGAACACATCACACAAGGTACCGGTGTACAATACATCGCACAAGGTACAAGGTGTTAAAACACATCACACAAGGTACCGGGTGTACAACACATCACACAAGGTACAAGTTGTACAACACAACACACAATGTACCAGGTGTACAACACATCACACAAGGTACCAGGAGTACAACACATCACATGAGGTACAAGGTGTACAACACATCACACAAGATACCAGGTGTACAACACATCACGCAAGGTACTAGGTGTACAACACATCACACAAGGTACCAGGTGTACAACACATCACACAAGGTACCAGGTGTACAACACATCACACAAGGTACCAGGTGAACAACACATCACACAAGGTACAAGGTGAAGAACACATCACACAAGGTACCAGGTGTACAACACATCACACAAGGTACAAGTTGTACAACACAACACACAATGTACCAGGTGTACAACACATCACACAAGGTACCAGGAGTACAAACTAATGAGGTACAAGGTGTACAACACATCACACAAGGTTCCAGGTGTACAACACATCACGCAAGGTACTAGGAGTACAACACATCGCACAAGGTACCAGGTGTACAACACATCCCAAAAGGAACAAGGTGAAGAACACAATACCCAAGGTACCAGGTGTACAAGACATCACACAAGGTACCAGGTGTACAACACATCACACTGGGTACTAGATGCACAACACATTACACTAGGTACCAGGTTTACACCACATAACAAAAGGAACCAGGTATACAACACATCACACAAGGTAAAAGGTGAAGAAAACCTCACACAAGGTACCAGGTGTAAAACACATCACACAAGGTAACAGGTGTGCAACTCATCGCACAAGGTACTAGGTGTACAACACATCACACAAGGTACTAGGTGTACAACACATCACAAAAGGTGCAAGGTATACAACACATCACACAAGGTACAAGGTGAAGAACACATCACACAAGGTACCAGGTGTTCAACACATCACACAAGGTACAAGGTGAAGAACACATCACGCAAGGTACCAGGTGTTCAACACATCGCACAAGGTACAAGGTGAAGAACACATCACACAAGATACTAGGTGTACAACACATCACACAAGGTACAAGCTGAAGAACATATCACACAAGGTACAAGGTGAAGAACACATCACACAAGGTACCAAGTGTACAATACATCTCACAAGGTACATTGTGAAGAACACATCACACAAGGTACCTAGTGTACAACACATCACACAAGGTACCCGGTAAACAACACATCAAACAAGGTACTAGGTGGACAACACATCACACAATGTACCAGGTGTACAACACACCACACAAGTTACCAGGTGTAAAACACACCACACAAGGTACCAGGTGTACAACACATCACACAAGGTGCCAGGTGCACAACACATCACACAAGGTACCAGGTGTACAACACATCAAACAAGGTTGAAGGTGAGGAACACATCACACAAGGTACAAGGAGAAGAGCACAACACGCAAGGTACCAGGTGTACAACACATCACACAAGGTACAAGTTGAAGAACATATCACACAAGGTACAAGGTGTACATAACATCACAAAAGGTGCAAGGTGAAGAACACATCGCACAAGGTACCAGGTGTACAACACATCACACAAGGTACCAGGTGTACAACACATCACACTAGGTACTGGGTGTACAACACATCACGCAAGATACCAGGTGTACAACACATCTCGCAAGGTACCAGGTGTACAACACATCACACAAGGTACCAGGTGTACAACACATCACACAAGGTACCAGGTGTACAACACATCACACAAGGTACCAGGTGTACAACACATCACGCAAGATACCAGGTGTACAACACATCTCGCAAGGTACCAGGTGTACAACACATCACACAAGGTACCAGGTGTACAACACATCACACAAGGTACCAGGTGTACAACACATCACACAAGGTAAAAGGTGTACAAGACATCACATAAGGTACCAGGTGTACAACACATCACATAAGGTAGCAGGTGTACAACACATCATACAAGGTACCAGGTGTACAACACATCACACAAGGTACCAGGAGTACAACACATCACACAAGGTACCAGCTGTACTACACATCACACAAGGCACCAGGTGTACAACACATCAAACAAGGTAGAAGGTGAAGAACACATCACACAAGGTACAAGGTGAAGAGCACATCACAAAATTTACCAGATGTTCAACACATCACACAAGGTACAAGATGATGACCATATCACACAAGTCACAAGGTGTGCAACTCATCACACAAGGTTCCAGGGGAACAGCACATCACACAAGGTACAAGGTGAAGGACACATCACACAAGGTACCAGGTGTACAACACATCACACAAGGGGCAAGGTGAAGAACACATCACACAAGGTACTAGGTGTACAACACATCACAAAAGGTACCAGGTGTACAACACAACACACAAGGTAAAAGGTGAAGAACACATAACACAAGGTACCAGGTGTAAAACACATCACACAATGTACAAGGTGAAGAACACATCACACAAGATACCAGGTGTACAATACATCACACAAGGTACAATGTGAAGAACGAATCACACAATATACTAGGAGTACAACACATCACACAAGGTAACAGGTGTATAACACATCACACAAGGTACCAGGTGTACAACGCATCATACAAGGTACAAGTTGAAGAACACATCACTCAAGGTACCAGGTGTTCAACACATCACACAAGGTACTAGGTGTACAACACATCACATAAGGTGCAAGGTGTACAACACATCAAAACAAGGTACCAGGTCTACAACACATCACACTAGGTAACAGGTGTGCAACACATCACACAAGATACCAGGTGTACAACACATCACAAAAGGTACCAGGTGTTCAAGACATCACACAAGGTACAAGGTGAAGAACACATCACACAAGGTACCAGGTGTACAATACATCTCACAAGGTACAGGGTGAAGAACACATCACACAAGGTACCAGGTGTACAATACATCTCACAAGGTACAAGGTGAAGAACACATCACACAAGGTACCAGGAGTACAATACATCTCACAAGGTACAGGGTGAAGAACACATCACACAAGGTACCAAGTGTTCAACACATCACACAAGGTACAATGCGAAGAACACATCATTCAAAGTTCATGGTGAAGGACACATCACACAAGGTACAGGGTGAAGGACACATCACACAAGGTACCAGGTGTACAACACATCACACAAGGTGCAAGGTGAAGAACACATCGCACAAGGTACCAGGTGTACAACACATCACACAAGGTACCTGTTGTACAACACATCACACAAGGTACTATGTGTACAACACATCACACAAGGTACCAGGTGTACAACTCATCAAACCATGTACCAGGTGAACAACACATCACACAAGGAACCAGGTGTACAACACATCATACAAGGTACCAGGTGTACAACATCACACAAGGTACCAGGTGTACAGCACATCACACAAGGTACCAGGTGTACAACACATCACACAAGGTTCCAGGTGTACAACACATCTCACAAGGTAGTAGGTGCACAACACATCACACAAGGTACCAGGTGTACAATACATCACACGAGGTACCAGGTCTGCAACACATCACACAAGGTAGCAGGTGTACAACACATGACACAAGGCACTAGGTGCACAACACTTCACACATGGTACTAGGTGTACCACACATCACACAAGGTACCAGGTGTAAAACACATCACACAAGGTACCAGGTGTACAACACATCACACAAGGCACTAGGTGCACAACACTTTACACATGGTACCAGGTGTACAACACATTACACAAGGTACAAGGAGAAGAACACATCTTACAAGGAACCAGGTGTACAACACTTCAAGGAGGTACAAGGTGAAGAACACATCACACAAGGTACCTGTAGTACAACACATCACACAACGTTCCAGTTGAAGAACGTATCACAGAAGGGAAGAGGAGAACAACACATCACACAAGGTGCCAGGTGTACAACACATCACACAAGGTAAAAGGTGAAGAACACATCACATAAAGTACCAGGTGAACAACACATCACGCAAGGTACTAGCTGAAGAACACATCACACAAGGTACCAGGTGTACAACACATCAAGGAGGTACAAGGTGAAAGACACATCGCACAAGGTACCTGGCGTACAACAATTCACAGAGGGTACAAGGTGTACAACACATTACACAAGGTACCAGTGTACAACACTTCACACAAGGTACCAGGTGTACAACACATCACACAAGGTACCAGGTGCAGAACACATCACACAATGTACCAGGTGTACAACACATCACAGAAGGTACCAGGTGTACAACACATCACAAAAGGTACCAGGTATACAATACATCACACAAGGTACCAGGTGAAGAGCACATTACACAAGGCACCAGGTGTAAAACGCATCACACAAGGTACCAAGCGTACAAGACATCATACAAGGAACTAGGAATACAACACTTCACACAAGGTACCAGGTGTAGAACACATCATATAAGGTACCATGTGTACTACACATCACACAAGGTACAACGTGAAGAACACATCACACAAGGTACAATGTGTACAACACATCACACGAGGTACAAGGTGAAGAAAACATCACAAAAGGTACTAGGTGTACAACACATAACACAAGGTACAAGGTGTACAACACATCACACAAGATACCAGGTGAACAACATATCACACAAGGTACCAGGTGTAAAACACATCACACAAGGTACCAGGTGTACAACACATCACACAAGGAACTAGGTGTACAACACATCACACGAGGTACTAGGTGAACAACACTTCACACAAGGTACCAGGTGAAGAGCACATCACTCAGTGCACCAGGTGTAAAACGCATCACACAAGGTACCGAGTGTACAACACATCACACAAGGTACCAGGTGTAGAACACATCACATAAGGTACCATGTGTAAAACACATCACACGAGGTACGAGGTGAAAAAAAAATCACAAAAGGTACTAGGTGTACAACACATCCCGCAAGGAACAAGTGAAGAACACATCACACAAGGTACAAAGTGAACAATACATCACTCAAGGTACAAGGTGAAGAACACTTCACACAAGGTAGCAGGTGTAAAACACATCACACAAGGTACCAGGTGTACAACACATCACACAAGGAACTAGGTGTACAACACATCACACAAAGTACTAGGTATACAACACATCACAAAAGGTACCAGGTATACAACACATCACACAAGGTACAAGGTGAAGAACACATCACACAAGGTACCAGGTGTACAATACATCACACAAGGTACAGGGTGAAGAAAACATCACGCAAGGTACATAGTGTACAACACATCACACAAAGTACTAGGTGGACAACACATCACACAAGTTACAGGGTGAAGAAAACATCACACAAGGTACCCGGTGTACAACACATCACACAAAGTACAAGGTGGACAACACATCACACAATGGACCAGGTGTACAACGCATCACAAAAGTTACCAGGTGTACAACACATCACACAAGATACCTGGTGTACAACACATCACACAAGGTACAAGGAGAAGAGCACGACACACATGGTACAAGGTGAAGGACACATCACACAAGACAAAAGGTGTATAACACATCACACAAGGTACAAGGTGAAGAACACACCGCACAAGATAACAGGTGTACAACACATAACACAATGCACCAGGTGTACAACACATAACACAATGCACCAGGTGTACAACACATCACACAAGGTACCAGGAGTACAGCACATCACACAAGGTACCAGGTGTAAAACACATCACACAAGGTACCAGTTGAAGAACACATCACACAAGGTACCAGGTGTACAACACATCAAACAAGGTAGAAGGTGAAGAACACATCACACATAGTACCATTTGTACAACACATCACACAAGATACCAGGTGAACAACACATCACACAAGGTACCAGGTGTACAACATATCACACAAGGTACCAGGTGTACAACACATCACACAAGGTACCAGGTGTACAACACATCAAACAAGGTAGAAGGTGAATAACACATCACACAAGGTACAAGGTGAAGAGCACATCACAAAAGGTACCAAGTGTCTCAACACATCACACAAGGTACAAGGTGAAGAACATATCACACAAGGCACAAGGTGTACAACTCATCACACAAGGTACCAGGTGTACAAGACATCACACCAGGTACAAGGTGAAGAACACATCACTCAAGGTACCAGGTGTTCAACACATCACACAAAGTACAAGATGAAGAACACATCACACAAGGTACCAGGTGTACAACACATCACACAATGTGCAAGGTAAAGAACACATCGCACATGGTACCAGGTGTGCAACACATCACACAAAGTACCAGGTGTACAACACATCACACAAGGTAATATGTGTACAACACATCACACAAGGTACCAGGAGTACAACTCATCACACACGGTACCAGGTGTACAACACATCACACAAGATAACAGGTGTACAACACATAACACAATGCACCAGGTGTACAACACATCACACAAGGTACCAGGTGCACAACACATCACACAAGGTACCAGGTGTACAACACATCATACAAGGTACAAGTTGAAGAACACATCACCCAAGGTACCAGGTGTACAACACATCACACAAGGTGCAAGGTGAAGAACACATCGCACAAGGTACAAGTTGTACAACACATCACACAAGGTACCAGGTGTACAACACATCACACAAGGTACTAGGTGAACAACACATCACACAAGGTACCAGGTGTACAACACATCGCACAAGTTACCAGGTGTACAACACATCACACAAGGTACCGGGTGTACAACACATCACACAAGGTACCAGGTGTACAATACATCACACAAGGTACCAGGTGTACGACGCATCACAAAAGGTACCAGGTGTACAACACATCACAAAAGGTACCAGGTGTAAAACACATCACACATGGTACCAGGTGTACAAAACATCCCACAAGGTACCAGGTGTACAACACATAACACAAGGTACCAGGTGTACAACACATCACACAAGGTACCAGGTGTACAAAACATCTCTCAAGGTACCAGGTGTACAACACATCACACAAGGTATCAGGTGTACAACACATCACACAAGGTACCAGGTGTACAAAACATCCCACAAGGTATCAGGTGTACAACACATCACACAAGGTACCAGGTGTACAACACATCACACAAGGTACCAAGTTTACAACACATCACTCAAGGTACCAGGTGTACAACACATCACACAAGGTACCAGGTGTACAACACATAACACAAGGTATCAGGTGTACAACACATCACACAAGGCACCAGGTGTACAACACATCACACAAGGTACCAGGTGTACAACACATCACACAAGGTACCAGGTGTGCAACACATCACACAAGGTACAAGGTATACCACACATCACACAAGGTACAAGGTGACGAACACATCACACAAGGTACCAGGTGTAAAACTCATCACACAAGGTACTAGGTGTACAACACATCACACAAGGTACCAGGTGTACAACATATCACACAAGGTACAAGGTGAAAAACAAATCACACAAGGTACCAGGTGTGCAACACATCACACAAGGTAAAAGGTGAAGAACACATCATTGAAGGTACAAGGTGAAGAACACATCACACAAGGTACAACCTGGAGTTTTCCTGGAGAGAGTTCCGGGGGTCAACGCCCCCACGGCCCGGTCTGTGACCAGGCCTCCTTATGTCAGTGTCCCAGGATACGACCCACACCAGTCGACTAACACCCAGGTACCCATTTTACTGATGGGGAACATAGACAACAGGTTGAAAGAAACACGTCCAATGTTTCTACTCTGGCTGGGAATCGAACCCAGGCCCTCACCGTGTGAAGCGAGAGCGTTAACCACCAGGCCACCAGAGCCAAAAGGTGAAGAACACATCACACAAGGTACCAGGTGCATAATACATCACACTAGGTAGAAGGTGAAGAACACACCATACAAGGTACCTGGTGTACAAGACATCACACAAGGTACCAGGTGTACAACACATCACACAAGGTACTATGTGTACAGCACATCACACAAGGTACCAGTTGTACAACACATCACACAAGGTAACAGGTGTACAACATCACACATGGTACCATGTGTATAACGCATCACACAAGGTACCAGGTGTACAACACATCACACAAGATACCAGGTGTACAGCACTTCACACAAGGTACCATTTGTACAACACATCACACAAGGTAGAAGGTGAAGAGCACATCACACAAGGTACCATGTGTACAACACATCACACAAGGTACCATGTGTACAACACAACACAGAGGGTACAAGGTGAAGAACATATCACACAAGGTACCATGTGTACAACACATCACACAAGGTACCAGGTGTACAACACATCTCGCAAGGTACAAGGTGAAGAACACATCACACAATGTTCCAGGAGTACAACACATAACACAGGGTACAAGGTGAAGAACACATCACACAAGGTACAAGGCGAAGAACACATCACACAAAGTACAAGGTGAAGGACACATCACACAAGGTACCAGGTGTAAAACACATCACACAAGGTACAAGGTGAAGAACACATCACACAAGGTACCAGGTGTACAATACATCACACAAGGTACAAGGTGAAGAATACGTCACACAAGGTACTCGGTGTAAAAGACATCACACAAGGTACAAGGTGAAGAACACATCACACAAGGTATCAGGTGTACAACACATCACACAAGGTGCAAGGTGAAGGACACATCACACAAGGTACCAGGTGTAAAACACATCACACAAGGTACAAGGTGAAGAACACATCACACAAGGTATCAGGTGTACAACACATCACACAAGGTGCAAGGTGAAGGACACATCACACAAGGTACCAGGTGTAAAAGACATCACACAAGGTACAAGGTGAAGAACACGTCACACAAGGTACCTGGAGTACAAAACATCACGCAAGGTAAAAGGTGTACAACACATCACACAAGGTACCAGTGTACAACACATCACACAAGGCACAAGGTGTACAAGACTTCACATAAGGTTCCAGTTGAAGAACACATCACATAAGGTACGAGGAGAACAACACACCACACAAGGTACCATGTGTACAACACATCACACAAGGAACCAGGTGAACAACACATCTCACAAGGTACCAGGTGTACAACACATCACACAAGGTACAATGTGAAGAACACATCACATAACGTACCAGGTGAATAACACATCTCACAAGGTACTAGCTGAAGAAGACATCACACAAGGTACCAGGTGTACAACACATCAAGGAGGTACAAGGGGAAAGACACATCACACAAGGTTCCTGGTGTACAACAATTCACAGAGGGTACCAGGTGTACAACACATCACACAAGGTACCAGTGTACAACACATCACACAAGGTACCAGGTGTACAACACATCACTCAAGGTACCAGGTGTACAACACTTCACACAAGGTTCCAGTTGTACAACACATCACACAAGGTACCAGGTGTACAACACATCACACAAGGTACCAGGTGTACAACACATCACACAAGGTACCAGGTGTACAACACATCACAAAAGGTACCAGGTATACAATACATCACACAAGGTACCAGGTGAACAACACATCACACAAGGTACTAGCTGAAGAACACATCACACAAGTTACCAGGTGTACAACACATCAAGGAGGTACAAGGTGAAAGACACATCACACAAGGTACCTGGTGTACAACAATTCACAGAGGGTACCAGGTGTACAACATATCACACAAGGTACCAGTGTACAACACATCACACAAGGTACCAGGTGTACAACACATCACACAAGGTACCAGTGTACAACACATCACACAAGGTACCAGGTGTACAACACATCACTCAAGGTACCAGGTGTACAACACTTCACACAAGGTTCCAGGTGTACAACACATCACACAAGATACCAGGTGTACAACACATCACACAAGGTACCAGGTGAACAACACATCTCACAAGGTACCAGGTGTACAACACATCACACAAGATACTAGGTGAAGAATACATCACATAAGGTACCAGGTGAACAACACATCACACAAGGTACTAGCTGAAGAACACATCACACAAGGTACCAGGTGTACAACACATTAAGGAGGTACAAGGTGAAAGACACATCACACAAGGTACTTGGTGTACAACAATTCACAGAGGGTACCAACTGTACAATACATCACACAAGGTACCAGTGTACAACACATCACACAAGGTACCAGGTGTACAACACATCACTCAAGGTACCAGGTGTACAACACTTCACACAAGGTTCCAGGTGTACAACACATCACACAAGGTACCAGGTGTACAACACATCACACAAGGTACCAGGTGTACAACACATCACACAAGGTACCAGGTGTACAACACATCACCCAAGGTACCAGGTGAAGAGCACATCACACAATGTACCAGGTGAAGAGCACATCACACAAGGCACCAGGTGTAAAACGCATCACACAAGGTACTAGGAGTACAACACATCACACAAGGTACCAGGTGTAGAACACATCACATAAGGTACCAGGTGTACTACACATCACACAAGGTACAACGTGAAGAACACATCACACAAGGTACCATGTGTACAACACATCACACAAGGTACCAGGTGTAGAACACATCACATAAGGTACCAGGTGTACAACACATCACACAAGGTACAAGGTGAAGAACACATCACACAAGGTACCAGGTGTTCAAGACATCACACAAGGTACAAGTTGTACAAAACAACACACAATGTACCAGGTGTACAACGCATCACACAAGGTACCAGGTGTACAACACATCACACAAGGTACCAGGTGTACAACATATCACACAAGGTACCAGGTGTACAACACATCACACAAGGTACCAGGTGTACAACACATCACACAAGGTAACAGGTGTACAACACATCACACAAGGTACAAGGTGAAGAACACATCGCACAATGTACCAGGTGTACAACACATCACACAAGGTACCAGGTGTACAACTCATCACACGAGGTAACAGGTGTACAACACATCACACAAGATACCAGGTGTACAACACATCACACAAGGTACAAGGTGAAGAACACATCGCACAATGTACCAGGTGTACAACACATCACACAAGGTACCAGGTGTATAACACATCACACAAGATGCCAGGTGTACAACACATCACACAAGGTACAAGGTGAAGAACACATCGCACAATGTACCAGGTGTACAACACATCACACAAGGTACCAGGTGTATAACACATCACACAAGGTACTAGGTGTGCAACACATCACACATGGTACCAGGTGTACAACACATGACGCAAGGTACCAGGTGTACAACACATCACACAAGATACCAGGTGTACAACACATCACACAAGGTACAAGGTGAAGAACACATCGCACAATATACCAGGTGTACAACACATCACTCAAGGTACTAGGTGTGCAACACATCACACAAGGTACAAGGTGAAGAACACATCGCACAATATACCAGGTGTACAACACATCACTCAAGGTACCAGGTGTATAACACATCACACAAGGTACTAGGTGTGCAACACATCACACAAGGTACCAGGTGTACAACACATCACGCAAGGTACCAGGTGTCCAACACATCACACAAGGTTCCAGGTGTACAACACATCACACAAGGTACCAGGTGTACAACACATCTCACAATGTACCATGTGTACAACACATCACACAAGGTACAAGGTGAAGAACACATCACATAAGGTATCAGGTGTACAACACCTCAGACAATGTACAAGGTGAAGAACACATCACACAAGGTACCAGGTGTACAACAATCACACAAAGTACTAGGTGTACAACACATCTCACAAGGTGCCATTTGCACAACACATCACACAAGGTACCAGGTGTACAACACATCACACAAGGTACCAGGTGTACAACACATCACACAAGGTACAATGTGTACAACACATCACACAGGGTACCAAGTGTACAACACATCACACAAGTTACCAGGTGTACAACACATCACACAAGGTACTAGGTGTACAACACATCACACAAGGTACAAGGTGAAGAACTCATCACACACGGTACCAGGTGTATAACACATCACACAAGGTACTAGGTGTACAACACATCACACAAGGTGCCAGGTGCACAACACATCACACAAGGTACCAGGTGTACAACACATCACACTAGGTATCTAGGTGCACAACATATCACACAAGGTATTTGGTGTACATCACATCACACAACGTACAATGTGAAGAACACATACAAGGTACTAGGTGATGTACACAGCCCCTGACACAAGGTTCTAGGTGAAATATGTAAGAGAGGATAGAAGCAGCAGCCAGCAGCAGAGTGCAGCAGGCAGCAGCAGAGTGCAGCAGCCAGCAGCTGATTGCAGCAGCAAGCAGCAGCCAGGAACAGCCAGCAGCAGGGAGCAGCAGCCAGCAGCAGCCAGCAGCAGCCAGCAGCAGCCAGCAGCAGCCAGCAGCAGAGTGCTCCGTGACAACAACCAAGACTCAAGGTTATGTCCGCTGTTGATCGCCAGCAGCAGCTGCACCAGTGGTGGGCGTGGTGGCACTTGTCACACAGATTTGCTGTATTAGTCTGGTCATTATTCTTCACAGTCCTCGGAATAGCATGAGCTGTTGACTCACTTTCTAAGTACACACATGCGCGAGCACACATGCACACACATATGTGCGCGCGTGCACACACACATACACACACCCACAGATGCGCGTACACACACAACACACAGCACACAGGAGGAGAGTGGCGGAACACCTAGGAAAGAACAAGCATATACACGACAACCATCACGGTTTCAGGGAAGGAAAATTCTGTGTGACAAACCTAATGGAGTTTTATGACAAAGTAACGGAAGTAAGATAAGAGAGAGAGAGAGAGAGAGAGAGAGAGAGAGAGAGAGAGAGAGAGAGAGAGAGAGAGAGAGAGGTGGGTAAACCACATTTTCTTGGACTGCGAGAAGACTTTCAACACAGTTCCACACAAGAGATTAGTGCGAAAACTAGAGGATCAGGCAGGTATAACACGAAAGACACTGCAGTTGATGAAAAATTTACTGGCAGGGAGGCAAAAACGGGTCAAGGTACGACATAAGGTCTCTGACTGGGCACCTGTGAAGAGCGGGGCTCCACAGGGATCAGTCCTAGGACCGGTGCTGTTTCTGTTATGTGTGAATAACATACTGGAAGGGATAGACTCAGAAGTGTCCCTGTTTGCAGATGATGTGAAGTTAATGAGGAGAATGAAATCGGGTGAGGATCAGACAGAACTATATAAGGACCTGGACAGGCTGCAAGCCTGGTCCATTAACTAGTTCCTGAAATTTAATCCCGCCATATGCAAAGTTAAGAAGATCGTGGAAGGGCAAAGAAGACCACAGACAGAGTATAGTCTAGGTGGCCAAAGACTGCAAACCTCACTCATGGAAAAGGATCTTGAAGTTAGTAGAGTACCGAGCACATTTCCTGAATCGCACATCAACCAGATAGCTGCTGCAGATATGGACCACTGGCAAACCTGAGAATAGCGTTCCGAAAACTCAGTAAGGAATCGTTCAAGATTCTGTACACTATGTACGTCAGGCCAATATTGAAGTATTCAGCACCAGTTTTGAATCCACACCTGGTCAAGGACGTCAAAAAGTTAGAGAAATTGCAAAGGTTTACAACAAGAATGGTCCCAAAGAAAGGTTAAGGTAAATCGGCCTGACGACAATGGAGAACAGGATGGTTAGGGAAGACATGATAATGACAAAATGCTGCAGTGAATTGACAAGGTGGACAAAGTCAGGATGTTCCAGAGATGGGACACACAAACAATGGGTCACAATTGGAATTTGAAGACTCCGATGAGTCAAAGGGATGTTAGGAAGTGTTTCTTCAGGAATTTGCATAGCCTAGAAAATGACGTTGTGGATGGAGGAACCATACATAGTTTCAAGGAGAGGTTTGATAAAGCTCATGGACCAGGGACAGAGAGGACCTTCTAGCGATCATTGAAGATCTATGATCAAGGACTCGAACCCTGCAGCCAAAAATAGGTGAGTACACACACAGATACACACACACACACACACACACACACACACACACACACACACACACACACACATATATATACACACAGTTAATGAGATGATGGAATATGTAGCAACAATGTGCAAGGAGGCTGAGGAGAGGTTTGTACCCAAGGGTAACAGGAATAATGAAAAAGCCAGGATGAGCCCATGGTTCACCCAAAGGTGCAGGGAGGCAAAAACAAGTGTGCTAGGGAATGGAAGAAATATAGAAGGCAAAGGATCCAGGAGAATAAGGAGAACAGTCGTAGAGCCAGAAACGAATATGTACAGATAAGAAGGGAGGCCCAACGACAATATGAAAACGACATAGCAGCGAAAGCCAAATCTGACCCGAAACTGTTATACAGCCACTTCAGGAGGAAAACAACAGTCAAGGACCAGGTAATCAGGCTAAGGAAGGAAGGAGGAGAGACAACAAGAAATGACCGTGAAGTATGTGAGGAACTCAACAAGAGATTCAAAGAAGTGTTTACAGAGGAGACAGAAGGGACTCCAGAAAGACGGAGAGGTGGGGCACACCACCAAGTGCTGGACACAGTGCACACAACCGAGGAAGAAGTGAAGAGGCTTCTGAGTGAGCTAGATACCTCAAAGGCAATGGGGCCAGATAACATCTCTCCATGGATCCTGAGAGAGGGAGCAGAAGCGCTATGTGTACCCCTAACAACAATATTCAATACATCTATCGAAACAGGGAGATTGCCTGAGGCATGGAAGACAGCAAATGTAGTTCCAATCTTTAAAAAAGGAGACAGACATGAAGCATTAAACTACAGACCAGTGTCACTGACATGTATAGTATGCAAAGTCATGGAGAAGATTATCAGGAGAAGAGTGGTGGAACACCTAGAAAGGAATGATCTCATCAACAGCAGCCAACATGGTTTCAGGGATGGGAAATCCTGTGTCACAAACCTACTGGAGTTCTATGACATGGTGACACCAGTAAGACAAGAGAGAGAGGGGTGGGTGGATTGCATTTTTTTGGACTGCATGAAGGCGTTTGACACAGTTCCACACAAGAGATTAGTGCAAAAACTGGAGGACGAAGCAGGGATAACAGGGAAGGCACTACAATGGATCAGGGAATACTTGTCAGGAAGACAGCAGCGAGTCATGGTACGTGGCGAGGTGTCAGAGTGGGCACCTGTGACCAGCGGGGTCCCACAGGGGTCAGTCCTAGGACCAGTGCTGTTTCTAGTATTTGTGAACGACATGACGGAAGGAAAAGACTCCGAAGTGTCCCTGTTTGCAGATGACATGAAGTTGATGAGAAGAATTCACTCGATCGAAGACCAGGCAGAACTACAATGGGATCTGGACAGGCTGCAGACCTGGTCCAGCAATTGGCTCCTGGAGTTCAATCCCACCAAGTGCAAAGTCATGAAGATTGGGGAAGGGCAAAGAAGACCGCAGACGGAGTACAGTCTAGGGGCCAGAGACTACAAACCTCACTCAAGAAAAAGATCTTGGGGTGAGTATAACACCAGGCACATCTTCTGAAGTGCACATCAACCAAATAACGGCTGCAGCATATGGGCGCCTAGCAAACCTCAGAACAGCATTCCGACATCTTAATAAGGAATCGTTCAGGACCCTGTACACCGTGTACGTTAGGCCCATATTGGAGTATGCGGCACCAGTTTGGAACCCACACCTAGCCAAGCAAGTAAAGAAACTAGAGAAAGTGTAAAGGTTTGCAACAAGACTAGTCCCAAAGCTAAGAGGTATGTCCTACGAGGAGAGGTTAAGGGAAATCAACCTGACGACACTGGAGGACAGGAGAGATAGGGGGGACATGATAACGACATACAAAATTCTGAGAGGAATTGACAAGATGAACAAAGGATGTTCCAGAGATTAAACACAGTAACAAGGGGACACAATTGGAAGTTGAAGACACAGATGAATCACAGGGATGTTAGGAAGTATTTCTTCAGCCACAGAGTAGTCAGTAAGTGGAATAGTTTGGGAAGCGATGTAGTGGAGGCAGGATCCATACATAGCTTTAAGCAGAGGTATGATAAAGCTCACGGTTCAGGGAGAGTGACCTAGTAGCGACCAGTGAAGAGGCAGGGCCAGGAGCTTGGACTCGACCCTTGCAACTTCAACTACGTGAGTACTACTAGGTGAGTACACACACACACACACACACACACAGCATAGTAAGAAAATGAAGGAGAGGATAGCTGAAGAGAGCAGAATATGGGAGCTACAAGCCTAAGCAGCAGAAGCTAAGATACAGAGGTTAGAAGAGGAACTGAAAAAAGAGCAGTACAGACATTACATGGTGAACTGCTACATCCATCACAAACGAGGGAACTGTAAGGAACAAAGGAGTTACACTGTATGCAGAGACCCTGTCAGACCACTGTGGAGCCTGGAAAAAGACGAGGAGCACACCAGGAGCAAATTAGGGGACTTAAGAAAATGAAAGAGGCAAGCTATATGCAGTGTCCAGGAAAAGCTGAGAAGGGAAAATGACAGACCACTGTGCACAGGGAAATCAAACAGAAAAATGGAAATGGAGGCAACTAAATTGACTCAGGGGATGCAAAGGGAAATGCTGTGGGAGGATGAAGAGGAGAGGTCAGTTTTTTGAAGCAAAAGACAGGAGGAGAAAAAAAGCGATTGAAAGTATCATGAAAGCAATAGATGACGACATAACCCAGTTGACAAATTTTCTGAGAAATAGGGGGTTTGAAACAGGAAAAAATAGGCCAGTCGAAATGATTATAAGGCAGAATTGGCTCAAAACAGGATCCTGCAGAAGAAAGCACGACTAAGGGACATACCGACGTACCGGAGGATATACTTCAACGATGACAGAACACAAGAAGAAAGGCAAAAACTGAAAGAGAGGATGCAAAGGTGCGAGGAGGAAAGAGATGCAAAGACAGACATGAGTAGGAGAACCCAGACACAGAAAGAAGAGGAAATACAACCTCCCTCAGAACTACCTACAGAAGGACATCAATCATGAAAACCCCAAGCAACCAAACTAGCCCAAAACCCACACACCAAACCCACTGCCCCCTCCTCCCCCTCATCACAAATTCCACTCCACGGAAACCCCCCATAGTTCCCCACCAGGTCTCCTGCTCTCCCAACGACAATGTTCTCCCCATACCATAGATGCAATCTTTCCACGCAGATATCAGATCCTAAGGAAAGACAGAGGGAGCAGAGGGGAAGGAGGAGTTGTACTGCTCATTAAAAACTGATGGGAATTTGAGGAAATGAAAAGAATGGACGAAATGGGCGAAAGGGACTACATAGGTACAAATCAGACTGGGGGACATAAGGTTGTCATTGCAGAGATGTACAACCCTCCACAGAACTACAGGAGGCCAAGAGAAGAATATGAACAGAACAATGGTGGACACACTAGCTGAGGTGGCCAGAAGAGCTCACACGGGTAGAGCAAAGTTAATACTTATATGTGATTTCAATCACAAGGAGACTGATTGGGAAAACCTGGAGCGACAGGGAGGGTCCCGAAACAAGGAAAGCCAAGATGAAGGATGTGGTACTGGAAAACCTCATACATCAACATGTTACGGACACAATCACTGAGAGAAGCGAGGATGAACTAGCAAGACTGGACCTTGTACTCACGCTGAGTAGCTCGGACATCGAGGACATCCCACATGAAAGGCCCCTAGGAGCTAGTGGTCACACAGTTCTGAGCTCTGAATGCATAATAGAGTAACAGTTGAAGAGGGTAGCAGGAGTAAGATGGAAGAAGCCAAGCTACACAGTCATGAGGAACATCCTGCAGGAGGTTCAATGGGAAAGAGAATTGGTAGGAAAAACACAGCAACAAAATGCAAGGAGGCAGAGGAGAAGTTTGTTATCGAGAGTAACAGAGATAATGGGAAGACCAGAACGAGCCCTTGGTTTACCCAAAAGTGTAGGTAGGCAAAAAAATATGCTAGAGAATGGAAAAGGTACAGATGTCAAAGGACCAAGGAAAATAAAGAGATTAGTCGAAAAGCCAGAAACGAATATGAACAAATAAGGGGGAAAGCCCAGTGACAGTTCGAAAACGACATAGCATCGAAAGTCAAGTATGACCTGAAGCTGTCGTATAGCCGCATCAGGAGGAAGACAACAGTCAAGGACCAGGTAATCAGGCTGGGGATGGAAGGTGGGGAACTCACAAGAAATGACCAAGAAGTATGTCAGGAGCTCAACATGAGATTTAAGGAAGCATTTACAGAGGAGACAGAAAAGACTCCAGAAAGTCAGAACAGGGTGATACGCCAACAAGGGATGTACCAACAAGCGCTGGATGAGATACACACAACCGATGAGTAGGTGAAGAAACTGCTTAATGAACTTGATACCTCAAAGACGGTGGGATTGAACATCTCTCCGTGGGTTCTTAGAGAGGGAGGAAAGACATTGTGTGTGCCACTAACAAAAATTTTCAACAAATCCATTGGAACTGGGCAACTATTTGAGGTATGGAAGACGGCAAATGTAGTCCCCCAGTGTCACTGACGGGTATAGTATGCAAAATCATGGAGAAGAGTATCAGTAGGAGAGTGAGGGAGCACTTAGAACAGAACAAGCTTGCAAACGACAACCAGCACGGTTCCAGAAAGGAAAATCCTGTGTCACAAACCTACTGGACTTTTATGACAAGGTAACAGAAGTAAGACACGAAAGAGAGGGGTGGGTTGATTGCATTTTCTTGGACAGTAAGAAGGCCTTCAACACAGTTCCTCACAAGAGATTAGTGCAAAAGCTAGAGGATCAGGCACGCATAACAGGAAGGGCACTGCAATGGATCAGAGAATATCTGACAGGGAGGCAACAACGAGTCACAGTAAGTGACGAGGTGTCAGAGTGGACTACTGTGACAAGCGGGGTTCCGCAGTGGTCAGTCCTAAGACCAGTGCTATTTTTGGTATATGTGAATGACATGACGGAAGGGATAAACTCAGGTGTCCCTGTTTGCAGATGATGTGAAATTGATGAGAAGAATTAAATCGGATGAATATCAGACAGGCCTATAAAGAGACCTAGACAGTATGCAAGCCTGGTCCAACAACTGGTTCCTCTAATTTAACCCCGCCAAATGCAAAATCATGAAAATCGGGGAATAGCAAGGAAGACCACAGAGAGAGTGTAGGCTAGGTGGCCAAAGACTGCAAACATCACTTAAGGAAAAGATCTTGAGGTGAGTACAGTACCGAGCACATCTTCTGAGGTGCAAATCAACCAGATATCTGCTGCAGCATCTGAGCGCCTGGCAAACCTGAGAATAATATTCTGATACCTCAGTAAGGAATCGTTCAAGACTCTGCATACGGTGTACGTCAGGCCCATACTGGAGTACGCAGCACCAGTTTGGAACCCACACCTGGTCATAGAACAAGACTAGTTCCATAGCTAAAGGGAATGTCCTACGAAAAATGGTGATGGGAAAATGGCCTGACAACACTGGAGGACATTAGAAACAAGGGAGACATGATAATGACATGCAAATTACTGCAAGGTATTGAGAAGGTGAACAGAAACAGAATGTTCTAGAGATGGGACACAGAAGCTGGGGGGCCACAGTTTGAAGTTGATGACTCAGATGAGTCAAAGGATGTTTAGTCATAGAGTTATCAGGAAGTGGAATTGTCTGGCAAGTGACATAGTGGAGGCAGAAACCATACAAGTTTTAAAACAAGGTTTGATAAAGCTCATGGAGCAGGGAGAGAGAGGACCTAGTAGCGATCAGTGAAGAGGTGTGTCCAACAGCTATGACTCACCCCCTGCAACCACAAATAGGCGAGTACAAATAGGTGAGTACATACACACACACTCACACGTTCCGATACCTCAGTAAGGATTCGTTTAAGACTCTGTATACCATTTACGTCAGGCCCATACTGGAGTATGCAGCACCAGTTTGGAATCCACACCTAGTCAAGCACGTCAAGAAATTAGAGAAAGTGCAAAGGTTTGCAACAAGACTAGTCCCAGAGCTACGGGGATTGTCCTACGAAGAAAGGTTGAGGGAAATCGGCCTGACGACACTGGAGGACAGGATGGTCAGGGGAGACATGATAACGACATATAAAATACTGCGCGGAATTGACAAGGTGGACAAAGACGGGATGTTCCAGAGAAGGGACACAGACACAAGAGGTCACAATTGGAAGTTGAAGACTCAGATGAATCAAAGGGATGTTAGGAAGTATTTCTTCAGTCATAGAGTAGTCAGGCCGTGGAATAGCCTAGAAAGTGACGTAGTGGAGGCGGGAACCATACATAGTTTTAAGGCGAGGTATGATAGAGCTCATGGAGCAGGGAGAGAGAGGACATAGTAGCAATCAGCGAAGAGGCGGGGCCAGGAGCTGTGACTCGACCCCTGCAACCACAAATAGGTGAGTACAAATAGGTGAGTACACACACACACACACACACACACACACACATACACACACACACACACACACACACAGAAGACAGGTAGGTCCCCTGCAGAGGCATTATCAGACCATCGAAAGATCCAGGAAATGTTTAGGAAAGCAGAAATGGAGATACTTAAATTGGATCATGAGATATGACGGGAAATGCAAAGGGAAGATAAAAGGAAGAGGTCAGTTTGTGTTCACGGGCTTCGGGAGACAGAATGGACAATTTACGAAGAACAACAGCAAGGAGAGGAAAAAAGGGACCTAAAGTATCATGAAAGAGAAAGAAGAGGAAGACATGACCCAGCTGATAAATTTTCAGATAATAGGGGTTTCTCAAGGGGAAGAAACTATCCAGTCAAATTCATTTTCAAGTGAGAAACGGTGCTAAATAGCATCCTGCAGAAGAACCCACAACTAAGGGGCTCATGAAATTACCAGCAAGTGTATCTTGACCGCGACAGAGCACGGGAACATAGAAACTCAGAGGATACAAAGACACAAGGGGCAGGAAAGAGAGTCAAAGATGGAGATGGGCAGGATAACTCAGACTCAAGAAGAAGAGGAAACACAACTTTCCTCAGAGCCACCTACACAAGACCCTCACCTCTGACAACCCTACCGCAACCAAGCAAAATAACCCAAAACAACCCACACTTCGTACCTACAGTCCCCATCACAAACTCCACCTTCACAGCAGCCCCCCCCCCCATAGTATTCTGCAAGGTCTTCCACTCCCTTCATCACAACAAACCCCCCAGACCACAGTACATTGTATTAGAAAAGAAGCTGAAGGTTTGGGATACCAAAGCACATGGAATAACAAATAAATGTGAGGAGAGACGTGAAATAATCATGGAGAAATCCCCAGACATCATAGCACTCACAGAAATGAAGCTCATGGGGATGATAGCAGATGGTATGTTTCCATTTAGATATCAGATGCTGTGGAAAGATAGAGGGAGCAGAAGAGGAGGAGGAATTAGGTAATTAGATTGAGGATGAAAGGTGGGCAGATCACAATACATGACAAAGAAGTATGAGAAAAGCTCAACACGAGAATCAAGGAAGTGTTTTCAGTGGAGACAGAGAAGCCTCAAGTAAACTGGGATAGACTGGTACACCAACAAGTGCTGGACACATTGCAAACAACGGAGGAGGTGAAGAGGCTGCTAAATGAACTAAATACCTGAAATACGGTGGTACCGGATAACATCTCTCCATGGGTTCTTAGAGAGGGAGCAGAGGCATTATGTGTGCCACTTACAACAATCTTAGAAACATCTATTGAAACAGGGAAACTACCTGGGGGTGGAAAACGGCAAATGTAGAGCGAATGGAGACAGACAGGTGGCATTAAACCACAGACCATTCACTGACATGCAAAGTATACAAAGTCATGGAGAAGATTATCAGGAGAAAAGTGGTGGACCACCTAGAAAGGAATGAGCTTATAAATGATAAACAGCACAGTTTCAGGAAAGGGAAATCCTATGTCACAAACCTACTGAAGTTTTACAAGGTGACAGAAGTAAGACTGCAAGAAGGCCTTCTACAAAATTCCACACAACAGAGTAGTGCAAAACCTTGAGGAGAAAGCAGGAATAGCAGGAAAGGCATTGCAAAGGATAAAAAAAAATGCCTGACAGGAAGGAAACAACGTGTGATGGTACGTGACGAGGTGTCAGTGTGGGCGCCTGTGACGAGCAGAGTTCTACAAAGGTCAGTCCTAGGACCGGTGCTGTTTCTGGAATTTGTGAATAACATGCTGAAAAGGGATAGATTCAGAGGTGTTCCTGTTTGCAGATGATGTGAAGCTAATGCAAAGAATTTAAGACAGGGTTTGACAAAGCTCATGGAGCAGAGAGAGAGAGGACCTAGTAACAATCAGTGAAGAGGCGGGGCCAGGAGCTATGATTCGATCCCTGCAATTACAAACAGGTGAGTACAGATAGGTGAGTATACATACATGTGATGTGAAGTTAATGAGAAGAATTAAATCAGATGAGGATCAGGCAGGACAACAAAGAGATCTGGACAGGCTGGACACCTGGTCCAGCAACTGGCTACTCGAATTTAACTTCACCAAATGCAAAGTCATGAAGATCGGGGAAGGGCAAAGAAGACCGCAGACAAAGTATAGACTAGGTGGCCAACGACTGTAAACCTCACTCAAGGAGAAAGATCTTGAGGTAAGTATAATATAGCACATCTCTGGAAGCACACGTCAACCAGATAACTGCTGCAGCATATGGACGCCGGGCAAACCTGAGAATAGCGTTCCGATACCTCTGTAAGGAACCGTTCAAGACACTGTATACCGTGTACGTTAGGCCCATACTGGAGTATGCAGCACCAGTTTGGAACCCACACCTGGTCAAGAACGTCAAGAAATTAGAGAAAGTGCAAAGGTTTGCAACAAGGCTAGTTGCAGAGGTAAGGGGAATGTCCTACGAAGAAAGGTTAAGGGAAATAGGTCTGACGACACTTGAGGACAGGAGGGTTAGCGGAGACATGATAACGACATACAAAATTCTGCGAGGTATAGATAGGGTGGACAGAGACAGGATGTTCCAGAGATGGGACACAGAAACAAGGGGTCACAATTGGATATTGAAGACTCAGATGAGCCAAAGGGATGTTAGGAAGTATTTCTTCAGTCACAGAGTTGTCAGGAAGCGGAATAGTTTGGGAAGTGATGTAGTGGAGGCAGGAACCATACATAGTTTTCAGACGAGGTATGATAAAGCTCATGGAGCAGGGAGAGGACCTAGTAGCGATCAGTGAAGAGGAGGGACCAGGAGCTGAGTCTCAACCCCTGAAACCACAAATAGGTGAGTACACACACACACACACACACACACACACACACACACACACACACACACACACACACACACACATACACACATACGCGTGCGCGCTCTCACTCTATAACAGAGGAAGTAAACACTGAGTGCTCGTTTAAACAAGTGTTAGCCAGAGTTAAGATTTTTAACGTAAAAGGATGATGGGTCCACAGCCTCTCCCACCGTGCCAGCTGTCACCCCACCAGCTGTCACCCCACCCTGTTTAGTGCCAGCTGTCACCCCACCCTGTTTAGTGCCAGCTGTCACCCCACTCTCTACAGTTCCAGCTGTCACCTCACCCTGAATAGTGTCAGCTGTCACCTCCCCCCCTCCTTTATAGTACCAGCTATCACCCCACCCTTTATAGAACCAGCTGTCACCCCACCCTGTGTAGTGAAAGGTGGTACTTCTTGTAGTGCCAGCTGTGTTGGTTGTTACCACCACCCACTACTGTTCATTCTGTTACTCCTCCCCTCATACCAGATGCATATTATGATGTATCTCTCTCGCCTGCATTCCAAGGAGTACAAGTCAAGGGACTTCCTTTCTCATTACATTGTCAAATGCTTCAAATTTCCGAACACTAGTGACCTGACCTTTGCTTATCCTCCTCTCCGTCCTACGTCTTCTGGTGCTTTATTGTACATAAGCGTACAGTGAAAGTGTTAAATGCTGCCCTCCACACCTGTAATACAGAGCAGACAGAAATTTAGTATATAGGATCACGGAGCAATGATATGATGGTTATTCTGTGTAAGGCATCACTAACTGTCGACAATTTCTTCAACTTCTTTCTCAAAACATCACGAATTTTCGATCTGTAGACGATATTCTACACATTGTTCCATCAGACTCTACCTACATCAATCCAGAAACATCTTTTTCCTTCACAGAAATCAAATGTACAAGCTAAGAGCTGTTATCCTGCCTCAGCTCGTGTCAGTGTCCAGCGTCATCCTGCCTCAGCTCGTGTCAGTGTCCAGCGTCATCTGAGTATTAGGAAGTGAATGCTAAAGAAAGGTATGAGATTAAAATATGTGGAATCTGATACAGTTTGGGAACTGTCAAAACTGATCTTAACCGATAACACAGTTTTCATGGGAGGTTATGAGGGGAAGTTGCAGAGGATAATTGAGGAATTTTGGAGGGTATTTTAAGAACATAAGAAACATTGAACACTGCAGCAGGCAATGCAAGTCCAAGTCGCCTACCAGCTTTTGACATAGACCCAACCTAGTAGGGTCCAGGAGACACCCACTTAAGGAAAGAGCATGGCATCAGACCTACTAGCACAAGCTAATAAGAACATAAGAATGGAGGAACACTAGAGAAGGCCTACTGGCCCATACAATGCAGGTCCTTATCAACACTACTATTACCCAAAGCTACCCAAGAATTTACTCCCATACCCACGACACCAATCAAACCCATACCCTCCCACTTATATATTTGTCCAATCTTCTTCAAAGCTACCCAAAATCCCAGCCTAGATCACGCTGCTCGGAAGATTGTTCCACGCATCTACAACTCTGTTTGAAAACCAGTACTTACCTATGTCCTTTCTAAATCAAAATTTATCCAACTTACATCCATTATTTCTGGTTCTTACCTGGTTCGACATCTTCAATACTTTATTAATATCACCTTTGTTTATGCACATCACCACTTATACGCTTCGATGATATCTCTCGCAGAGAGAGCACACACTAGACAAGTCTTCTAGGTGAAGACTTTTCTAGTGTGCTCTCTGTGAATCTGAACAAGATATCCTCTCTTGAGCAACTCTACCAGAAGCTTTTGGGGGCACTGAGGGTGGGTAAGCTTGAGATACAGCGACTGACTGAGGAAAAGAAGAGGATTTGTAGTAATCCTCCCGAATCTTCAAGCCAAGAGAGGAACCTGGACAGTGGCTGGAAAGAATGGGACGAAGTTAAGGATCAACAGGATGGATGGAGAGGTAAACACAAAGAAGATCCAGGAGACTGTTGTGGAAACATAGAACCCATTCTCCGTGCTACCCGTTGAATGTGAGTCGACTACTGGGAACGTCACGACGAACGACACCAAGGAAGGTAAAAACACTGTTGTTGTTGGGGATAGCCAGGTTAGGTGCATGGATAGGGCCTTCTGCTTGAAGGACAGGAGCAGGAGACAGAGGGTTTGCTTTCCTGGGGCTGGGATGGAGGATATTGTTAGCCGGCTTGACAACATCATGAACGGTAATGGGATCAATCCTATTATCTGCCTCAGTGCTGGAGGCAATGATGTAGGCAAGCGTAGAAGTGAGGAGTTAGTTACAAGATACAGGACGGCAGTAGACATAATTAGGAAGAAAGGGGGGGGGCGCCGTGTTACATGTGGCATTTTGCCAAGAAGAGGTGTTGGAAATAAATGGTTGTCCAGAGCAATTGATATTAATTGTTGGCTGGACAAACACTGTAAGGATAATGCAGTACCATTCATTGACAACTGGGACAACTTCTATGGCCGAAATGATATATATGCCAGGGATGGGGTTCACTTATCCAGGGCAGGTGTGGGTTTTCTTGCTAACTCAGTTGAGGGGGTTGTTAGGATTTTAAACTAGGATTAGTTAGAAGTATGGGTTTAGAAATGGAAACTAATGAGTATGGATATTTTGACTTAGGCTTTGATATTATGAATCTTAATAATAACAGTCATGGAGTAACTCTGGATAATGATAATTACAGAAATTATGTAAAGGCGAAGGTGAATAGGAAAAATGTGCAGAAGAAAAAACATATGATGGTATTTTATGCTAACAGTCGAAGTGCAAGAAATAAAATTAATGAACTACGTTTGGTAGCATGTGCTGGGAACTTTGATATCATTGCATTAACTGAAACGTGGTATGATTTAAAGAGTCGGGATATGACTGCTGAGTGTAATATTCAGGGATTTAAGTTGTTCAATGTGGATAGATGTAATGGGAAGGGGGGAGGAGTTGCATTGTATGTTCGAGAAAATATTAATTGTTGCATAAAAACAGGTATAAAAATAGATGGAGCAGTAACAGAGTCTGTTTGGGTAGAGTTCGTGGAGGGTCAAGAAAAACTAATTCTAGGTGTAATATACCGACCTCCAGGCTTGGATCACGATAGAGGGAGACTTCTTGGGGACGAAATTGTTAGGGCTTCTGGACACAATAACATAGTCATAGTAGGGGACTTTAACTTTAGTCAAATTGACTGGACTTTTTTGACTGGTAACTTGGAGTCCAGTGACTTTATGGAAACAGTTCAGGACTGTTTTCTGAAGCAGTGTGTAACAGAGCCTACCAGAGGTACTCTATCGAAGGCTTTACTAAAACCCAGATAAATAGTATCATATTCTTCATTACTGTCTACAGCCTCAAATGTTTTATTGATGTAAGTAAATTTGTCAGGCAGGAACGACCTCTTTGAACCTATGTAAGGTTCATTATTCAAATTATGCTTCTCAAGGTTAC
The DNA here is from genome assembly GCF_026875155.1 of Cherax quadricarinatus. Classification (NCBI taxonomy): domain Eukaryota; kingdom Metazoa; phylum Arthropoda; class Malacostraca; order Decapoda; family Parastacidae; genus Cherax; species Cherax quadricarinatus. Next base: position 38,984,592 of record NC_069437.1, on the reverse strand, counting down.
TGTTAATAATATCAGCTATAATTGATTTTAATAATTTGCCTACTAAAGATGTCAGGCTTATTGGACGGTAATTTGAAGGAACGGACTTATCCCCTGATTTGAATATAGGAACCACATTAGCCATCTTCCACAACTCTGACCCAACACTGGTAAGGATGGACGAGTTAAAAACACTTGTTAATGGCTGACTAAGTTCCTTCTTGCATTCCCTAAGTACCCTGGAAAACAACTCGTCGGGCCCCGGGGACTTATTTTGTTTCAGTTTATCTGTCTGTCTGAATTCTTTAGGAACTGAATAATTGTTAATTTCTGGAATCTCATTTATGTCTTCCTGTGTAAAAACTGACTAAAAATAGGCATTAAATAGAGAACACATTTCCAGTTCGTTATCCGTCAGCTGTCCATTCCCAGTTTTCAGAGGTCCTACTTTTTCCTTCACCTTCGTCCTATACACTTGAAAGAACCCTTTTGTATTGACCTTTGATTCATTAGCAACTCTAATTTCATAGTCACGTTTAGCCTTGCTAATCCCCTTTTCTACTCCTCTTTTAAACTGAACATATTGGTCACCGTTCAACAAATAAAGTCAATATGTCATCAACCTCTGTCTCATTTCCTTTAAAGTTCTTTATTCCTTCTTCCCAATAAACGACCCACATCAGTCGTCCAACACATAGGTAACTAACTACTGCTAAGTAAAAAATTCTTATTATTTCCACTCTTGCCAGGGACCAAACCTTGGTCTCTCAATGTGCAAGAAGAAGCAGCTACCAAATGAGCCACGAGACACATGGAATCTAGTGATAGCAGACACAAGATGAAGACCAGACAACTTTGCTAGTAGGAAATATGTGAATCAAGAGTTTCGATGACAGGAAGGTGACACGTTCCTCGCCAGTGTTGACACTCACCCGTGATGCTGCGCAGGTACTTCCATCCTCTCGTGACGCCTTCAGGTTGTTGTGGGAGGTGTTGACGGGTGGTGGAGAGGGGAGATGAAGGGTGATGAAGAGGGAAGGTGAAGGGCGAGGTGGAGAAGTGAGGTAGGCGATGGAGAGAGTAGGTGAGGGGCGAGTGAGATCGAAGATAGGAGGTGAGGGAGAAGGGTGAAGAAGAGAGGTGAGAGCGGAGAAGATGTAAGAAACATCAAAGGAAGTCTGCCTCACCTGGTTTACGAGTCACCGCCCAAGTCTTCCCCTCCGTTTATGTGGAACAAGAATGTTGATTTACTGAATATTTGAGACGATGATTTCTCGGTGTGACTGTTGAGCTGTAAGAAACAATGTATATTTGCCGTATGACTCAGATATTTGAGAACTACTGGTGTGGCAGTACATGAAATTAGATCACACTCACACTCAGTCACAGGGTTGTCAAGAAGTGGAAAAGCCTGGGTAGTGATGTAGTAGAAGCAGGATCCATACATAGCTTTAAGAAGAGGTATGATAAAGCTGACGGAGCGGAAAGAGCGACCGGGTAGCAGCCAGTTGAAGAGGCGGGGCCAGGAGCTGTGTCTCGACCCCCGAAACCACAACTAGGTGAGTACAACTAGGTGAGAAGTCATGAAGATTGGGGAAGGGCAAAGAAGACCGCAGACACAATATAGTTTAGATGGCCAAAGACTGCAAACCTCACTCAAGGAAAAAGATCTGGGGGTGAGTATAACACCGAGCATATCTCCTGAGGCGCACATCAATCAGATAACTGCTGCAGCATACGGGCGCCTGGCAAACCTACGGATAGCGTTCCGATACCTCAGTAAGGATTCGTTTAAGACTCTGTACACCATCTACGTCAGGCCCATACTGGAGTATGCAGCACCAGTTTGGAATCCACACCTAGTCAAGCACGTCAAGAAAAATTTGAGAAAGTGCAAAGGTTTGCAACAAGACTAGTCCAGAGTACGGGGAAATTTTCCTATGAGGAAAGGTTGAGTGAAATCGGCCTGACGACACTGGAGGACAGGAGGGTCAAGGAGACATGATAAAAGACATATAAAATACTGCGCGGGAAAAGACGAGGTGGACAAAGACGGGATGTTTTCCAAAAGATGGGAAAACAGACACAAGAGGGTCACAATTGGAAATTGAAGACTCAGATGAATCAAAGGGATGTTAGGAAGTATTTCTTCAGTCATAGAGTAGTCAGGCCTTGGAATAGCCTAGAAAGTGATGTAGTGGAGGCAGGAACCATACATAGTTTTAAGGCGAGGTATGATAGAGCTCATGGGGCAGGGAGAGAGAGGACCTAGTAGCAATCAGCGAAGAGGCGGGGCCAGGAGCTGTGACTCGACCCCTGCAACCACAAATAGGTGAGTACAAATAGGTGAGTACACAGGACTTCAAAGAGACCTGGACAGACTGAACACCTGGTCCAGCAAATGGCTTCTCGAATTTAATGCTGCCAAATGCAAAGTCATGAAGATAGGGGAAGGGCACAGAAGACCACAGACAGAGTATAGGCTAGGTGGCCAAAGACTGCAAACCTCACTCAAGGAGAAAGATCTTGGGGTGAGTATAACACCGAGCATGTCTCCGGAAGCACACATCAACCAGATAACTGCTGCAGCATATGGGCGCCTGGCAAACCTGAGAACAGCATTCCGATACCTTAGTAAGGAATCATTCAAGACACTGTACACCGTGTATGTCAGGCCCATACTGGAGTAAGCAGCACCTGTTTGGAACCCGCACTTGATAAAGCACGTCAAGAAACTAGAGAAAGCACGAAGGTTCGCGACAAGGTTAGTTCCAGAGCTATGGGGAATGTCCTATGAAGAAAGATTAAGGGAAATCGGCCTGACGACACTGGAGGACAGGAGGATCAGGGGAGACATGATAACGACATATAAAATACTGCGTGGAATAGACAAGGTGGGCAAAGACAGGATGTTCCAGGGAGGGGACACAGAAACAAGAGGCCACAATTGGAAGTTGAAGACACAAATGAGTCAGAGAGATATTAGGAAGTATTTCTTCAGTCATAGAGTTGTCAGGCAGTGGAATAGCCTAGAAAATGAGGTAGTGGAGGCAGGAACCATACACAGTTTTAAGGCGAGGTTTGATAAAGCTCATGGAGCGGGGAGAGAGAGGGCCCAGTAGCAACCGGTGAAGAGGCGGGGCCAGGAGCTAAGACTCGGCCCCTGCAACCACAAATAGGTGAGTACAAATAGGTGAGTACACACACAGAGGGAGCAGAGACGCTGTGTGTGTGCCACCAACCACACTCGTCAACACATCCCATGTAACTGGGCAACTACCTGACGTAAATAAGACAACAAATGTAGTTCCATTTTTAAAAAAAGGAGACAGAAAAGAGGCACTGAACTATAGACCTGTGTTATGCAAAGTTATGGACAAAATTATCAGGAGGGGAGTGAGGGAGCACCTGAAACGGAACAAGATTATAAATGACAACCAGCATGGATTCATGGAAGGCCAATCCTGTGTCACAAACCTTCTGGAATTTCATGACAAGGTTACAGAAGCAAGACGAGAGAAAGGGGTGGGTGGATTGCATTTTCCTGGACTGCAGGAAGGCCTTCGACACAGTTCCTCATAAGAGATTAGTGCAGAAGCTTGAGGATCAGGCACGTATAACAGGGAGGGCACTGCAATGAATCAGAGAATACCTGACAGGGAGGCAACAACGAGTCATGGTACGTGAAGAGGTATCACAGTGGCGCCTGTGACGAGCGGAGTCCCACAGGGGTCAGTTCTAGGACCAGTGCTATTTTTTATATAAGTGAATAACATGATGGAAGGGATAGACTCTGAAGTGTCCCTGCTCGCAGATGATGTGAAGTTGATGAGAAGAATTAAATTGGATGAGGATGAGGCAGGACTACAAAGAGACCTGGACAGGCTGGACACGTGGTCCAGAAACTGGCTTCTCGAATTCAACCCTGCCAAATGCAAAGTCATGAAGATTGGGAAAGGGCAAAGAAGACCGCAGACAGAGTATAGGCTAGGTGGACAAAGACTACAGACCTCACTCAAGGAGAAAGACCTTGGGGTGACCATAACACCGAGCACATCACCGGAGGCACACATCAACCAGATAACTGCTGCAGCATACGGGCGCCTGGCAAACCTGAGAATAGAGTTCCGATACCTTAATAAGGAATCGTTCAAGACACTGTACACTGTGTACATCAGGTCCATACTGGAGTATGCAGCACCAGTTTGGAACCCACACCTGGTAAAGCACGTCAAGAAATTGGAGAAAGTGCAAAGGTTTGCAACAAGGCTAGTTTCCAGAGCTCTGGGAAATATCCTACGATGAAAGGTTGAGGGAAATGTGACTGACGACACTGGAGGACAGAAGGGTCAGGGGAGACATGATAACGACATACAAGATACTGCGTGGAATAAATAAGGTGGACAGAGACAGGATGTTCCAGAGAGGGGACACAGAAACAAGGGGTCACAGTTGGAAGCTGAAGACTCTGATGAGTCAATGGGATGTTAGGAAGTATTTCTTCAGTCATAGAGTAGTCAGGAAGTGGAATAGTCTGGCAAGTGATGTAGTGGAGGCAGGAACCATACATAGCTTTAAGACGAGGTACAATGGAGCAGGAGGATAGAGGACCTAGTAGCGGTCAGTGAAGAGGCGGGGCCAGGAGCTGAGTCTCGATCCCTACAACCACAATTAGGTGAATGAGGTAAGTATTCACACACACATACACACACAGACACACACACACACACACACACACACACACACACACACACACACAACAGACACACACACACACACACACACACACACGCACACACATGAGTTATGAGGCATTAAACTACAGACCAAAGTAACTGAGATGGATAATAAGCAGTCATGGAGAAGATTATTGGGAGGAGAGTAGTGAAGCACCTAGAAAGTAACAAGCTTATACACGACAACCAGCACGATTTCAGGGAAGGAAAATCCTGTGTCACAAACCTACTAAAGTTTTAAGACAAGGTTATGGAAGACAAGAGAGAGGGGGGTGGGTCAAGTCCATTTTATTGGACAGCAAGAAGTCTTTCGACACATTTCCGCACAAGAGATTATTATAAAAGCTAGAAGATCAGGCACGTTTAAAAGGAAAGGCACTGCAATGGATCGGAGACTTCCTGACAGGGAGGCAACAGCGAATCATGGAACGTGACGAGGTTTCAGTCAGGGCACCTGTGACGAGCGGGGTTCCCCAGTGGTCAGTCAAAGGACCTGTCCTGTTTCTGGTATATATGAATGACAGGACGGAAGGGATAGACTCTGAAGTGTCCTTGTTTGCAGATGATGTGAAGATAATGAGGAGAATAAAATCAGATGGGGATCAGCCAGGACTACAGAAGGTCCTGGATAGGCTACAAGACTAGTCCAGCAACTGGCTCCTAGATTTTAACCCCACCAAATGCAAAGTCATGAAGATCGGTTAAGGGAAAAGAAGACCAGACAGAGTACTGGCTAGGTGGCCAAAGACTGCAAACCTCACTCATAACGAAGGACTTTCGGGTGAGTATAATACCGAGCACATCTCCTGAGGCACATATCAGTGAGATAACTGCTGCAGCATATGGGCGCCTGCAAACTTAAGAATAGCGTTCCGATACCTCTGTAAGAAATCGTTCAAGACTCTGTACACCGTGTTCGTCAGGCCCATACTAGAGCATTCAACACCAGTATGGAACCCACACCTGGTCAAGCACGTCAGGAAATTAGAGAAAGTGCAAAGGTTTGCAACAACACTAGTCCCGGAGCTAAGGGGTATGTCCTACGAGGAGAGATTAATAAGAGAAATCTAAGTGATGACACTGGAGGACAGGAGGGATAAATGGGACATGAAAAAGACATAAAATTCTGAGAGGAATTAACAAGGTAGATAGGGACACGAAGTTTGCAGAGATGGGACACAGGAACAAGGGGTTACCATTGGAAGTCGAAGATTTATGAGTCACAGGGACCTTGACTCACGAAATCGTGATGACACGATTGCAAACAAACCATACCAAGGGCGGGATTTGAACCCGCGGTCAGAGAGTCTCAAAACTCCGGACTCTCTGACCGCGGGTTCAAATCCCGCCCGTGGTATGGTTTAGTCACAGGGAAGTTAGGAAGTATTTCTTCAGTTACAGAGTTGTCAGGAAATGGAATAGTCTGGGATCCATACATAACTTTAACAAGAGGTATGATAAAGCTTATGAAACAGGGAGAGAGTGGACATACAGCAACCTCAGAAGAGGCGGGGCCAGGAGCTATGAATCAACTCTTCCAACCACAGTTATATGAGTACACAAACACACAGGGAGAGAGTGGACTTAATAGCGATCAACGAAGAGGTGGGGCCATGAGCTGTGATCCGACCCTTGCAACCACAAATAGGTGAGTACACATTTATACACACACACGCGATGAGGTACGCGATGAGGTGTCAGAGTGGGCGCCTGTGACGAGCGGGGTCCCACAGGGGTCAATCCCAGGACCGGTGCTGTTTCTGGTATATGTGAATGACATGACGGAAGGAATAGACTCAGAAGTGTCCCTGTCTGCAGGTGATGTGAAGTTAATGAGGAGAATTCAGTCTGAGGAGGATAAGACAAGACTACAGAGGGATCTGGACAGGCTGCAGACCTGGTCCAGTTACTGGCTCCTGAAGTTCAACCCCAGAAAGTGCAAAGTCATGAAGATCGGGGAAGGGCAAACTAGACCACAGACAGAGTACAGTCAAGAGGGCTAAAGACTACAAACCTCACTCAAGGAAAAGGATCTTGGAGTGTGTATAATACCGAGCACATCTCCTGAGGCACACATCATCCAAATAACCACTGTAGCATATGGGCAAGTAGCTAACTTGAGGATAGCATTCTGACCTCTCAGTAAGTTAGTCGGTCAGGACTCTGTACACCGTGTACGTCAGGCGCATATTGGAGTATGCAGCACCAGTTTGGAATCCACACCTAGCCAAGCACGTCAGGAAAGTAGAGAAAGTGCAAAGGTTTGCAACGAGATTAGTCCTGGAGATAAAGGGTATGCCCTGCGAAGAGAAGTTAAGAGAACTCGACCTGACGACAATGGGGGACAGGAGGGACAGGGGGGCCATGATAATGACATATAAAATAATAAGGAATTGACAAGGTAGATAGAGACAGTATGTTCCTAAGATGGGACACAGCAACAAGTGGTCATAATTGGATGTTGAAGACTCAGATGAATCACAGGGATGTTAAGAAGTATTTCTTCAGCCACAGAATTATCGGGAAGTGGTATAGTCTTGAAAGTGACCTAGTGAAAGCAGGAACCATACATATGTTTAAGAAGAGGTGTGATAAAGGTCATGGAACAGAGAGAGAATGGAGCTGATGGCGTCCAGTAAAGAAACGATACCAGGAGCTATGACTGGACTCCTGCAACCACAATTAGATGAGTACAGTTTGGTGAGTACGGTTAACCTTATGACTGATACAGTGCCAGAGGTGTCTCAGTCAACCAGTGAACTGCAACCAACTGCAATCTGTGAACCACAGAAACATCATAGAAGGCAGTTTTAACTATAGCCATAACCTAGAGCCTTGATACCCACAAGGCGGAATGGAAAAACTATGCTAACACTGATCAAGAAATCTCTGTTAAAATGGACCAACAGCTGGAGCCCTGATATTCACAAAGAAAGTTTTAAGGCTCTCCTAACATAGCTCCGACCTGGTCGTCCAAGACTCTTGGCAAAACACCTGAAGCAAATAATAATCAAATTTATTTTGTGTTTCCATTAGTGGGAGAGACAAGACCAGCAGGTGAGGACACTAACTGACATCTATAATGTTCTCTGCTGACTCACTACTACTACTACTACTATTACTGCTACAACTTCTTTTACCACCTCTCCTACTACTATTACTACTACTATTACTACTACTACTACTACTAATACTAATACTACTACTACTGCTATTACTATTACTACTACTTTTTTTTTTGCTACTTCTACTACTGAGTCACGTGATATCACCTGATGTGAGGCCTGTAGTAAAAAAATCTCTCTCTCTCTCTCTCTCTCTCTCTCTCTCTCTCTCTACATAGCTGGTCATCGCTCGACAAGCACCGCTCTCTCCATCTGCTCCTGGTCCGGGGAGCATCCCTCTCGTCTCGGTCTGTTTGTTCCTAATTTAAACTGTTTTTGGTAGAGCATGGTTTCACTGGTGAGTCGGAACATACATCTTGTAACTCTGTGTATCTCTCTTCACAGAGCATTGTTTAGACTAAGTGATTTTTGACGTTTTGCTGAGGTTGTGTCGTACTGACACCCTAGGTCAGCCCAGGTCCCAAAGTAAAGCTTCTGACCTCTTTCGTTTGGCATCAACACACCATCGTAGTCGGGGATTTGGTTATTCTGAACTTAGATTCAGTATTAAGGAAGTTTTATGACTTTCAAGGAGGATCCGCTGATGGTCCCCAGTTAGGGTTGTTATTTTTTGTCTCCTTGTTCCTGACACTGTGCAGTTGCTTGCTACGTCATTGTTGTTCAACCAGAGGTTCGTCACATTGCTCAAGCAAGCTGTTTTGATTGCCTTATTGGTCAAGCAGATTATTTAAGGAGGTTCAGTCAGTCACTGTTTAAGTCTAAGTCGAGTCTAGTCTTACTGAGACATAAGAACAACTCTGAGCACATACACATTCTCACACTCGCTTATATATGCTGATGTTTTCTAACTGATAACAACATACCAGACGGTACTCAAGAGTCATACTGATATAAAATATACCGTCACCACTATATTCTTTCTTTTAGCACTACGAGAGAACTTTACGAGCTGATGTCCTAAATTATAGAAAATTATCTTGCTTTCCGTCCACCTAGACAACTCTGTTAATATATATTTCAATTTTTATTTCGTTAGTATCAATATAAATCGGAATCCTAAAACACTAATAAAAGTTATGAAAATTATCATGATACTGGACAATCTTTCTATAATCTGTACAATCATCACATCGTATCATCATACAATACTGTAACAACAAAGCAATCTGTAACACTGCCAAGTCGGAACAACATCCAATCTGTGTACAGTCAATCACAAACTGTAACAACATTTACAAACTGGTAGTACAACACTACATAACCTGTAACAACATTCACAACTGTAACAAGATCACACTATAACTGTTAACACCACACAAACTGTAAAAAACTCACCAAACTTTCGTTGCACAAACTACACATCAACTGTTATCACACTCAACTTCAATAACATACTACAAAGTAGAACAACATCACAAACGTGTTAACACTTTACATGAACTGTAACTCACACAATACTGTAATCAACACACAAACTCGTACACACCAAAAACTGTAACACATCACAACTGTAACAACATCACAAACTGTAACAACATCACAATACTGTAACAAACACCACAAACTGTAACAACAATCTACAAACTGTAAACAAACAAACTGTAACAACATCACAAACTGTAACAACTCACAAAGCTGTAACTAATCAACAATAACTGTAACAACACAATCAAACTGTAAACATCACAAACTGTAACAACACCACAAAACTGTAACACACAACAAACTCGTAACAACATCACAAACTGTTTAAAACATTCAACAAACTGTAACGAAACCACAAACTTACAACAAAAGACAAACTTAACAACATCACAACTGTAACAAAACCACAAACTGTAACAACACCACAAACTGTAACAAACATCACAAAACTGTAAACAACACAACAAACTGTAATCAACATCACAAACTGTAACAACATCACAAACTGTAACAACACACAAACTGTAACAACATCACAAACTGTAACAAACACAAAACTGTAACAACACACAAACTGTAACAACACCACAAACTGTAACACACACAACAAACTGTAACAACATCACAAACTGTAACAACACAACAAACTGTAACACCACACAAACTGTAACAACACTCACAAACTGTACAACACCACAAACTGTAACAACACAACAAACTGTAACAACACCATAAAACTGTAACAACACAAACAAACTGTAACAACACACAAACTGTAACACACATACAAACTGTAACAACATCACAAACTGTAACAACACCAAACTGTAACAACACCACAAACTGTAACACATCACAAACTGTAACAACACACAAACTGTAACAACACACAAACTGTAACAACACCACAAACTGTAACAACACAACAAACTGTAACAACACACAAACTGTAACAACACAACAAACTGTAACAACACAACAAACTGTAACAACACAACAAACTGTAACAACATCACAAACTGTAAACAACACCACAAACTGTAACAACACCACAAACTGTAACAACACAAATAACAACATCACAAACTGTAACAACATCACAAACTGTAACAACATCACAAACTGTAACAACATCACAAAACTGTAACAAACAACAAACTGTAACAAATAAACTTAAAACATCACAAACTGTAACAACATACAAACTGTAACAACACAACACAAACAAAACTGTAACAACACAACAAACTGTAACAACACAACAAACTGTAACACATCACAAAACTGTAACAACACAACAAACTGTAACAACACAACAAACTGTAACACACCAAAAACTGTAACAACATCACAAACTGTAACAACATCACAAACTGTAACAACACACAAACTGTAAACAAACACAAAACTGTAACAACACAACAAACTGTAACAACATCACAAACTAAACAACACAACAAACTGTAACAACACAACAAACTGTAACAAACATCACAAACTGTAACACAAACAACAAACTGTAACACCACACAAACTGTAACAACATCACAAACTGTAACAACACACAAACTGTAACAACACCAACAAACTGTAACAACACAACAAACTGTAACAACACCACAAACTGTAACAACACAACAAACTGTAACAACATCACAAACTGTAACAACATCACAAACTGTAACAACATCACAAACTGTAACAAAACACACAAACTGTAACAACACACAAAACTGTAACACACACAAACTGTAACAACATCACAAACTGTAAACATCACAAACTGTAACAACATCACAAACTGTAACAAAACAACAAACTGTAACAACATCACAAACTGTAACAACACACAAACTGTAACAACACCAAAAACTGTAACAACACAACAAACTGTAACAACACAACAAACTGTAACAACACACAAACTGTAACAACATCACAAACTGTAACAACATCACAAACTGTAACAACACAACAAACTGTAACAACATCACAAACTGTAACAACATCACAAACTGTAACAACACCACAAACTGTAACAACATCACAAACTGTAACAACACCACAAACTGTAACACAACACAAACAAAACTGTAACAACACAACAAACTGTAACAACATCACAAACTGTAACAAACAACAAACTGTAACAACACACAAACTGTAACAACATCACAAACTGTAACAACAACAAACTAACAACAAAACAAACTGTAACAACACAATAAACTGTAACAACTCACAAACTGTAACAACATCACAAACTGTAACAACATCACAAACTGTAACAACACACAAACTGTAACAACATCACAAACTGTAACACAACATGCCACAAACTGTAACAACACAACAAACTGTAAACAACATCACAAACTGTAATACTAACAACTCACAAACTGTAACAACACAACAAACTGTAACAACATCACAAACTGTAACAACATCACAAACTGTAACAACACAACAACTGTAACAAACATCACAAACTGTAACAACATCACAAACTGTAACAACACAACAAACTGTAACAACATCACAAACTGTAACAACACCACAAACTGTAACAACACAACAAACTGTAAACAACACAACAAAACTGTAACAACACCACAAACTGTAACAACATCACAAACTGTAACACACAAAACAACAAAAACTGTAACAACATCACAAACTGTAACAACACACAAACTGTAACAACACAACAAACTGTAACAACATCAACAAACTGTAACAACAAACATCACAAACTGTAACAACATCACAAACTGTAACAACATCACAAACTGTAACAAACACAAACTCATAAACTGTAACAACACAACAAACTGTAACAACACCACAAACTGTAACAACACACAAACTGTAACAACACAACAAACTGTAACAACATCACAAACTGTAACAACATCACAAACTGTAACAACACAACAAACTGTAACAACATCACAAACTGTAACAACATCACAAACTGTAACAACACAACAAACTGTAACAACACAACAAACTGAAACAACACCACAAACTGTAACAACACAACAAACTGTAACAACACAACAAACTGTAACAACACACAAACTGTAACAACACCACAAACTGTAACAACACCACAAACTGTAACAACATCACAAACTGTAACAACATCACAAACTGTAACAACATCACAAACTGTAACAACATCACAAACTGTAACAAAACAACAAACTGTAACAACACAACAAACTGTAACAACACAACAAACTGTAACAACATCACAAACTGTAACAACATACAAACTGTAACAAACACAACAAACTGTAACAACATCACAAACTGTAACAACACAACAAACTGTAACAACACAACAAACTGTAACAACACCAAAAACTGTAACAACATCAAAAACTGTAACAACATCACAAACTGTAAACAACAACAAACTGTAACAACACAACAAACTGTAACAACACACAAACTGTAACAACATCACAAACTAACAACACAACAAACTGTAACAACACAACAAACTGTAACAACATCACAAACTGTAACAAAACAACAAACTGTAACAACACAGCAAACTGTAACAACATCACAAACTGTAACAACATCCACAAACTGTAACAAACACCACAAACTGTAACAACACACAAACTGTAACAACACACAAACTGTAACAACACACACAAACTGTAACAACATCACAAACTGTAACAACATCACAAACTGTAACAACATCACAAACTGTAACAAAACAACAAACTGTAACAACACAACAAACTGTAACAACACAACAAACTGTAACAACATCACAAACTGTAACAACACAAAACTGTAACAACACAACAAACTGTAACCAAAACACAACACAAACTGTAACAACATCACAAACTGTAACAACATCACAAACTGTAAAACAAACACACACACAAAACTGTAACAACACAAACAACAAACCAGTAACAACACAACAAACTGTAACAACACAACAAACTGTAACAACATCACAAACTGTAACAAACATACAAACTGTAACAACACAACAAACTGTAACAACATCACAAACTGTAACAACATCACAAACTGTAACAACACCACAAACTGTAACAACTACACAAAACTGTAACAACACCACAAACTGTAACAACACAACAAACTGTAACAACACAACAAACTGTAACAACATCACAAACTGTAACAACACAACAAACTGTAACAACACAACAAACTGTAACAACACAACAAACTGTAACAACACAACAAACTGTAACAACACAAAACTGTACAACATCACAAACTGTAACAACATCACAAACTGTAACAACATCACAAACTGTAACAAACATCACAAACTGTAACAACATCACAAACTGTAACAACATCACAAACTGTAACAACACAACAAACTGTAACAACATCACAAACTGTAACAACATCACAAACTGTAACAACACAACAAACTGTAACAACATCACAAACTGTAACAACATCACAAAACTGTAACAACACACACAAACTGTAACAACATCACAAACTGTAACAACACACAAACTGTAACACATCACAAAACTGTAACAACACAACAAACTGTAACAACACCACAAACTGTAACAACACAACAAACTGTAACAACACAACAAACTGTAACAACACAACAAACTGTAACAACATCACAAACTGTAACAACACAACAAACTGTACAACATCACAAACTGTAACAACACAACAAACTGTAACAACACAACAAACTGTAACAACATCACAAACTGTAACAACATCACAAACTGTAACAACATCACAAACTGTAACAACATCACAAACTGTAACAACACAACAAACTGTAACAACACAACAAACTGTAACAACACACAAACTGTAACAACACAACAAACTGTAACAACACAACAAACTGTAACAACATCACAAACTGTAACAACATCACAAACTGTAACAACACAACAAACTGTAACAACATCACAAACTGTAACAACATCACAAACTGTAACAACACAACAAACTGTAACAACACAACAAACTGAAACAACACCACAAACTGTAACAACACAACAAACTGTAACAACACAACAAACTGTAACAACACCACAAACTGTAACAACATCACAAACTGTAACAACACCACAAACTGTAACAACACAACAAACTGTAAACACACAACAAACTGTAACAACACACAAACTGTAACAAACACAAACAACAACATACAGTAACAACACATACAAACTGTAACAAATACAACAAACTGTAACAACACAACAAACTGTAACAACACAACAAACTGTAACAACATCACAAACTGTAACAACATCACAAACTGTAACAACACACAAACTGTAACAACACAACAAACTGTAACAACATCACAAACTGTAACAACATCAACAAACTGTAAACACAACAAACTGTAACAACATCAACAAACTGTAACAACATCACAAACTGTAACAACACAACAAACTGTAACAACATCACAAACTGTAACAACACAACAAACTGTAACAACACAACAAACTGTAACAACACACAAACTGTAACAACATCACAAACTGTAACAACACCACAACTAACAACACCATGTAACAACACAACAAACTGTAACAACATCACAAACTGTAACAACATCAACAAACTGTAACAAACACTGAACACAAACTGTAACAACACAACAAACTGTAACAAAAACATCAAAACATCACAAACTGTAACATACCATCACAAACTGTAACAACATCACAAACTGTAACAACACAACAAACTGTAACAACATCACAAACTGTAACAACATCACAAACTGTAACAACACAACAAACTGTAACAACACAACAAACTGTAACAACACAACAAACTGTAACAACACAACAAACTGTAACAACATCACAAACTGTAACAACACAACAAACTGTAACAACATCACAAACTGTAACAACATCACAAACTGTAACAACATCACAAACTGTAACAACACAACAAACTGTAACAACACAACAAACTGTAACAACACACTCACTAAAACTGTAACAACACAACAAACTGTAACAACACAACAAACTGTAACAACATCACAAACTGTAAAACATCAACAAACTGTAACAACACAACAAACTGCAACAACATCAACAAACTGTAACAACATCACAAACTGTAACAACATCACAAACTGTAACAACATCACAAACTGTAACAACACCACAAACTGTAACAACATCACAAACTGTAACAACATCACAAACTGTAACAACACCACAAACTGTAACAACACAACAAACTGTAACAACACAACAAACTGTAACAACACAACAAACTGTAACAACACTACAAACTGTAACAACACAACAAACTGTAAAACACAACAAACTGTAAACACAACAACACAACAAACTGTAACAACACAACAAACTGTAACAACATCACAAACTGTAACAACACAACAAACTGTAACAACACAACAAACTGTAAGCAACATCACAAACTGTAACAACATCACAAACTGTAACAACATCACAAACTGTAACAAACACAGACAAAAACTGTAACAACACAACAAACTGTAACAACATCACAAACTGTAACAACATCACAAACTGTAAACAACATCACAAACTGTAACAACACAACAAACTGTAAACAACACAACAAACTGTAACAACATCACAACTGTAACAACATCAACAAACTGTAACAACACAACAAACTGTAACAACACAACAAACTGTAACAACATCACAAACTGTAACAACACAACAAGCTGTAACAACACAACAAACTGTAACAACACAATACACAAACTGTAACAACATCACAAACTGTAACAACACAACAAACCGTAACAACACAACAAACTGTAACAACATCACAAACTGTAACATCACACGAACACAAACTGTAACAACACAACAAACTGTAAACACAACACTAACAAACATGTAACAACACAACAAACTGTAACAAACAGAACAAACTGTAACAACACAAACAAACTGTAACAACATAAACTTAACAAACCTGTAAACAACACAACAAACTGTAACAACATCACAAACTGTAACAACATCACAAACTGTAACAACATCACAAAACTGTAACAACACAACAAACTGTAACAACACAACAAACTGTAAACAACATCACAAACTGTAACAACACACAAACTGTAACAACATCACAAACTGTAACAACACAACAAACTGTAACAACACAACAAACTGTAACAACATCACAAACTGTAACAACATAACAAACTGTAACAACACAACAAACTGTAACAACATCAAAACTGTAACAACATCACAAACTGTAACAACACAACAAACTGTAACAACACAACAAACTGTAACAACACAACAAACTGTAACAACATCACAAACTGTAACAACATCACAAACTGTAACAAACACAACAAACTGTAACAACATCAACAAACTGTAACAACATACAAACTGTAAACAACACACAAAACTGTAACAACATCACAAACTGTAACAACATCAAAACTGTAACAACATCACAAACTGTAACAACATCACAAACTGTAACAACACAACAAACTGTAAACACACATCGAAACTGTAACAACACAACAAACTGTAACAACATCACAAACTGTAACAACACAACAAACTGTAACAACACAACAAACTGTAACAACATCACAAACTGTAACAACATCACAAACTGTAACAACACAACAAACTGTAACAAACATCACAAACTGTAACAACATCACAAACTGTAACAACACACAAACTGTAACAACACAACAAACTGTAACAACACAACAAACTGTAACAACATCAGCAAACTGTAACAACATCACAAACTGTAACAACATCAACAAACTGTAACAACATCACAAACTGTAACAACATACAAACTGTAACAACACACAAACTGTAACAACACACAAACTGTAACAACACAACAAACTGTAACAACACAACAAACTGTAACAACACACAAACTGTAACAACACACAAACTGTAACAACACAACAAACTGTAACAACACAACAAACTGTACAAACAACAAACTGTAACAACATCACAAACTGTAACAACACAACAAACTGTAAACAACACTCACTCAAAACTGTAACAACACAACACAACTGTAACAACATCACAAACTGTAAAAACACAACAACTGTAACAACATCACAAACTGTAACAACATCACAAACTGTAACAACACACAAACTGTAACAACACAACAAACTGTAACAACATCAACAAACTGTAACAACACAACAAACTGTAACAACACAACAAACTGTAACAACACAACAAACTGTAACAACATCACAAACTGTAACAACACAACAAACTGTAACAACATCACAAACTGTAACAACATCACAAACTGTAACAACATCACAAACTGTAACACACAACAAACTGTAACAACACAACAAACTGTAACAACATCACAAACTGTAACAACATCACAAACTGTAACAACACAACAAACTGTAACAACACAACAAACTGTAACAACATCACAAACAGTAACAACATCACAAACTGTAACAACACAACAAACTGTAACAACACAACAAACTGTAACAACATCACAAACTGTAATAACATCACAAACTGTAACAACACAACAAACTGTAACAACACAACAAACTGTAACAACATCACAAACTGTAACAACATCACAAACTGTAACACAAACAACAACAAAAACTGTAACAACACAAGCAAACACTGTAACAACACAACAAACTGTAACAACACAACAAACTGTAACAACATCAACAAACTGTAAAACATCACAAACTGTAACAACATCACAAACTGTAACAACACAACAAACTGTAACAACATCACAAACTGTAACAACACCACAAACTGTAACAACACAACAAACTGTAACAACATCACAAACTGTAACAACTCACAACAACTGTAACAACATCACAAACTGTAACAACACAACAAACTGTAACAACATCAACAAACTGTAACAACATCACAAACTGTAACAACACAACAAAACTGTAACAAACACAACAAACTGTAACAACACACAAACTGTAACAACACAACAAACTGTAACAACACAACAAACTGCAACAACATCACAAACTGTAACAACATCACAAACTGTACAAACAACATTCACCAAAACTGTAACAACACACAAACTGTAACAACACAAAAACTGTAACAACACAACAAACTGTAACAACATCACAAACTGTAACAAACCAACAAACTGTAACAACACAACAAACTGAACAAACACACAAACTGTAACAACACAACAAACTGTAACAACACAACAAACTGTAACAACACAACAAACTGTAACAACACACAAACTGTAACAACACACACAAACTGTAACAACACAACAAACTGTAACAACACACAAACTGTAACAACACAACAAACTGTAACAACACAACAAACTGTAACAACATCACAAACTGTAACAACATCACAAACTGTAACAACATCACAAACTGTAACAACACAACAAACTGTAACAACACAACAAACTGTAACAACACACACAACTGTAACAACATCACAAACTGTAACAACATCACAAACTGTAACAACACAACAAACTGTAACAACACAAGAACTGTAACAACATCACAAACTGTAAACAACATCACAAACTGTAACAACACAACAAACTGTAACAACACAACAAACTGTAACAACATCACAAACTGTAACAACATCACAAACTGTAACAACACAACAAACTGTAACAACACAACAAACTGTAACAACCACAAACTGTAACAACACACTTCACAAACTGTAACAACACAACAAACTGTAACAACACAACAAACTGTAACAACACAACAAACTGTAACAACACACAAACTGTAACAAACACAACAAACTGTAACAACACAACAAACTGTAACAACACAACAAACTGTAACAACACACAAACTGTAACAACATCACAAACTGTAACAACATACAAACTGTAACAACATCACACAAACTGTAACAACACAACAAACTGTAACAACACAACAAACTGTAACAACATCACAAAACTGTAACAACATCAACAAACTGTAACAACATCACAAACTGTAACAACACAACAAACTGTAACAACACACAACTGTAAAAACTAAACTAACATCACAAACTGTAACAACATCACAAACTGTAACAACACAACAAACTGTAACAACACACAAACTGTAACAACATCACAAACTGTAACAACACACAAACTGTAACAACACAACAAACTGTAACAACACAACAAACTGTAACAACATCACAAACTGTAACAACATCACAAACTGTAACAACACAACAAACTGTAACAACATCACAAACTGTAACAACATCACAAACTGTAACAACACAACAAACTGTAACAACACAACAAACTGTAACAACATCACAAACTGTAACAACATCACAAACTGTAACAACATCACAAACTGTAACAACACAACAAACTGTAACAACATCACAAACTGTAACAACACAACAAACTGTAACAACATCAACAAACTGTAACAACACAACAAACTGTAACAACACACAAAAACTGTAAACATAAAACTAATCACAAACTGTAACAACATCACAAACTGTAACAACATCAACAAACTGTAACAACACAACAAACTGTAACAACATCACAACTGTAACAACACAACAAACTGTAAACAACAACTAACAACTAACTGTAACAACACAACAAACTGTAACAACATCACAAACTGTAACAACATCACAAACTGTAACAACACACAAACTGTAACAACAAACAAACTTAACAAACAAAAATAAAAAAAAAAACAAAAAAAAAAAAAAAAAACTGTAACAACATCACAAACTGTAACAACTCACAAACTGTAACAACACAAAACTGTAACAACACAACAAACTGTAACAACACAACAAACTGTAACAACACAACAAACTGTAACAACACAACAAACTGTAACAACACCACAAACTGTAACAACACAACAAACTGTAACAACACAACAAACTGTAACAACACAACAAACTGTAACAACATCACAAACTGTAACAACACAACAAACTGTAACAACATCACAAACTGTAACAACACAACAAACTGTAACAACATCACAAACTGTAATAACATCACAAACTGTAACATCACAAACTGTAACAACATCACAAACTGTAACAACATCACAAACTGTAACAACACAACAAACTGTAACAACACAACAAACTGTAACAACATCACAAACTGTAACAACACAACAAACTGTAACAACATCACAAACTGTAACAACACAACAAACTGTAACAACACAACAAACTGTAACAACATCACAAACTGTAACAACATCACAAACTGTAACAACACAACAAACTGTAACAACATCACAAACTGTAACAACACAACAAACTGTAACAACATCACAAACTGTAACAACACAACAAACTGTAACAACATCACAAACTGTAACAACACAACAAATTGTAACAACACCACAAACTGTAACAACACAACAAATTGTAACAACACCACAAACTGTAACAACACAACAAACTGTAACAACACCACAAACTGTAACAACACAACAAATTGTAACAACACCACAAACTGTAACAACACCACAAATTGTAACAACACCACAAACTGTAACAACAGAACAAACTGTAACAACACAACAAACTGTAACAACATCACAAACTGTAACAACACCACAAACTGTAACAACACAACAAACTGTAACAACACAACAAACTGTAACAACACAACAAACTTGCTAGATGCTAGACGAGGATCACTGACCTTCTAACATTCTCTGGTGATGTTTGTACTTTATAGATATAGTAATTTGTAATATACTGCTACTGTTCCTACAATAAGTATTACTACTACGACTATGACTGCCACTACTACGACTATGACTGCCACTACTACGACTATGACTGCCACTACTACGACTATGACTGCCACTACTACGACTATGACTGCCACTACTACGACTACCAATAGGGCTACGACTACTACGACTACTTCTACAAATATTGCTATTACTTACAATATTCATCAGAGTAATAACACCAGCAACAGCAACAACATTAATAATAATAATAAATATTAATAATAATAACGATAATAATAATAATAATAATAATAATAATAATAATAATAATAATAATAATAATAATAATAATAATAATAATAATAAATAATAATAATACTTGGAGTATACCTGCTATACTTGGAGTGTACCTGGAGAATACCTGGAGTATACCTGAAGTATACTTGGAGTATACCTGGAGTATACATGGAGTATACCTGGAGTATACTTGGGGTATACATGGAGTATTTGTATATGAATGGTTCAGAGAACCGACATGTTGTTAAATTAGACACATGTGCAACTCTTGGGTATCTTTATTGAGGAAACGTTTCGCCACACAGTGGCTTCATCAGTCCATACAAAGGAGAATCTTAAAGAACAGGAGAAGAATGAGGTAATCAGTCCCTCAACCTTGAGTCGATGTGGTCAGTCCATCAATCTTGAATTGAATACGGCATACGTGCTGAGAAGCAGCTTATAAACCGTATGGCAGGAGAGGTGCAGCAGTCGTAGGTGGTGTCACATTTGTCCAATGTGGAAGTAGGTCGTGCCCAAGAATTAGGCAAGCGAAGAATTCCCAAGTATTAAGATCCCAAGAAGTTGCAGTGTCTGACGGGATTGTAGATGAATGGTTCAGGAAACAGACACGTTGATAAATTAGCCCACAGA
>NC_069437.1:38848147-38962088 GCF_026875155.1 Cherax quadricarinatus | reverse complement strand
CATCAAACCCCCAAAACCCACACAACACAGCACATCCACCAAAATAAACAAAAGCAACCCAAACCAAAACAAACAAAACAATACCAAACACAAAAAAGCAGAATGCAGGAAGGTGGAAGCAACAGGCCACAGAAGCAGAATCAAGATAGAGAGATTAGAAGAGGAGCTGAGACATCTGAAACAGCACAGAGACAAAGATTTTACAGAAGTAGCATCGGCAATGGCTACATCGAACACAGACAACAGGTCCGAAGGAAGCATGGAAACTAAACTGTATGCAGAGGTCCTGTCAAACCCACATGGGGCCAAAACAAGACAGGGAGCACTCTAGACAAAAGAGAGGTTGGAAGACATGAAGGAACTAGGACATGTGCAAGGACCTTACCAGATACCTGTGGGGGCCAGGAGCAGGTGAGCAGGAAGGATAAACAAAGAGCATAGGGGCCATAACGAGGGAAGGGACTGAAGGAAGGAACACTCCACGGGAAGGAACTAAAACACATCAGAGGATGCAATGGGAGTCACAGTGGGAGGTGGAAAGGGAGAGATCCGTGTTTGTCTATGGACTAGACGAAGCTAAAGGGGAAACTTATGATGAAAGAAAGCAGGAGAGAAAAAAGCGATTGAAGACATCATGAAGGTGATAGGCGAGGAGGACATGACCCAGGTGGCAAATTTTCGGAGAATTGGGTGGTTCACAAAGAAAAGGAATCGGCCTCTCAAAGTAATTTTCAAGGCAGAATCAACCCGAACCATGATCCTGCAGGAGAAAGCACGGCTGAGAGGCAAGCAGGAGTTCCGGAGTGTGTACCTCGACCGAGGACAGAACACAGGACGAAAGGAAGACAATGAAAGAGAGAGTTCAAAAACGAAAGGAGAAATGGGAGAAATGAAAAAGGAGAGCTGAATAACCAGGATCAAATGGAAGGACAAGCGCACCCCCCAGAAGAAGTGAAAACACTGCAGATGGACTCAGCCCGACACCACAAGGCAATGAACAATCCAAACCAACCATCACACCACCGATCTTCTGTTTCCACCCCCCGACCACAGTTACTGTATTAGAACAGAAGTTGAAGGTTTGGTACACAATATGCAGATGGATCAACGAATAAGCATGAGGAATGCAGAAAGAATCAATGGAAGTCCCCAGACATACCGTAGCAGTTACAGAAACAACTCTTGGAGGACAATAAAAGATGCAATCTTTCCCACAGGGATTACCAGATCTGAGGAAATATAGAAGGGCAGGGGGGGGAGGTGGGGTTGCTCTGCTCGATAATAAACAGAGGAAATTCGCGAAAATGGATGGAATAGAGGTGACGGGGAGAAAGAGACTACATAGCAGGTACACTTCAGTCGGAGGGAACACAATGTGGTCATTGCAGTGATGTTTAAATCCACCACAGGACTGCGGATGCAAGAGGGAATATGAAGAGAGCAACAGAGCAATGGTGGACACACTTGTGAGGTGGCCAGGAATAGAGCTACTCAGCAGAGCAAGTTGGCTGGTTATGGGGGATTTCAAACCACAGGGAGATTGACTGGGAAACCTGGAGCCAATGGGGCGTCCCGGAAACATGGAGGAGCCAGGATGTGGAAGTTGGTGCTGGAAAACCTCATGCACCAACATGTTAATGACACTACAGCGTGAAGAGGTGGAGGGGTTGAACCAGCAGAATTGGACCTTGTGTTCACCATGGCAGCTCAGACATTTTTTTCGAGGACATCTAGTATGAGAGTCCCTAGGAGCTAGCGGACACGTGGTTCTGTGCTTTGAAATACATAGTAGAGCGCAGTGGAGAGATAACAGGAGAGAATGGGAAAAACCTGACTATAAAGAGGGGACTACATAGGGTTGAAGAACTTCCTGCGGAGAGGTCCAGTGGGACAGAGTAACTGGCAGGGAAGCCAGTAAATGAAATGATGAATATGTAGCAACAAAATGCATGGAGGCAGTGGAAAGGTTCATTCCCAAGGGCAACAGTACTACGGGAAGACCAGAAACAAGCCCCTGGGTTCACCCGACGGTTGTAAAGGAGGCAAAACAAAGTGCAATAGAGTATGGAAAAAGTAAGAAGGCAAGAGGAACACACGAAAATAGGGAGATCCAGTCCCAGATGCCTTGGAAAATGGTACGCACAGTAATGAGGGAGAGGCCAGCGACAGTACTCGAAAATGACATAGCCTCGAGAATCAAGATGACCGAAAATGTTGTTTAGCCACATCAGGAGGAGACAACAGTTCAAAGGACCAGGTGATCAGATTAGGACAGGAAGGTGGGAGAATCACAACGAAACTGATCAGGGAGGTATAGTGAGGGAGCTGAACAGGAGATTTAAGGAAGTTTTTACAGTAGAGACTAGGATGGGCTGTGTGAAGACAGGAACAGATGGGAACATCCAAGAGGGAAGATACCAACAAGTGTTGGATGACTTACGAACAACTGAGGTGGAGGGTTGAGCACAGCTCTTAAGTGACCTTGAACCTCAAAGCGATGGGACCGGACAACATCTCCCCATGGTGTCCTTAGAGAAGAAGCAGTGGATGCTTGTGTGTGACTCAACCACAATCTTCAAACACATCCCTTGAAAAATGGGCAACTACCTGAGAAATGGGAGAACAGCTAATGTTAGTCCCCATATTTAAGAAAGGAAACAGAAACGAGGATAAACTACAGACCTGTGTCTCTGACCATGTATCGTGTGCAAAGTCATGGAGAAGATTTTAAGAGGAGGAGTGGTCGAACACCTGGAAAGGAACAAGATTATAAATGAAAACCAGCATGGGTTCATGGAAGGCAAATCTTGTATCACAAACCTCCTGGAGTTTTATGACAAGGTAACAGAAGTAAGACACGAGAGAGAGGGTTGGGTAGATTGCGTTTTCCTAGACTGCAGGAAGGCCTTTGACACAGTTCCCCACAAGAGATTAGTGCAGAAGCTGGAGGATCAGGCACACGTAAAAGGAAGGGCACTGCAATGGATAAGGGAATACCTGACAGGGAGGCAGCAACGAGTCATGGTACGTGAAGAGGTATCACAGTGGGCGCCTGTTACGAGCGGGGTCCCACAGGGGTCAGTTCTAGGACCAGTGCTATTTTTGATATATGTGAACGACATGATGGAAGGAATAGACTCTGAAGTGTCCCTGTTCGCAGATGACGTGAAGTTGATGAGAAGAATAAAATCGGACGAGGATGAGGCAGGACTGCAAGGAGACCTGGACAGGCTGGACATGTGGTCCAGTAACTGGCTTCTCGAATTCAATCTTACCAAATGCAAAGTCATGAAGATTGGGGAGATGCAAAGAAGACCGCAGACAGAGTATAGGCTAGGTGGACAAAGACTACAGACCTCACTCAGGGAGAAAGACCTCGGGGTGACCATAACACCGAGCACGTCACCGGAGGCACACATCAACCATATAACTACTGCAGCATACGGGCGCCTGGCAAACCTGAGAATAGCGTTCCGATACCTTAATAAGGAATCGTTCAAGATACTGTACACTGTGTATGTTAGGCCCATACTGGAGTATGCAGCACCAGTCTGGAACCCACACCTGGTCAAGCACGTCAAGAAGTTAGTGAAAGCACAAAGGTTTGCAACAAGGCTAGTCCCAGAGCTCAGGGGAATTTCGTACGAGGAAAGGTTGAGGGAAATCGGACTGACGACACTGGAGGACAGAAGGGTCAGGGGAGACATGATAACGATATACAAGATACTGCGGGGAATAGACAAGGTGGACAGAGATAGGATGTTCCAGAGAGGGGACACAGGAACAAGGGGTCACAACTGGAAGCTGAAGACTCAGACGAGTCACAGGGACGTTAGGAAGTATTTCTTCAGTCATAGAGTCGTCAGGAAGTGGAATAGCCTAGCAAGTGAAGTAGTGGAGGCAGGAACCATACATAGTTTTAAGAAGAGGTATGACAAAGCTCAGGAAGCAGAGAGAGAGAGGACCTAGTAGCGATCAGTGAAGAGGCGGGGCCAGGAGCTGAGTCTCGACCCCTGCAACCACAATTAGGTGAGTACAATTAGGTGAGTATACACACACACACACACACACACACACACACAGCAACTGGCTCCTTGAATTTAACCCTGCCAAATGCAAAGTCATGAAGATCAGGGAAGGGCAAAGAAGACCATAGACACAGTATAGTCTAGGTGGCCAAAGACTGCAAACATCACTCAAAGAAAAAGATCTTGGGGTGAGTATAACACCGAGCACATCTCTTGAGGCGTACATCAATCAGATATCTGCTGCAGCGTACGGGCGTGTGGCAAACCTAAGAATAGCTTTCCGATTCTTTCATAGTGTTTGTTTTGTATATTCTGATATCACATGTTTACCGTGATCTTATTGCATATATAATATATATATATATATATATATATATATAATATATATATATATATATATATATATATATATATATATATATATATATATATATATATTATATATATGATGGCAGTCAAAAACATCCAGATGGTATAACCCTTCAAGCGTGGAGAGACGGCAAGCAGGTGATGTAGGACTACACATATGCATCTACCTTGGCTGATATCTATCTCCAATATACCAGGGAGGAAGGAGGGACAGCTGCCAGCTTCAGGGAGTCCCAAAAGTCGAGGAAATTCATCAATCCCAGCTTCTTTACCCCTTTCATTCTACCCACTGCCTCACGCACTTCCCTTACACCCAGAACTGGTTCTTCCTCAAACCATACCACGGGCGGGATTGAACCCGCGGTCAGAGAGTCTCAAAACTCCAGACCGTCACGTTAGCCACTGGACCAGCTAGCCACAATAAGATTCGTCCAACTAGGTATCTTATTGTGGCTAGCTGGTCCAGTGGCTAACGCGACGGTCTGGAGTTTTGAGACTCTCTGACCGCGGGTTCAATCCCGCCCGTGGTATGGGTTGTTTGCAATCGTGACATTACGATTTCGTGAGTCTGGTTCTTCCTCACTCCTTTAGATGTTATTCCTCCTTGTCCTATATACGAGATCACAGCTTCTCTATCTTTATCAGCATTTAACTCTTCCGTCTTCGTGATACCTCTAACTCTCCTTTTAATAACTCTCCTCTCCTATTTTTAACTAACAAATCCATTCGTTGTCTACTCTTTCTCAACGTATTACCTGGAGAGAGTTTCGGGGGTCAACGCCCCCGCGGCCCGGTCTGTGACCAAAACGTTTTCTTATTTTCATTAAAATTTGTTGATAACATCTCACTCACTCTCTCATTTGCTCTCTTTTTACATTGCTTCACCACTCTCTTAACCTCTCTTTTTCTTTCCATATACTGTTCCCTCCTTGCATCACTTCTACTTTGTAAAAACCTCTCATTTGCAAACTTTATTCTCTCCTACTACTCTCTTTACATCATAAATCATACCCCCGGCCGGGATTGAACTCGCGGTCATAGAGTCTCATAGAATCGTGTCATTACGATTTCTTGAGTCACTCTTTACATCATAATTCCACCAATCATTCTTCTTCTTCCCTCCCGCACCCACTTTCCTGTAACCACAAACTTCTGCTGAACACTCTAACACTATATTCTTAAACCTACCCCATACATCTTTTACCCTATTGCCTATACTCACACTAGCCCATCTATCCTCCAACAGTTGTTTATATCTCACCCAAACTGCCTCCTCCTTTAGTTATAAACCTTCACCTCTCTCTTACTTGTTGCTTCCATTTTCCTTGTATCCCATCTACCTTTTACTCTACCTCTATAAACATGTACATCCTGAAGTCTACCCAACAGTCTTTTGTCTACCAATACGTAATCCAACAAACTACTGTCATTACTTCTTATATCATATCTTGTATACTTATTTATCCTCTTTTCCCTAAAATATGTATTACCTATAACTAAACCCCTTTCTATACAAAGTTCAGTAAAAGGCTCCCCATTATCATTTACACCTGGCACCCCAAACTTACCTACCACACCCGTTCTAAATGATTCTCCTACCACAATTACTCTCTCACATGGCTCAAAACTCAAAAGTTCCTACACACTTAACATCCCCCAAAATCTCTCTCTCTCCTCTACACTCCTTCTCCAGGCGCATGCACACTTATTATGACCCACTTTTCACATCCAACCCTTATTTTTATCCACATAATCCTTGAATTTATATATTTATATTCCCTCTTCTCCTTCCATAACTGGTCCTTTAACATTATTGCTACCCCTTCCTTAGCTCTAACTCTCTCAGATACTGCTGACTTAATCCCATTTATTTCTCCCCACTGAAACTCACCTACCCCCTTCAGCTTTGTTTACCGTAGAACCAGGACATCCAACTTCTTTTCATTCATAAAATAAGCAATCATTTCTTTCTTATTATCTTCCCTACATCCACACATATTCAAACATCCCAATTTTGTTTTGTTTTTTCTTTTCCTTGTTTTTAGTAATTTATACAGGAGAAGGAGTTACTAGCCTATTGCTCCCGGCATTTAGTCGCCTCCTACGACACACATAGCTTATGGAGGAAGAATTCTGTTCCACTTCCCCATGGACATAAGCAGAAATAAACAAGAACAAGAATTAGGATGAAAATAGAGGAAAATCCAGAGGGGTTAGTACATATATGCTTGTACATGTATGTGTAGAGTGACCTAAGTGTAAGTAGAAGTATCAAGACATACCTGCAACCTTGCAAGTTTATCTAAAATATATTTAGTTGGACTAGGCTAAATTAAATTGCGTTTGTTTTAATAATGTTAGGTAAGTTTTCTAACTTTCTTTGGTACAATGTTATTAATTTTTACATTAACATAAATGAAAAAAAAATTTAAACGTATAAGAGAAAATTTCAGAAAGGACATAATTTTAAATAAGTTCTTGCTAATTGACATATTTTACCTATTCGGCACGACCCCTAAATCTGACAGTGTTGAGGTATATCAGAGAGGCAGTCTTGTTTGCCATATATGGTACAAACTAAACACAGAAGAGTTTGCTCCAACTTCAGTTCCTCATTGATTCATTCCGTGTGTTGTATTTACACGTTCTCTATGTTTGTGTAAGTTACCAAGACTTTCATGGTAGCACAGGAATAGACATGGGTAAAAGGAGGCAAATATTGAACCATCACTCACCAACATATCATGTATCACCAAAATACAAGGCAGGAAGCATCTCAAGCTTCTCTCTCTCTGTTGCCTACTCTCACCTTGCTGTAAATACAAGGCAGGAAGCATCTCAAGCTTCTCTCTCTGTTGCCTACTCTCACCTTGCTGTAAATACAAGGCAGGAAGAATCTCAAGCTTCTCTCTCTGTTGCCTACTCTCACCTTGCTGTAAATACAAGGCAGGAAGCATCTCAAGCTTCTCTCTCTGTTGCCTACTCTCACCTTGCTGTAAATACAAGGCAGGAAGCATCTCAAGCTTCTCTCTCTGTTGCCTACTCTCACCTTGCTGTAAATACAAGGCAGGAAGCATCTCAAGCTTCTCTCTCTCTGTTACCTACTCTCACCTTGCTGTAAATACAAGGCAGGAAGAATCTCAAGCTTCTCTCTCTGTTGCCTACTCTCACCTTGCTGTAAATACAAGGCAGGAAGCATCTCAAGCTTCTCTCTCTCTGTTACCTACTCTCACCTTGCTGTAAATACAAGGCAGGAAGAATCTCAAGCTTCTCTCTCTGTTGCCTACTCTCACCTTGCTGTAAATACAAGGCAGGAAGCATCTCAAGCTTCTCTCTCTCTGTTACCTACTCTCACCTTGCTGTAAATACAAGGCAGGAAGAATCTCAAGCTTCTCTCTCTGTTGCCTACTCTCACCTTGCTGTAAATACAAGGCAGGAAGCATCTCAAGCTTCTCTCTCTCTGTTACCTACTCTCACCTTGCTGTAAATACAAGGCAGGAAGCATCTCAAGCTTCTCTCTCTGTTACCTACTCTCACCTTGCTGTAAATACAAGGCAGGAAGCATCTCAAGCTTCTCTCTCTCTGTTACCTACTCTCACCTTGCTGTAAATACAAGGCAGGAAGAATCTCAAGCTTCTCTCTCTCTGTTACCTACTCTCACCTTGCTGTAAACACAAGGCAGGAAGCATCTCAAGCTTCTCTCTCTCTGTTACCTACTCTCACCTTGCTGGAGTATACCTGGAAGGTGCTCCAAGGGGTCAACGCCCCTGAGGACCGACCCATGACTAGGCCTCGCGGTGGATCAGGACCTGACCATCCACGTGTATATTGTTATTTCGCTATTATCGGTTAATTACATGTAATTATATCTAACCTAAAGGAGAATTACATGTATTAAATTTTGTCCTGTCGTTGAATTAAATAGGAAACCACGATGATTAATCAAGAAGAAATCGTAAGTTCTAACTAATGAACGTGTTGCAACAAATAGCTAAGAGTCTCAGGTCACGTGGGCTCAACACGACTCTATTGACCCTGCAGGTCAAAGGTCAGACAAGATGTACATAAAGTGAAAAGAGCAGCATCACTAATGTCCTTATAGAATAGAATGTTGACTCTAGTTTGGAGGTGACCCGAGGACCTGACTGAGCATAGTTCTCAGCAGCCTCACGTTGATGGGGAGGTGACCTGAGGACCTGACTGAGCATAGTTCTCAGCAGCCTCATGATGATTGGAAGGTGACCTGAGGACCTGACTGAGCATGGTTATCAGCAGCCTCACGCTGATGGGGAGGTGACCTGAGGACCTGACTGAGCATAGCTCTCAGCAGCCTCATGATGATGGAGAGATGACCTGAGGACCTGACTGAGCATAGTTCACAGCAGCCTCATGATGATGGAGAGGTGACCTGAGGACCTGACTGAGCATAGTTCTCAGCAGCCTCACGTTGATGGGGAGGTGACCTGAGGACCTGACTGAGCAGAGTTCTCAGCAGCCTCATGATGATGGAGAGGTGACCTGAGGACCTGACTGAGCATAGTTCTCAGCAGCCTCATAATGATGGGGAGGTGACCTGAGGACCTGACTGAGCATAGTTCTCAGCAGCCTCATAATGATGGGGAGGTGACCTGAGGACCTGACTGAGCATAGCTCTCAGCAGCCTCACGTTGATGGGGAGGTGACCTGAGGACCTGACTGAGCATAGTTCTCAGCAGCCTCCCGATGATGGGGAGGTGGCCTGAGGACCTGACTGAGCATAGTTATCAGCAGCCTACCGATAATGGGGAGGTGACCTGAGGACCTGACTGAGCATAGTTCTCAGCAGCTTCCCGATGATGGGGAGGTGACCTGAGGACCTGACTGAGCATAGTTATCAGCAGCCTACCGATAATGGGGAGGTGACCTGAGGACCTGACTGAGCATAGTTATCAGCAGCCTCACGTTGATGGGGAGGTGACCTGAGGACCTGCCTGAGCATAGCTCTCAGCAGCCTCACGTTGATGGGGAGGTGACCTGAGGACCTGACTGAGCATAGTTCTCAGCAGCTTCCCGATGATGGGGAGGTGACCTGAGGACCTGACTGAGCATAGTTATCAGCAGCCTACCGATAATGGGGAGGTGACCTGAAGACCTGACTGAGCATAGTTCTCAGCAGACTCACGATGATGGGATTGTTTTTTAGAGTTTATTGTGCACCACATATCCATCCTGTGGACGGTAGCGCAAGAGCATATGGATACACAAAAGGCCTAGGAACTAGGCCCCATAAGGGTTAACAGGAGTACATATGGATTTATATCTACATATCTATAGTTCACTTATCTGTTACAAGCAAATTTAGGAAATTTGCTTAGTATATCTGGTATCTTATTTTCATTAATAAGATATCTTGACATGTCACATAGGTCATTATACTGTCTGTCTCTGTATTCCTCAATAAGTGGACAATTAAGCACATAGTGTTCAAGACAGTGACCATATGCCTGATCACATAATTTACATTTAGTTTGATCATCATCTGTGTGTCTCCCAAACTGCCAGAAGTACTTGTAACCAAGCCTAAGCCTGGCCACTACAACATCAGTCAGTACTTGTAACCAAGCCTAAGCCTGGCCACTACAACATCAGTCAGTACTTGTAACCAAGCCTAAGCCTGGCCACTACAACATCAGTCAGTACTTGTAACCAAGCCTAAGCCTGGCCACTACAACATCAGTCAGTACTTGTAACCAAGCCTAAGCCTGGCCACTACAACATCAGTCAGTACTTGTAACCAAGCCTAAGCTGGCCACTACAACATCAGTCATACTTGTAACCAAGCCTAAACCTGGCCACTACAACATCAGTCAGTACTTGTAACCAAGCCTAAGCTTGGCCACTACAACATCAGTCAGTACTTGTAACCAAGCCTAAGCCTGGCCACTACAACATCAGTCAGTACTTGTAACCAAGCCTAAGCCTGGCCACTACAACATCAGTCAGTACTTGTAACCAAGCCTAAGCCTGGCCACTACAACATCAGTCAGTACTTGTAACCAAGCCTAAACCTGGCCACTACAACATCAGTCAGTACTTGTAACCAAGCCTAAACCTGGCCACTAAAAACATCAGTCAGTACTTGTAACCAAGCCTAAGCCTGGCCACTACAACATCAGTCAGTACTTGTAACCAAGCCTAAGCCTGGCCACTACAACATCAGCCAGTACTTTGTAACCAAGCCTAAGCCTGGCCACTACAACATCAGTCAGTACTTGTAACCAAGCCTAAGCCTGGCCATACAACATCAGTCAGTACTTGTAACCAAGCCTAACCCATGGCCACTACAAAATCAGTCAGTACTTGTAACCAAGCCTAATCCTGGCCACTACAACATCAGTCAGTACTTGTAACCAAGCCTAAGCCTGGCCACTACAACATCAGTCAGTACTTGTAACCAAGCCTAAGCCTGGCCACTACAACATCAGTCAGTACTTGTAACCAAGCCTAAGCCTGGCCACTACAACATCAGTCAGTACTTGTAACCAAGCCTAAACCTGGCCACTACAACATCAGTCAGTACTTGTAACCAAGCCTAAACCTGGCCACTACAACATCAGTCAGTACTTGTAACCAAGCCTAAGCCTGGCCACTACAACATCAGTCAGTATTTTGTAACCACGCCTAAGCCTGGCCACTACAACATCAGCCAGTACTTGTAACCAAGCCTAAGCCTGGCCACTACAACATCAGTCAGTACTTGTAACCAAGCCTAAGCCTGGCCATACAACATCAGTCAGTACTTGTAACCAAGCCTAAGCCTGGCCACTACAACATCAGTCAGTACTTGTAACCAAGCCTAAGCCTGGTCACTACAACATCATTCAGTACTTGTAACCAAGCCTAAGCCTGGCCACTACAACATCAGTCAGTACTTGTAACCAAGCCTAAGCCTGGCCACTACAACTTCAGTCAGTACTTGTAACCAAGCCTAAACCTGGCCACTACAACATCAGTCAGTACTTGTAACCAAGCCTAAGCCTGGCCACTACAACATCAGTCAGTACTTGTAACCAAGCCTTAGCCTGGCCACTACAACATCAGTCAGTTCCTGAACCTGTATTCCCTGGAACGCAGGAGGGAGAGATACATGATTATATACACCTGGAAAATCCTAGAGGGACTAGTACCGAACTTGCACACGAAAATCACTCACTACGAAAGCAAAAGACTTGGCAGACGATGCAACATCCCCCCAATGAAAAGCAGGGGTGTCACTAGCACGTTAAGAGACCATACAATAAGTGTCAGGGGCCCGAGACTGTTCAACTGCCTCCCAGCATACATAAGGGGGATTACCAACAGACCCCTGGCAGTCTTCAAGCTGGCACTGGACAAGCACCTAAAGTCGGTTCCTGACCAGCCGGGCTGTGGCTCGTACGTTGGTTTGCGTGCAGCCAGCAGCAACAGCCTGGTTGATCAGGGTCTGATCCACCAGGAGGCCTGGTCACAGACCGGGCCGCGGGGGCGTTGACCCCCGGAACTCTCTCCAGGTAAACTCCAGGTACTTGTAACCAAGCCGAAACCTGCCCACTACAACATCAGTCAGTACTTGTAACCAAGCCTAAGCCTGGCCACTACAAAATCAGTCTGTACTTGTAGCCAAGCCTAAGCCTGGCCACTACAACATCAGTCAGTACTTGTAACCAAGCCTAAACCTGGCCACTACAACATCAGTCAGTACTTGTAACCAAGCCTAAGCCTGGCCACTACAACATCAGTCAGTACTTGTAATCAAGCCTAAGCCTGGCCACTGCAACATCAGTCTGTACTTGTAGCCAAGCCTAAGCCTGGCCACTACAACATCAGTCTGTACTTGTAGCCAAGCCTAAGCCTGGCCACTACAACATCAGTCAGTACTTGTAACCAAGCCTAAGCCTTGCCACTACAACATCAGTCTGTACTTGTAACCAAGCCTAAGCCTGGCCACTACAACATCAGTCAGTACTTGTAACCAAGCCTAAACCTGGCCACTACAACATCAGTCAGTACTTGTAACCAAGCCTAAGCCTGGCCACTACAACATCAGTCAGTACTTGTAACCAAGCCTAAGCCTGGCCACTACAACATCAGTCAGTACTTGTAACCAAGCCTAAGCCTGGCCACTACAACATCAGTCAGTACTTGTAACCAAGCCTAAACCTGGCCACTACAACATCAGTCAGTACTTGTAACCAAGCCTAAGCCTGGTCACTACAACATCAGTCAGTACTTGTAACCAAGCCTAAGCCTGGTCACTACAACATCAGTCAGTACTTGTAACCAAGCCTAAACCTGGCCTCTACATCAGTCAGTACTTGTAACCAAGCCTAAACCTGGCCACTACAACATCAGTCAGTACTTGTAAGAAAGCCTAAACCTGGCCACTACAACATCAGTCAGTACTTGTAACCAAGCCTAAGCCTGGCCACTACAACATCAGTCTGTACTTGTAACCAAGCCTAAGCCTGGCCACTACAACATCAGTCAGTACTTGTAACCAAGCCTAAACCTGGCCACTACAACATCAGTCAGTACTTGTAACCAAGCCTAAGCCTGGCCACTACAACATCAGTCAGTACTTGTAACCAAGCCTAAACCTGGCCACTACACATCAGTCATACTTGTAACCAAGCCTAAGCCTGGCCACTACAACATCAGTCTGTACTTGTAACCAAGCCTAAACCTGGCCGCTACAACATCAGTCAGTACTAGTAACCAAGCCTAAGCCTGGCCACTACAACATCAGTCAGTACTTGTAACCAAGCCTAAACCTGGCCACTACAACATCAGTCAGTACTTGTAACCAAGCCAAAACCTGGCCACTACAACATCAGTCAGTACTTGTAACCAAGCCTAAGCCTGGCCACTACAACATCAGTCAGTACTTGTAACCAAGCCTAAACCTGGCCACTACAACATCAGTCAGTACTTGTAACCAAGCCTAAGCCTGGCCACTACAACATCAGTCTGTACTTGTAACCAAGCCTAAACCTGGCCGCTACAACATCAGTCAGTACTAGTAACCAAGCCTAAGCCTGGCCACTACAACATCAGTCAGTACTTGTAACCAAGCCTAAACCTGGCCACTACAACATCAGTCAGTACTTGTAACCAAGCCTAAGCCTGGCCACTACAACATCAGTCAGTACTTGTAACCAAGCCTAAACCTGGCCACTACAACATCAGTCAGTACTTGTAACCAAACCTAAGCCTGGCCACTACAACAACAATCAGTACTTGTAACCAAGCCTAAGCCTGCCCACTACAACATCAATCAGTACTTGTAACCAAGCCTAAGCCTGACCACTACAACATCAGTCAGTACTTGTAACCAAGCCTAAGCCTGGCCACTACAACATCAGTCAGTACTTGTAACCAAGCCTAAGTCTGGCCACTACAACATCAGTCAGTACTCGTAACCAAGCCTAAACCTGGCCACTACAACATCAGTCAGTACTTGTAACCAAGCCTAAACCTGGCCACTACAACATCAGTCAGTACTTGTAACCAAGCCTAAGCCTGGCCACTACAACATCAGTCAGTACTTGTAACCAAGCCTAAGTCTGGCCACTACGACATCAGTCAGTACTCGTAACCAAGCCTAAACCTGGCCACTACAACATCAGTCAGTACTTGTAACCAAGCCTAAACCTGGCCACTACAACATCAGTCAGTACTTGTAACCAAGCCTAAACCTGGCCACTACAACATCAGTCAGTACTCGTAACCAAGCCTAAGCCTGGCCACTACAACATCAGTCAGTACTTGTAACCAAGCCTAAGCCTGGCCACTGCAACATCAGTCAGTACTTGTAACCAAGCCTAAGCCTGGCCACTACAACATCAGTCGGTACTTGTAACCAAGCCTAAGCCTGGCCACTACAACATCAGTCAGTACTTGTAACCAAGCCTAAGTCTGACCACTACAACATCAGTCAGTACTTGTAACCAAGCCTAAGTCTGACCACTACAACATCAGTCGGTACTTGTAACCAAGCCTAAGCCTGGCCACTACAACATCAGTCAGTACTTGTAACCAAGCCTAAGTCTGACCACTACAACATCAGTCAGTACTTGTAACCAAGCCTAAGCCTGGCCACTACAACATCAGTCAGTGTTCACATTGCAAGTTGCTCCATAAACATAGTTATCTACGTTCATGTTATCATAGTGGGTTACAGATCTTCTCAGACTTCTACTGAAGAAGTTTAAGTGTGGTATTATTTCGTACTTCAACAAATCTTCTGAAGACAACGGTGTTTAGTTTTATTGAAGGTCGTCAAGATAACGACTGTGACATTACAATTAATGTAACCTAATGTTGATAAATGTTACATGAGAGACAGGTGGGAACTTTCCATGAGAAACTTATCTCCTGCTTAGCAGACTTCTTTAGTTAAATACATACAGGTGACTTTAATAATGGAGACAGTAGAAGCAGTGGGATAGCAAATATAAGGTAATTTTTTTTTTCAACAAGTCAGCCGTTTCCCACCGAGGCAGGGTGACCCAAAAAGAAAGAAAATCCCCAAAAAGAAAATGCTTTCATCATCATTCAACACTTTCACCACACTCACACATTATCACTGTTTTTGCAGAGGTGCTCAGAATACAACAGTTTAGAAGTATATACGTATAAAGATACACAACATATCCCTCCAAACTGTCAATATCCCAAATCCCTCCTTTAAAGTGCAGACATTGTACTTCCCATTTCCAGGACTAAAGTCCGGCTATATAAAAATAACCGGTTTCCCTGAATCCCTTCACTAAATATTACCCTGATCACACTCCAACAGCTCGTCCGGTCCCAAATACCATTCGTCTCCATTCACTCCTATCGAACACGCTCATGCATGCCTGCTGGAAGTCCAAGCCCTTCGCCCACAAAACCTCCCTTACCCCTTCCTTCCAACCTTTTCGAGGACGACCCCTACCCCGCCTTCCTTCTCCTACAGATTTATACGCTCTCCATGTCATTCTACTTTGATCCATTCTCTCTAAATGACCAAACCACCTCAACAACCCCTCTTCTGCCCTCTGACTAATACTTTTATTAACTCCACACTTCTCCTAATTACCACACTCCGACTTTTCTGCATAATATTCACACCACACATTGCCCTTAGACAGGACATCTCCGCTGCCTCCAACCGCCTCCTCGCTGCTGCATTCACAACCCAAGCTTCACACCCATATAAGAGTGTTGGTACTATTATACTTTCATACATTCCCTTCTTTGCCTCCATAGATAACGTTTTTTGACTCCACATATACCTCAACGCACCACTCGCCTTTTTTCCTTCATCAATTCTATGATTAACTTCATCCTTCATAAATCCATCCGCCGACACGTCAACTCCCAAGTATCTGAAAACATTCACTTCTTCCATACTCCTCCTCCCCAATTTGATATCCAATTTTTCTTTATCTAAATCATTTGATACCCTCATCACCTTACTCTTTTCTATGTTCACTTTCAACTTTCTACCTTTACCACACATTCCCAAACTCATCCACTAACCTTTGCAATTTTTCTTTAGAATCTCCCATAAGCACAGTATCATCAGCAAAAAGTAACTGTGTAAATTCCCATTTTGTATTTGATTCCCCATAATTTAATCCCACCCCTCTCCCGAACACCCTAGCATTTACTTCTTTTACAACCCCATCTATAAATATATTAAACAACCATGGTGACATTACACATCCCTGTCTAAGACCTACTTTTACCGGGAAGTATTCTCCCTCTCTCCTACACACCCTAACCTGAGCCTCACTATCCTCATAAAAACTCTTTACAGCATTTAGTAACTTACCACCTATTCCATATACTTGCAACATCTGCCACATTGCTCCTCTATCCACTCTATCACATGCCTTTTTCTAAATCCATAAATGCAATAAAAACTTCCCTACCTTTATCTAAATACTGTTCACATATATGCTTCAATGTAAACACTTGATCTACACATCCCCTACCCACTCTGAAACCTCCTTGCTCATCCGCAATTCTACATTCTGTCTTACCTCTAATTCTTTCAATTATAACCCTACCGTACACTTTTCCTGGTATACTCAGTAAACTTATTCCTCTATAATTTTTACAGTCTCTTTTGTCCCCTTTCCCTTTATATGAAGGGAATATACATGCTCTCTGCCAATCCCTAGGTACCTTCCCCTCTTTCATACATTTATTAAACAAAAGTACCAACCACTCCAACACTATATCCCCCCCTGCTTTTAGCATTTCTGTCATGATCCCGACAGTTCCAGCTGCTTTACCCCCTTTCATTCTACGTAATGCCTCACGTACCTCCCCCACACTCACATCCTGCTCTTCTTCACTCCTAAAACATGGTATACCTCCCTGGCCAGTGCATGAAATTACCGCCTCCCTTTCTTCCTCAACATTTAAAAGTTCCTCAAAATATTCTCGCCATCTACCTAATACCTCCCTCTCCCGATCTACTAACTCTCCTACTCTGTTTTAACTGACAAATTCATACGTTCCCTAGGCTTTCTTAAATTGTTTAACTCCAATTTTTTTTCTTATTTTCATTAAAATTTCTTGACAGTGCCTCTCCCACTCTATCATCTGCTCTCCTTTTGCACTCTCTCACCACTCTCTTTACCTTTCTTTTACTCTCCATATACTCTACTCTTCTTATAACACTTCTGCTTTGTAAAAACCTCTCATAAGCTAACTTTTTCTCCTTTATCAATGCCTAACTTATCATTGATAAATGTTCACCTTCATGCTCTCTTATTATGACTGAGGAAATTTCCACCTCAGAATTACTTCTTCAAGACTAAGGGACTGATAACATCTTATTTACATCTTCTCTGTTTTTATTGTTATCAATTATTTAAGTCACATCTGTATTCGTCTTCATAAGCCTGCTGAGCAGCCAGACGTTTCAACAATAAAAATACCCAAATTAACAAATTAACTCGGTGGCACTCGATGTATGCACAAGGCTTATTCCTCTAAGAAAAAGGAGGAGTAGATGTAAAATAGAAAGAGACAGGCGTTCCCTTTACAGGCGACGGAAAAGAATAACAGAGCGGCTAAAAGAGGTCAATATATCTGAAATGCGTAGGGAGACACTGGTCAGAGAAATAGCAAGCATCGAACTTAAGCTAAAAGAATCCTTTAGGAGTCAGGAATCGCGGGAAGAACTAAAAGCCATAAATGAAATCGAAAGAAACCCAAAGTATTTCTTCTCCTATGCCAAATCAAAATCGAGAACAACGTCCAGTATTGGGCCCCTACTTAAACAGATGGGTCCTACACAGATGACAGCAAGGAAATGAGTGAGCTACTCAAGTCCCAGTATGACTCAGTTTTTAGCAAGCCGCTAACCAGACTGAGAGTCGAAGATCAAAATGATTTTTTTTATGAGAGAGCCACAAAATTTGATTAACACAAGCCTATCCGATGTTATCCTGACGCCAAATGACTTCGAACAGGCGATAAATGACATGCCCATGCACTCTGCCCCAGGGCCAGACTCATGGAACTCTGTGTTCATCAAGAACTGCAAGAAGCCGCTATCACGAGCCTTTTCCATCCTATGGAGAGGGAGCATGGACACGGGGGTCGTCCCACAGTTACTAAAAATAACAGACATAGCCCCACTCCACAAAGGGGGCAGTAAAGCAACATCAAAGAACTACAGACCAACAGCACTAACATCCCATATCATAAAAATCTTTGAAAGGGTCCTAAGAAGCAAGATCACCACCCATCTAGAAACCCATCAGTTACACAACCCAGGGCAACATGGGTTTAGAACAGGTCGCTCCTGTCTGTCTCAACTATTGGATCACTACGACAAGGTCCTAGATGCACTAGAAGACAAAAAGAATGCAGATGTAATATATACAGACTTTGCAAAAGCCTTCGACAAGTGTGACCATGGCGTAATAGCGCACAAAATGCGTGCTAAAGGAATAACAGGAAAAGTCGGTCGATGGATCTATAATTTCCTCACTAACAGAACACAGAGAGTAGTCGTCAACAGAGTAAAGTCCGAGGCAGCTACGGTGAAAAACTCTGTTCCACAAGGCACAGTACTCGGTCCCATCTTGTTCCTCATCCTCATATCCGACATAGACAAGGATGTCAGCCACAGCACCGTGTCTTCCTTTGCAGATGACACCCCAATCTGCATGACAGTGTCTTCCATTGCAGACACTGCAAGGCTCCAGGCGGACATCAACCAAATCTTTTCAGTGGGCTGCAGAAAACAATATGAAGTTCAACGATGAGAAATTTCAATTACTCAGATATGGTAAACATGAGGAAATTAAATCTTCATCAGAGTACAAAACAAATTCTGGCCACAAAATAGAGCGAAACACCAACGTCAAAGACCTGGGAGTGATCATGTCGGAGGATCTCACCTTCAAGGACCATAACATTGTATCAATCGCATCTGCTAGAAAAATGACAGGATGGATAATGAGAACCTTCAAAACTAGGGAGGTCAAGCCTATGATGACACTCTTCAGGTCACTTGTTCTATCTAGGCTGGAATATTGCTGCACACTAACAGCACCTTTCAAGGCAGGTGAAATTGCTGACCTAGAAAATGTACAGAGAACTTTCACGGCGCGCATAACGGAGATAAAACACCTCAATTACTGGGAGCGCTTGAGGTTTCTAAACCTGTATTCCCTGGAACGCAGGAGGGAGAGATACATGATTATATACACCTGGAAAATCCTAGAGGGACTAGTACCGAACTTGCACACGAAAATCACCCACTACGAAAGCAAAAGACTTGGCAGACGATGCACCATCCCCCCAATGAAAAGCAGGGGTGTCACTAGCACGTTAAGAGACCATACAATAAGTGTCAGGGGCCCGAGACTGTTCAACTGCCTCCCAGCACACATAAGGGGGATTACCAACAGTCCCCTGGCAGTCTTCAAGCTGGCACTGGACAAGCACCTAAAGTCAGTTCCTGATCAGCCGGGCTGTGGCTCGTACGTTGGTTTGCGTGCAGCCAGCAGCAACAGCCTGGTTGATCAGGCGCTGATCCACCAGGAGGCCTGGTCACAGACCGGGCCGCGGGGGCGTTGACCCCCGGAACTCTCTCCAGGTAAACTCCAGGTAAACTCCAGGTAAACTCCAGGTATCATTACATATATGTTAGGAAAACCAAAAAGTTGGCACTTTATCAGTCTATTACATAAATAACAAAAAGCCACAATACGGTGACTGGAACGATACACAAATAACCCGCACATAAAAGAGAGAATCTTACGACGACGTTTCGGTCCGACTTGGACCATTGACAAAGTCTATTACAGGTGGATGAGTGTAGTAGGGTGCGTAAAAGAAGGAAATTAAAAGTGAATATAGGAAAGAGTAAGATGATGTGGATACCAAAAAAAAAATAAGTGATGAAAGAATGGACATCAGATTGGAGGGAGAGATTATGGAGGAGGTGAATGTATTCAGATATTTAGGAGTTGACGTGTCAGCAGATGTGTCTGTGAAGGATGAGGAAGAGAAGAAGGGAGGGAGGAAGGAAGGAAGGAAGGGAGGGAGGAAGGAAGGAAGGGAGGAAGGAAGGGAGGGAGGAAGGAAGGAAGGAAGGAAGGGGAGGAAGGAAGGAAGGGAGGAAGGAAGGAAGGGAGGAAGGAAGGAAGGGAGGAAGGAAGGGAGGGAGGAAGGAAGGAAGGAAGGGAGGAAGGAAGGAAGGAAGGGAGGAAGGAAGGAAGGGAGGAAGGAAAGAAGGAAGGAAGGAAGGGAGGGAGGGAGGAAGGAAGGAAGGGAGGGAGGAAGGAAGGGAGGAAGGAAGGAAGGGAGGAAGGAAGGAAGGGAGGAAGGAAGGGAGGGAGGAAGGAAGGAAGGAAGGGAGGAAGGAAGGAAGGAAGGGAGGAAGGAAGGAAGGGAGGAAGGAAGAAGGAAGGAAGGAAGGGAGGGAGGGAGGAAGGAAGGAAGGGAGGAAGGAAGGAAGGGAGGAAGGAAGGAAGGGAGGAAGGAAGGAAGGGAGGAAGGAAGGGAGGGAGGAAGGAAGGAAGGAAGGGAGGAAGGAAGGAAGGAAGGGAGGAAGGAAGGAAGGGAGGAAGGAAAGAAGGAAGGAAGGAAGGGAGGGAGGAAGGAAGGAAGGAAGGGAGGAAGGAAGGAAGGGAGGGAGGAAGGAAGGAAGGGAGGAAGGAAGGAAGGGAGGGAGGGAGGAAAGGGCGGAGGGAGGAAGGGTGGGGAAGGGAGGGAGGGAGGAAGGAAGGGAGGGAGAGAGGAAGGCTGAGGAATTGAGGGAGGGTAAGAAGGGAGGAAGGGAGGGGAGGAAGGGAGGGAGGGAGGAAGGAGGGGAGAGAGGAAGGAAGGGAGGGGAGAGGAAGGAAGGGAGGGTAAAGAAGGGACGGAGAGAGGAAGGAAGGGAGGGGAGAGAGGAAGGAAGGGAGGGGAGGAAGGGAGGGTAAGAAGGGACGGAGGGAGGAAGGAAAAGAGGGAGGAAGGGAGAGAATAGGGGAGGGAAGGAGGGAGGGAGAGGAAGGGAGGGGAGAAGAGGGAGAGGAGGGAGGATGCGAGGGGAGGGAGGGAGAATGGGGAGGTGAGGGAGTGTGGGGGAGGGAGAGGGGAAGGAGGAGGAGGGAGGGGAAGAAGAAAGGGAGGGAGGAATGGGAGAGAGGGTGGGTGGGAGGGAGGGGAGAGGAAGGAAGGGAGGGAGAGGGAGGGTGGGGAGGGGGGAAGGGAGTTGGTAGGAGTGTTTGGGAGGGAGGGGATGAGTAGAGGGAGGGAGGAAAAGGAGGGGGGAGGGAGGGAGGAAGGGCGGGAGGGAGGGAGGAAGAAAGGGAGGAAGGGAGAGAGGAAGGGAGGGTGGGAGGGAAGGATGGAGGAAGGGAGGGAGGGAAGGGAGAGAGGGGCGGACGGAGAATCGCTGCTGGAATAGGAAGGTCAAATGAATCATCAGTTTTCCTGGGTATGAGCTCTATGGCCTGTATAGTAAGTACTTTGGTGAATATGGATGTTACGTCAGGGTTAAGTTTCTCTTCCTGTTGCGAATGGATTAGCTGACAGGTGCCACAGTGATTGAGATGGGGATGTGGTGCCAAATCCCTAGAGAGTGGTGAGAGCACAATCCTGAATGGGATACATGCCTATCCAGGGATGTGCTATGAGTTATTTGGCAGCCGTACATTCTGGCAGGTCTGAGGTTACTGGCAATGATGTGCAAATGTTCCTTCCCTT
Organism: Cherax quadricarinatus; assembly: GCF_026875155.1. Classification (NCBI taxonomy): domain Eukaryota; kingdom Metazoa; phylum Arthropoda; class Malacostraca; order Decapoda; family Parastacidae; genus Cherax; species Cherax quadricarinatus. The sequence continues at coordinate 38,940,465 of NC_069437.1, read as the reverse complement.
GTACTGAGTCCCTCAGAATGAGGCGAGTCCTGTGAAGAAATGTTTTGGTAAGGTTGTCCACTTGGTTGTTAGGTAAGACACATATGCAACAGTTAGGTATCTTTATTTCGAAACGTTTCGCCTACACAGTAGGCTTCTTCAGTCGAATACAGAAAAGTTGATAGAAGCAGAAGATACTTGAAGACGATGTAATCAGTCCATCACCCTTAAAGTTTTGAGGTGATCAGTCCCTCAGTCTGGATAAGAGCATTGTTCCATAGTATGAAACAATATAAATACCTAACTGTTGCATATGTGTCTTACCTAACAACCTGTCGATATTTTATACCATTTTAATGTTCAATTTGTCCACTTGGTATGTTGTGAAAGGTTTGTAGGTATCTGGGTCATTATCATATCCAACCTAGCCAGCATTCTCCACCTGACTCCATCCTATAAATACTCACGTACCTTCCACCCAGGTAGATCTGTTTGTGACTTAATAAAGCCCACTGTGTGGGCGAAACGTTGTCAATTTAGGATCACATTATACTGCCTATGTGTTTATTTACCCTCCCACTCACATATTTGTCCAGTCTCTTTTTAAAGACAGTCAAGATCTTAGCCTGTATCACCCTGCTCGGAAGATTGTTCCACGTATCCACAACTCTGTTAGAAAACCAGTACTTACCTATGTCCTTTCTAAATCTAAATTTATCCAACTTAAATCCGTTATTTCCGGTCTTTACCTGGTTCGACATCCTCAGTACTTTATTAATATCACCTTTGTTTACGTCCATCATCCACTTATACACTTCAATAATATCTCCTCTCATTCTTGTCTCTCTAAAAAGTGGAGATTCAAGGTTCTAAGTCTATCTTCATATGGGAGACCAAAATTGAGTGGCATAATACAAATGAGGCCTCACTAGTGATGTATAAAGCTGTAAAATAACTTTTGAGTTTCTGTAACTTATACTTCTGGAAATAAATCCTAGTAATCTGTTACCCTTATTGCGCACACTTAAGAACATAAAAACATAAGAACGAAGGAACACTGTGGCAGGCCTACTGGCCCATGCAATGAAGGTCCAATTCTCCTACCGGCTTAAGTCAATGCATTAATCTAGTCAGGTCAGGTCACATTCACTTAAGGAAGGGGAACGGCATCTGACCTAATAGCATAAGCTAGTGAGGTCAAACTCACACTCACCCACACCCACTCATGTATTTATGTAACTTATTTTTAAAACTACACAACGTTTTAGCTTCTATAACTGTACTCGGGAGTTTGTTCCACTCATCCACAACTCTATTAACAAACCAGTGCTTTCCTATATCCTTCCTGAATCTGAATTTTTCCATCTTAAAGCCATTGCTGCGAGTCCTGTCTAGGCTAGATATTTTTAGCACACTATTTACATCCCCTTTATTCACTCCTGTTTTCCATTTATACACCTCAATCCTACCTCCCTTAATTCTGTGCCTTTCTAGAGAGTGCAGATTCAGGGCCCTCAGTCTATCCTCATAGGGAAGCTCTTTTGATATATGGGATCAACATTGCCATCCTCCTTTGTACGTTTTCCAGTGCATTTATATCCATTCTGTAATACGGTGACCAAAACTGAGCAGCATAGTCTAAAAGAGACCTACCCAGAGATATATAGAGTTGAAAAACAACCTGAGGATTTCTATTATTTATACTTCTTGATATGAAGCCAAGGATTCTGTTACCTTTATTGCAGACACTTATGCACTGTTGTCTTGGTTTCAGATTACTGCTAACCAGAACTCCTAAATCCTTTCTGCAATCACTAAGATTAAGATCTACATTATTTAGTTTATATGTGGCATGGTTATTTTCCTGTCCAACATTTAGAACTTTGGATTTGTCTATATTAAACTGCATCTGCTACTTCTCCGACCATTGCATCAGTCTTTTCAAATCATCCTGGAGTTCTCTAATGTTCTCATTAGAATGAATTGGACGGCCTATTTTGGTGTCATCAGCATATTTACCTATGTCTCTATTTATTCCCGCATCTATGTCGTTTATGTGAACTGTGAACAACAAGGGGCCCTGTGGAACACAGCTTGCGACGTGCCCCTATTTTGCTACCGTCCACAGGTATCTTGGACCTATGATAGCCCTACTGTCTGCTGTCTTGCTCTAAGTTTAGGGTTTGGCTTTATGTCGTAAATAAAGCTGAGCTCTATCTAAGAGTTGGATGGTTGAGAGGAAAGGCAGTCCCATTATACAGTGCCATGGCGGCACTTTCTACCTATTGGAGGTGGAAGCCTATTCCTGAACCCTCTTGGGGTGGGGGTGTGGCATGCAAAGAGTATGTAACCTTTATTTGGCACATATACTCACCCTTATTAAAAGGATACCTTCCCAACCAGAGAACCGGGTGCTAAGGGTCAGACGATGAGCCCCATCGTCTGATCAGTATCTAGATTCAGCCAATGAGAAGGTGGGTCTGGCAATTGTGGAGTTGGTGTGGCTACTACTCACGTTTCCACCCTTGTCATTTTCATTCTAGAGCTGGTTGAAGCACGGTCTGCTCTCAAGTACCATTAATTTTGCTTGCTTACCATGGCGTGTCTAATACCTATTGCTGTACATAGTGTATATAGTGTACATACTGCTGTTTATACTTGGTGAAGGATAATATAAGTCAAAGTCATTCAGCTGTGTTTACTTTGCTCCCTTTACACCTAGGATAACAGGCTTTTTTTGTTCCTGGGTTGTAATATGGGTAGCCTGTCCAAGAGCTGAAGCTGAACTTAGAGCTAAAGCTGGACTTAGAGCTGGAGCTGAGCCTAGAGTTGAAGTTGGAGCAGGAACTAAGATCGTAGATAGCATGCTGTCTGGCAATGCGTCAGCTTTGCCAATGCTTAACAAACTTTGCATGTCAATTGCCTTGCTATGGTCAGCCTTGCTATGTGTGATCATAGATAGCTTGCTACTTTGCATATCAAAGTTGCGTTCGCTTGCTATGGTCAGTCGTGCTATTGTGTTTTGCAGTTGGCTTTGCTATTGCGTATCAGCCTTGCTATTGTATGTGTGTATTCTGCATTCAGCTTTGTTACGTGTCAGCCTTATCCTGTGAGTATTCTGCAGTCATACTGTGAATAGCTGAGCGAGTATTGCATATAGCATGTTATGCTGGGGTATGCTGCCTAGACGAGTTAGACATCTAGTGTCTGGGTACACTTTATTAAACTTGCCAAAGTTTTCTCTACAGCATTGTTGGCAAATTGTTCGTTCCATTGGCATTGATTACGAACGCACTCTCACAGCTTTGCAGCTTCATACTTTTATAAGTGTCAAACTTTGAGAAGAGGAGATGGCACATCAGACTCCTCCCTCTACGGGAGCCAGGAATAAACCCCCGAGGTTCTCGCCGGAGGAAAACGATACACTACCTGAGAAAAACCGTCAGTCTCATGCAACAGGGTTGCCTGAAGGTAAATCGGTTTCATTGACACTTGAGTTGGCGAAAACCAATCTTGAGCAGACTAGGAAACAACGATTATATGTCAAGGACGAATTCGATAGGGAAAAAGAAAGGAGGCAGTTTTCTCAAGTTATAAATGACTTTAGTTTACAATAAGCTGGTTCTTCGTTTCATTGAGGCCGAGCCTCAACAATTTGTTGAAACTTTCGAAAACCAGACTTGAACCTTGAGGTGGCCGGAACAGCAGCCGGAACAGCAGCCGGAACAGCATTCGGCATTTTTGGTGCATACAGCTTTTTATGATAAAGCACAGGAATTTACATCAGTGTTAAATGACACTGGTTTTAGTAATTATCAGGTGGTGAAGACCACAGTTCTTGGTGTTTATCAATGTATCCCTGCCAAGTATAGAAAGGCATTTAAATTACGCAGACGACAGCTTGGTCAATCTTCAGTGGACTTTGTTCAACAGCAGACCAAAGCTTTTACCAGTTGGTACAAAGAAAGTGGTGTCGCAAACCTCGACGAGTTGATTCAACTTATACTGGTGGACAACCTGCTGGAATCTGTGGGACCAGAGGTTCGAGTCTTTCTGCAGGACCATGTCTTAACCACTGCATTGGAGGCAGCATAAGCAGAAATCGTCAACTTAAAGTTCCAGATTGGGGGATGAAGTGCCAGCAGGAAGGAGAACACCTACATCAGCCAACTAAGTCACCTGGTGAGCCACGCTACTCAACTTATGGTCAATTTGGCGAGCGACAAACTACTCAACATGGTGCATCCCGACAACAGTACCCAGAGCAGCACCAATCAACTTCAACAGGGAGCTAAGGTCAAGCCTGTCGTTTATTTTTATTGTAACATATCAGGCCACATTCCCCCAAATTTCCCAAATAAACCCCAACCATTAGGGAAAATTTATACTTTCCCTAGTAACATGTCCCTGAAAGAAGTAGAGAAAGGGATGGCTCCTTATTATTGCACGAGTCAAATATCCCTTCAGGAAAACTGAAATCAGAAAATTGAAATCAGAACCTTTAGAGATACTGGAGCATATTGCTGACGTATAAGAGAAGGAGTACTTCCCCTTTTTGAACACACTTCATTACAATCCTCTATTCTGTTAGAAGCTTTTGAAGGAGCAATTTTTTCTGTCCCCTTGCATAAAATATATATCAGGTGCAGGTATTACACTGGATATTTGACTGTAGGTGTATCTGATGGATTTCCTATGAAAGATGCCGTGTTATTACTGGGTAATAACATAACCACTTCTAATATGTGTCCTGAACCCATAATGATTAATTCTTCTCCGATGTTGACCATAACTCAGTCAAAATCCCAAGGGATATCTGGGGAGAATGCTGACCTATCCTTGGACAACTCTGATCTCGGAATAGCCAATTTGTTTTACGAGGAAAACTGGTCAGAGCCTCGTAAATTTAGTGAACAGACCCAGATCAAGCCTTCCTATTCCAGGGTTGCAGGATTGCCAGATGTCTCTGTTTCCATGCCCGTGGGACTGTCCTTCTAAGAGGAACAGCGAAACTACCCTTCATTGAATTTCGATTTTCAGGCAGCCATGGGTAAATTCTTTTCAGATTATCCTGTCAAATATGAACTTAAAAATGACTATTTGATCTGCACTGAGACTGGTAAGGATATAGAGGGCAGGTAACAGTCAGACAGGTTAGTGGTTCCAACAAAGTTTAGACCTCAAATATTAAATATAACTCTTAACACTTCATTTGGAGGCCACTAAAACCTTATATAGGATATTAAAAGATTTTTTTGGCTAAAATTAAGGCAGGATGTGAAGAATCATATCCGCTGTTGCCAAGAATGTCAGCAAGTAGGGAAACCTAGACATTCCATTAAACCTGCACCTCTCCAGCCTATACCTGCTGATGGAGAACCTTTTACAGAATTAATTATAGATTGTGTAGGTCCATTACCTAAGTCAAAGTCTGGGAATCAGTACTTATTTACCATTATAGATAGAGTATTAGATACCCAGAAACAATTCCCATTCGCAGTATTAATACTATAGCAACCCTTAAAGCTTTAACAAAGTTCATCTCTTAGTATGGCATTCTTAAATCTATTCGAAGTGATCAAGGTACTAACTTCACTGTCAAAGCATTCCATGAAGCATTAACTAGGTTAGGGATAATCCACAACTTATCCACTGCCTATCATCCTCAGTCCCAAGGCGCCTTGGAAAGATTCCATCAGACGTTAAAAACAATGATGAGAACTTTTTGCATGCACTTTCCTACAGACTGGGATGAATCACTACCTTTGTTGCTGTTTTCAATAAGAGAAACTGTGCAGGAGTCTACCTGGTATAGTCCGTTTGTGCTGATCTTTGGGTACAATGTACGAGGTCCTCTTCGGGTGCTCAAAGAAGGATGGATGGGAGAAGACGTTAGTTCAACACTCTACAACCCGTCTTCAAGGTTGCAGGTAGCACGTCAGTTAGCCAAGGCTAACTTAAAGGCAGCTTATAACAAAATGAAAAAGAGGTATGACAGAAATTCACAGTTTTGCTCCTTCCATCCAGGAGACAAGGTGTTGGTACAGGACCCTATAACTGGCCGCACCTTAAAAAGTTAGATTTATGGGACCTATGCAAATTGTAAGTAAATTATCTAATGTAAATTATGTGGTGTCTTCCTTTGACAAGACCTCAAAAACTAAAACATACCACATTAATCAAATTAAAATATTTAATGCACCAGATAAAGTTCCAGTAATGACTCTGTCCTCTACCTCTGAAGATGACCCTGACTCTTTGCACTCTACTTCTGAAATTAATGTCAATTTTTCCAATTCTGTCCTCCTCATGGACCCTAGCCCTTTATTGGTAGGGCTATCCAAGACTCGAGTAACAAGTTTAACTGCGCTTCTACAATCTTACCCTGATATCTTTTCGGATGTTCCGAAAAAATGTATATTAGGATATCTTGACGTAGATGTTGGAAACTTTAAACCCACAGAGCTAATCCTGAAAAGCAGAGGCTACTTCAGCAGGAAGTAGAAGTTCTGTTAGAGCATGGGTTAGTGGAGGAGTCATCTAGTCCATGGGCTTCACCGTGCATCCTTGTTAAAAAAGCTGATGGAGGGTTTCGTATGTGTACAGACTACCGTAAAGTGAACGAGGTCACAATTACAGATGCTTACCCTCTTCCTCGTCTGGATGACGTAATCGACTTTGTGGGTAAGGCTACTTTTGTGTCCAAGTTAGATCTTCTTAAAGGTTACTATCAGGCTCCTTTGACGGATAAGGCGAAGGAAATCTCTGCCTTCGTAATTCCAGGAGGTCATTATCAATATACAGTTAGCCCCTTCGGAATGAAAAACTTCCCCTTTTCATTCCAGAAACTTATCCATCAGGCTATTAAAGGACTTGAAGGCACGTCAGCGTACCTGGATGATATTGTTGTGGTGTCTGATACTTGGGATCAACACCTATTTAGACTTTAGGCTCTCTTTGAGACCTTTCAGAGTTCCCATTTAGACTTAAGGCTCTCTTTGAGACCTTCCAGAGTTCCCATTTAGACTTAAGGCTCTCTTTGAGACCTTTCAGAGTTCCCATTTAGACTTAAGGCTCTCTTTGAGACCTTTCAGAGTTCCCATTTAGACTTAAGGCTCTCTTTGAGACCTTTCAGAGTTCCCATTTAGACTTTAGGCTCTCTTTGAGACCTTTCAGAGTTCCCATTTAGACTTTAGGCTCTCTTTGAGACCTTTCAGAGTTCCCATTTAGACTTAAGGCTCTCTTTGAGACCTTTCAGAGTTCCCATTTAGACTTTAGGCTTCTTTGAGACCTTTCAGAGTTCCCATTTAGACTTAAGGCTCTCTTTGAGACCTTTCAGAGTTCCCATTTAGACTTTAGGCTCTCTTTGAGACCTTTCAGAGTTCCCATTTAGACTTTAGGCTCTCTTTGAGACCTTTCAGAGTTCCCATTTAGACTTAAGGCTCTCTTTGAGACCTTTCAGAGTTCCCATTTAGACTTTAGGCTCTCTTTGAGACCTTTCAGAGTTCCCATTTAGACTTAAGGCTCTCTTTGAGACCTTTCAGAGTTCCCATTTAGACTTAAGGCTCTCTTTGAGACCTTTCAGAGTTCCCATTTAGACTTTAGGCTCTCTTTGAGACCTTTCAGAGTTCCCATTTAGACTTAAGGCTCTCTTTGAGACCTTCCAGAGTTCCCATTTAGACTTAAGGCTCTCTTTGAGACCTTTCAGAGTTCCCATTTAGACTTTAGGCTCTCTTTGAGACCTTTCAGAGTTCCCATTTAGACTTAAGGCTCTCTTTGAGACCTTTCAGAGTTCCCATTTAGACTTAAGGCTCTCTTTGAGACCTTTCAGAGTTCCCATTTAACTGTTAATTTATCTAAGTCTTCCTTTGGCCAGGCTACTGTGACTTTTTTGGGATATGAAGTAGGTAGTGGCAAAGTCGCCCCTAAAGTTCTTGCCATTAAAGATTATCCAGTACCTCATGATAGGAAATCCCTTCAACGTTTCCTAGGTATGAATATTAAAATGGTATAAAATACCGACAGGTTGTTAGGTAAGACACATATGCAACAGTTAGGTATCTTTATTTGGACACGTTTCTCCTACACAATAGACTTCTTCAGTTGAGTACAGAAAATTTGATAGAAATAGAAGAGACTTGAAGACGATGTAATCAGTCCATCATCCTTGAAGTTTTGAGGTGGTCAGTCCCTCAGTCTGGAGAAGAGTATTGTTCCATAGTCTGAAACAATATGGAGTTGAAGTGACAGGATGGAGCCTTTATGCAGCCAGGAGGTGACATGTACGCCACTAGTAGAGTTGAGAATGTAGTCGTTGGGAGGTCACGTCCCTCTCACATCCAGCCATTCTCACTAGTAGAAGTTGTCCAAGTTGTTTTCTGTTCTGTACCAAGATACCATTGGGTTACAGTGTCTAGCAGAGTGAATATTAAAATGGTATAAAATACCACAGGTTGTAAGGAGAGGAGGAGTATGAGGTAATCAGTCCCTCGGCCTGGAGTCGATGTGTTCAGTCCATCAATCTTGTAGAATGTACAGCATAGGGCCGTAGACGTGGCTTATATACTGTAGTGAGGTGAGGTGAAGCAGGCGGAGGCCTTCCTCTTTGTATTGGACTGATGAAGCCACTGTGTGGCGAAACGTTTCCTGAATAAAGATTCCCATATGCTGCATAAGTTTCTCAATCTTCAACTTGTCGGTTTTTCAAACCATTCATCACAACTGTCAGACACTGCAGCATCATGGGATCTTGTTACAAAGAATTCTTCAACACTTGTTCAACCTTTGGACGAAGACCTACTTCGACTAGTGGATGGTACCACTATGACCCCGCCTCCGCCTGCTTCACCTCATCTCACTACAGTATATAAGCCATGTCTACGGCCCTATGCTGTACATTCTACAAGATTGATGGACTGAACACATCGACTCCAGGCCGAGGGACTGATTGCCTCATACTCCTCCTCTCCTTACGCCTTCCTCGTTGTATTGGACTGATGAAGCCACTGTGTGGCGAAACGTTTCCTGAATAAAGATTCCCATATGCTGCATAAGTGTCTCAATCTTCATCTTCTGCCTCTATCAACTTTTCTGTACTCGACTGAAGAAGCCTACTGTGTAGGTGAAACGTTTTCATATAAAGATACCTAACTGTTGCATATGTGTCTTACCAAGTTTTCTAGGTATGGTAGGATTTTATAGATGATTCCGTAAAAATTTCTCAGATATTGTAGTCCCCTCTAACCTCACTTACCAGTCACAAAGTTCCCATTAATTGGACCCCATAATGTCAAAATGCTTTTACGAAAGCAAAAAGATTACTTTCTACTGCACCCATTCTGATTTCTCCCCATTTATGCAAACTCTTTCCTGCCTATTTGTCAACCATGCATCTACCCAGGAAAAAAATTCTCCTCCTATTCCGTGTGCCTTAAGTTTCCTCAATAGCCTCTGATGTGGAACTCTATCGAAAGTCTTATTGAAGTCTATATACACAATATCATATTCAATACCATGATCTACCTCCTCGAATACCTTAGTGAAGAAAGTTAGTAAATTCGTAAGACAGGAACGCACCTTTATAAAACCTTGTTGAGATTCATTAATCAATTTATGCCTTTCAAGATGGCTACGAATTGCCTCGGCAATTATTGATTCTAAAAATTTTCCCACTATAGAGGTAAGATTTTCCCACTATGGCTTGGCTTTAGATTTCTGCTTACCATGACTCCCAAGTCTTTTTCACATTCTGTATGACCAAGCTCTACTCACCTTGATTATAGCTTCGAGGGTTATTTTCATTACCAAGGGCAAGTACCTTACACTTCTGTACTCGACTGAAGAAGCCTACTGTGTAGGCGAAACGTTTCAAAATAAAGATACCTAACTGTTGCATATGTGTCTTACCTAACAACCTGTCGGTATTTTATACCATTTTAATGTTCAACCTGTCAGACACTGCAACACAAGGGTATCTTGGTACAGACCTACAATCAACTTTTACAACCTCTACTAGTGAGAACGGCTGGATTTGAGAGGGACCTGACCTCCCAACATCTGAGTTCTTACCTCTCCTAGTGACCTACGTCTCACCTGTTGGCGCTATAAATAGGCTCCATCCTGTCACTTCATCTCCATATTGTTTCATTCTATGGAACAATGCTCTCCAGACTGAGGGACTGACCACCTCAAAACTTTAAGGGTGATGGACTGATTACATCGTCTTCAAGTATCTTCTGCTTCTATCAACTTTTCTGTACTCGACTGAAGAAGCCTACTGTGTAGGCGAAACGTTTCAAAATAAAGATACCTAACTTTTTCATATTTTGTCTTCCCAAACATACCTTACATTTATCCACTTGAATTTCATTTGATATTTTTCAGACCAAGACATTAATTTGACCAAATCCTCCCGGAGTTCATTGCTATCCTCCTCAGAATGAATCATCCTTAACCTTGTCAAACCCTGTGTAAAAAAAAAAAAAAAAAAAAATGTAAATTATGAACAAAAAGGGGCCTAAAACCTATCCTTGTGGGACGCCACTAGTGACTAATCCCCATTCAGATTTGACCCCATTAATGGGAACTCTCTGCTTTCTATTGGTAAGCCATGCCTCTGTCCATGCTAGAACTTTACCTCCTATATCATGACCTGCCACTTTTCTTAAGAGTCTCTTGTGAGGTATTCTATCGAAATATTTACTTAAATCCAAATCAACGATATCATATCATTGTTCATATGGATTTTAGTAAAGCCTTCGATAGGGTACCTCACAGGAAACTCTTGGGAAGGGTGGCAGCTCGTGGTATAGGAGGTGAGGTTCTAGTATGGATGGAGGCATGGCTTACCAATGGAAAGCAGGGAGTTTCCATTAATGGGGTCAAGTCAGAATGGGGATTGGTCACTGGTGGCGTTCCACAAGGATCGGTTTTGGGCCCTCTCTTGTTCATACTTTGCTTTGGTGACCTAGATGAGGGGATTGTGAGTGACGTGGGTGAATTTGCTGATGATACAGGGGTGGGCCGTGTGATTCATTCTGAGGAGGACAGCAATGAACTTCAGGAGGATATAGATAAGTTGATATCTTGGTCTGAGAAATGGCAGATGGAGTACAGTGTGGATGGGTGTGGGGTGCTAGTCCTTGGTAATGAAAATAACCCCGAAAGTGAAACAAGTTTACTTAAAAAAATCGAAACCTTCTCCCCCCCCCCCCCCCCATTCCCCCATAAGTTCAAAAACCCACCCCCCGCGGGATGACCGCTAGCCAAATAAGATTCATCCAAAAAGGTATATTTCTACACCATAGGGAAAAATTAGCACGGACCTCGTGACCCCAAAAAGCAAGTTTTTCAGACGGGTTCAATCCCGGCCGGGGTATGGTTTTTTTTGCAATCTGTCATTACGATTTTTTAAGTCAGTTGACGGCAGTGAAGGGACTTGAGCTAGAGTTCGTCACGGCCACGCTAGCTGGAGCTTCGTCTGTAAAAACTTGCATTTGTGGTCACAGAGGTGCCTGTGCTAACTTTCCTATGGTGTAGAAATATACCTAGTTGGATGAATCTTATTGTGGCTAGCTGGTCTAGTGGCTAACGCGACGGGCTGGAGTTTTGAGACTCTGACCGCGGGTTCAATCCCGGCCGGGGGTATGGTAAACTATGTGAAGTGGAGCTTGATCATACAGAATGTGAAAGGGACTTGGGGTCGTGGTGGGCATGGGTCTGGGGCCTGGACAGCGGTGCCTTGGTGTGCGCAGCAAGGTTGACAGATTACTGGGATTTGTCTCTAAAAGTGTAAGTAGCAGGGGTTCAAAAGTTGTTTTACAGCTCTATACTTGACTGGTGAGACCTCGTTTGGATTGTGCCGCTCAGTTTTGGCCTCCTTACTATAGGATGGATGTGGACTCATTGGAGAACATACAGAGAGGAGTGACTAAAATGATTTGCTGTGTGGGGAGTCTCCCATATGAAGATGGACTTAAAGCCTTGAACCTCCACTCTCTGGAGAGACGTGGAATGGGGGTAGATGTCGTTGAGGTGTATAAGTGGATGACGGGCGTGGGCGAGGGAGATATTAGTAAAGTACTGAGGGTGTCGAGCCAGGCGAGAACCAGAAATAGTGGATTTAAGTTGGAGGAGTTTAGATTTGGAAAGGACATAGGTGGGTACTGGTTTTCTGGCAGAGTTGTGGATGCGTGGAGCAGTCTTCCCAGTGGGGTGATCGAGGCTAGGACCTTGGGACGGATATATGAGTGGGGGCGGGGGGGGGCGGGGGGGGGGGGGGGGGGGGCGGGGGGGGGGGTGGGCGGGGGGGGGGCGGGGGGGCTGGGTTTGATTGGTGTCACTGGGTGCGGGAGTAGCTTCTTGGGTGGCTTTGAGTGGAGGTTGTTTTGATGGGGACCTGCCTTGTATGGGCCAGTGGTCCTTCTGCAGTGTTCCTCCATTCTTGTGTTCTTGTTGTTATCACTGTCTACTGCCTCAAATGTTCTGTTGAAGAAAGTCAGTAAATTTGCCAAGCAGGAACGACTTCTCGTGAACCCATGCTGAGATTCATTAATGAAATTATGCTCTTTAAGGCAACTTTTAATAATATCAGCCATAATTAATATTATACTGGACATTGGTCTGTTTTCTCAAATAGGTTCAATTAGGTATGGCCTGAGTATGTCCAAGTTCAGCAGTTTTATTGAAGTAACTTGTCTGTTATGATAATCTACTAATTTCCAATCCTAACATTTTACTGCATTATTAAATTATGTTTCACTATTCCGCTCACGTACAGGAGTTATGGACTCCAGCAGATACCTTTACTGGATCATGCAGTGGAGTTATGGACTCCAGCAGACACCTTTACTGGATCATGCAGTGGAGTTATGGACTCCAGCGGATACCTTTACTGGATCATGCAGTGGAGTTATGGACTCCAGCAGACACCTTTACTGGATCATGCAGTGGAGTTATGGACTCCAGCAGACACCTTTACTGGATCATGCAGTGGAGTTATGGACTCCAGCAGATACCTTTACTGGATCATGCAGTGGAGTTATGGACTCCAGCAGACACCTTTACTGGATCATGCAGTGGAGTTATGGACTCCAGCAGACACCTTTACTGGATCATGCAGTGGAGTTATGGACTCCAGCAGATACCTTTACTGGATCATGCAGTGGAGTTATGGACTCCAGCAGATACCTTTACTGGATCATGCAGTGGAGTTATGGACTCCAGCAGACACCTTTACTGGATCATGCAGTGGAGTTATGGACTCCAGCAGATACCTTTACTGGATCATGCAGTGGAGTTATGGACTCCAGCAGATACCTTTACTGGATCATGCAGTGGAGTTATGGACTCCAGCAGATACCTTTACTGGATCATGCAGTGGAGTTATGGACTCCAGCAGATACCTTTACTGGATCATGCAGTGGAGTTATGGACTCCAGCAGATACCTTTACTGGATCATGCAGTGGAGTTATGGACTCCAGCAGATACCTTTACTGGATCATGCAGTGGAGTTATGGACTCCAGCAGACACCTTTACTGGATCATGCAGTGGAGTTATGGACTCCAGCAGATACCTTTACTGGATCATGCAGTGGAGTTATGGACTCCAGCAGATACCTTTACTGGATCATGCAGTGGAGTTATGGACTCCAGCAGATACCTTTACTGGATCATGCAGTGGAGTTATGGACTCCAGCAGATACCTTTACTGGATCATGCAGTGGAGTTATGGACTCCAGCAGATACCTTTACTGGATCATGCAGTGGAGTTTATGGACTCCAGCAGACACCTTTACTGGATCATGCAGTGGAGTTATGGACTCCAGCAGATACCTTTACTGGATCATGCAGTGGAGTTATGGACTCCAGCAGATACCTTTACTGGATCATGCAGTGGAGTTATGGACTCCAGCAGATACCTTTACTGGATCATGCAGTGGAGTTATGGACTCCAGCAGATACCTTTACTGGATCATGCAGTGGAGTTATGGACTCCAGCAGATACCTTTACTGGATCATGCAGTGGAGTTATGGACTCCAGCAGATACCTTTACTGGATCATGCAGTGGAGTTATGGACTCCAGCAGATACCTTTACTGGATCATGCAGTGGAGTTATGGACTCCAGCAGATACCTTTACTGGATCATGCAGTGGAGTTATGGACTCCAGCGGATACCTTTACTGGATCATGCAGTGGAGTTATGGACTCCAGCGGATACCTTTACTGGATCATGCAGTGGAGTTATGGACTCCAGCGGATACCTTTACTGGATCATGCAGTGGAGTTATGGACTCCAGCGGATACCTTTACTGGATCATGCAGTGGAGTTATGGACTCCAGCAGACACCTTTACTGGATCATGCAGTGGAGTTATGGACTCCAGCAGATACCTTTACTGGATCATGCAGTGGAGTTATGGACTCCAGCAGATACCTTTACTGGATCATGCAGTGGAGTTATGGACTCCAGCAGATACCTTTACTGGATCATGCAGTGGAGTTATGGACTCCAGCAGATACCTTTACTGGATCATGCAGTGGAGTTATGGACTCCAGCAGATACCTTTACTGGATCATGCAGTGGAGTTATGGACTCCAGCGGATACCTTTACTGGATCATGCAGTGGAGTTATGGACTCCAGCGGATACCTTTACTGGATCATGCAGTGGAGTTATGGACTCCAGCGGATACCTTTACTGGATCATGCAGTGGAGTTATGGACTCCAGCGGATACCTTTACTGGATCATGCAGTGGAGTTATGGACTCCAGCAGACACCTTTACTGGATCATGCAGTGGAGTTATGGACTCCAGCAGATACCTTTACTGGATCATGCAGTGGAGTTATGGACTCCAGCAGATACCTTTACTGGATCATGCAGTGGAGTTATGGACTCCAGCAGACACCTTTACTGGATCATGCAGTGGAGTTATGGACTCCAGCAGATACCTTTACTGGATCATGCAGTGGAGTTATGGACTCCAGCAGATACCTTTACTGGATCATGCAGTGGAGTTATGGACTCCAGCGGATACCTTTACTGGATCATGCAGTGGAGTTATGGACTCCAGCGGATACCTTTACTGGATCATGCAGTGGAGTTATGGACTCCAGCGGATACCTTTACTGGATCATGCAGTGGAGTTATGGACTCCAGCAGATACCTTTACTGGATCATGCAGTGGAGTTATGGACTCCAGCAGATACCTTTACTGGATCATGCAGTGGAGTTATGGACTCCAGCAGATACCTTTACTGGATCATGCAGTGGAGTTATGGACTCCAGCAGATACCTTTACTGGATCATGCAGTGGAGTTATGGACTCCAGCAGATACCTTTACTGGATCATGCAGTGGAGTTATGGACTCCAGCAGATACCTTTACTGGATCATGCAGTGGAGTTATGGACTCCAGCAGACACCTTTACTGGATCATGCAGTGGAGTTATGGACTCCAGCAGATACCTTTACTGGATCATGCAGTGGAGTTATGGACTCCAGCAGACACCTTTACTGGATCATGCAGTGGAGTTATGGACTCCAGCGGATACCTTTACTGGATCATGCAGTGGAGTTATGGACTCCAGCGGATACCTTTACTGGATCATGCAGTGGAGTTATGGACTCCAGCGGATACCTTTACTGGATCATGCAGTGGAGTTATGGACTCCAGCAGATACCTTTACTGGATCATGCAGTGGAGTTATGGACTCCAGCAGATACCTTTACTGGATCATGCAGTGGAGTTATGGACTCCAGCAGACACCTTTACTGGATCATGCAGTGGAGTTATGGACTCCAGCGGATACCTTTACTGGATCATGCAGTGGAGTTATGGACTCCAGCGGATACCTTTACTGGATCATGCAGTGGAGTTATGGACTCCAGCGGATACCTTTACTGGATCATGCAGTGGAGTTATGGACTCCAGCAGATACCTTTACTGGATCATGCAGTGGAGTTATGGACTCCAGCAGATACCTTTACTGGATCATGCAGTGGAGTTATGGACTCCAGCAGATACCTTTACTGGATCATGCAGTGGAGTTATGGACTCCAGCGGATACCTTTACTGGATCATGCAGTGGAGTTATGGACTCCAGCGGATACCTTTACTGGATCATGCAGTGGAGTTATGGACTCCAGCGGATACCTTTACTGGATCATGCAGTGGAGTTATGGACTCCAGCAGACACCTTTACTGGATCATGCAGTGGAGTTATGGACTCCAGCAGATACCTTTACTGGATCATGCAGTGGAGTTATGGACTCCAGCAGATACCTTTACTGGATCATGCAGTGGAGTTATGGACTCCAGCAGACACCTTTACTGGATCATGCAGTGGAGTTATGGACTCCAGCAGATACCTTTACTGGATCATGCAGTGGAGTTATGGACTCCAGCAGATACCTTTTACTGGATCATGCAGTGGAGTTATGGACTCCAGCGGATACCTTTACTGGATCATGCAGTGGAGTTATGGACTCCAGCGGATACCTTTACTGGATCATGCAGTGGAGTTATGGACTCCAGCGGATACCTTTACTGGATCATGCAGTGGAGTTATGGACTCCAGCAGATACCTTTACTTGATCATGCAGTGGAGTTATGGACTCCAGCAGATACCTTTACTGGATCATGCAGTGGAGTTATGGACTCCAGCAGATACCTTTACTGGATCATGCAGTGGAGTTATGGACTCCAGCAGATACCTTTACTGGATCATGCAGTGGAGTTATGGACTCCAGCAGATACCTTTACTGGATCATGCAGTGGAGTTATGGACTCCAGCAGATACCTTTACTGGATCATGCAGTGGAGTTATGGACTCCAGCAGACACCTTTACTGGATCATGCAGTGGAGTTATGGACTCCAGCAGATACCTTTACTGGATCATGCAGTGGAGTTATGGACTCCAGCAGATACCTTTACTGGATCATGCAGTGGAGTTATGGACTCCAGCAGACACCTTTACTGGATCATGCAGTGGAGTTATGGACTCCAGCGGATACCTTTACTGGATCATGCAGTGGAGTTATGGACTCCAGCGGATACCTTTACTGGATCATGCAGTGGAGTTATGGACTCCAGCGGATACCTTACTGGATCATGCAGTGGAGTTATGGACTCCAGCAGATACCTTTACTGGATCATGCAGTGGAGTTATGGACTCCAGCAGATACCTTTACTGGATCATGCAGTGGAGTTATGGACTCCAGCAGACACCTTTACTGGATCATGCAGTGGAGTTATGGACTCCAGCGGATACCTTTACTGGATCATGCAGTGGAGTTATGGACTCCAGCGGATACCTTTACTGGATCATGCAGTGGAGTTATGGACTCCAGCGGATACCTTTACTGGATCATGCAGTGGAGTTATGGACTCCAGCAGATACCTTTACTGGATCATGCAGTGGAGTTATGGACTCCAGCAGATACCTTTACTGCATCATGCAGTGGTGTTATGGACTCCAGCAGATACCTTTACTGGATCATGCAGTGGAGTTATGGACTCCAGCAGACACCTTTACTGGATCATGCAGTGGAGTTATGGACTCCAGCAGATACCTTTACTGGATCATGCAGTGGAGTTATGGACTCCAGCAGATACCTTTACTGGATCATGCAGTGGAGTTATGGACTCCAGCAGACACCTTTACTGGATCATGCAGTGGAGTTATGGACTCCAGCGGATACCTTTACTGGATCATGCAGTGGAGTTATGGACTCCAGCAGATACCTTTACTGGATCATGCAGTGGAGTTATGGACTCCAGCAGATACCTTTACTGGATCATGCAGTGGAGTTATGGACTCCAGCAGACACCTTTACTGGATCATGCAGTGGAGTTATGGACTCCAGCAGATACCTTTACTGGATCATGCAGTGGAGTTATGGACTCCAGCAGATACCTTTACTGGATCATGCAGTGGAGTTATGGACTCCAGCAGACACCTTTACTGGATCATGCAGTGGAGTTATGGACTCCAGCGGATACCTTTACTGGATCATGCAGTGGAGTTATGGACTCCAGCAGATACCTTTACTGGATCATGCAGTGGAGTTATGGACTCCAGCAGACACCTTTACTGGATCATGCAGTGGAGTTATGGACTCCAGCAGACACCTTTACTGGATCATGCAGTGGAGTTATGGACTCCAGCAGATACCTTTACTGGATCATGCAGTGGAGTTATGGACTCCAGCAGACACCTTTACTGGATCATGCAGTGGAGTTATGGACTCCAGCAGATACCTTTACTGGATCATGCAGTGGAGTTATGGACTCCAGCAGACACCTTTACTGGATCATGCAGTGGAGTTATGGACTCCAGCAGACACCTTTACTGGATCATGCAGTGGAGTTATGGACTCCAGCAGATACCTTTACTGGATCATGCAGTGGAGTTATGGACTCCAGCAGACACCTTTACTGGATCATGCAGTGGAGTTATGGACTCCAGCAGACACCTTTACTGGATCATGCAGTGGAGTTATGGACTCCAGCAGATACCTTTACTGGATCATGCAGTGGAGTTATGGACTCCAGCAGATACCTTTACTGGATCATGCAGTGGAGTTATGGACTCCAGCAGATACCTTTACTGGATCATGCAGTGGAGTTATGGACTCCAGCAGACACCTTTACTGGATCATGCAGTGGAGTTATGGACTCCAGCAGATACCTTTACTGGATCATGCAGTGGAGTTATGGACTCCAGCAGACACCTTTACTGGATCATGCAGTGGAGTTATGGACTCCAGCAGACACCTTTACTGGATCATGCAGTGGAGTTATGGACTCCAGCAGATACCTTTACTGGATCATGCAGTGGAGTTATGGACTCCAGCAGACACCTTTACTGGATCATGCAGTGGAGTTATGGACTCCAGCAGATACCTTTACTGGATCATGCAGTGGAGTTATGGACTCCAGCAGACACCTTTACTGGATCATGCAGTGGAGTTATGGACTCCAGCAGACACCTTTACTGGATCATGCAGTGGAGTTATGGACTCCAGCAGATACCTTTACTGGATCATGCAGTGGAGTTATGGACTCCAGCAGACACCTTTACTGGATCATGCAGTGGAGTTATGGACTCCAGCAGACACCTTTACTGGATCAGTTAGTTTAATATGTTTATTATGCACCCCATACCCATCCTGTGGGCGGTAGTCAAAAGATTACAGAGGTACATAATGGGTCCAGGGACTGGGCCTCAAAGTTTTGATAGCTGAGCAAGTTACAGAGGCAATGAATTCACAATTTACAAAGGTAATGAACTCACAATTTACAAAGGTAATGAACTCCAGGTAGGTCTAGTCACAATCATTACAAGTTACAAAGGTATTTACAGATTACAGAGGTACACAATGGGTCCAGGGACCGGGCTCCAAAGTTTTGATGGCTGAACTAGGTACAAGGTAATGAACTCACAAGTTACAAAGGTAATGAACTCACAAGTTACAAAGGTAATGAATACTGTAAGAATGGTTACTTACGTTTATACATGGCTGCAATCATGAACAAATTTTAGAGTAATGAGCAATTCACACTTCCACACCCGGTCACAACTGTAGTGAGTTATTGGTGCAAATGTTGATTGCTGAGTCTCTCTCTCTCTCACACATACACACACACACACACACACACATACAAATTCATACACACACACACATAAACACACACACACACACACACACACAAACTCATACACACACGCACACACACTCATACTCACACACACTCATACACACACTCACACTCATACACACACACACTCATACTCACACACACACACACACACACACACACACACACACACACACACACACACACACACACATGCACACATGTGGTAATGCTTTATTTACAGCTAGCAAAGTCAGGGTATTTCTCCAGAATGGTCTGTAATATACCACTGTGGATAAAATACTTAGCCATTTCATGAACACTTCTGAGTGAGTTGTTTCTAAATTCATTAATTTTATCGCACTCCAGTACATAATGACGCAGGGTGTGACAATAATCCATCTGGCAAAGTTTACATTTCGTTTGGTCTACATCTGGTGGTGGTGATTTAACCTGCCAAAGATACTTGTAACCCAGCCGGAGCCGGGCGGTAGTGACATCCAAGAGTCTGCTTATTTGTTGGATGCACCATAGACATGTGGCTCCTCCTGCATGATAGAATGATGATAGATGGACTCACTGGTGTCAATCTCCCTGAGCCTTAAGTCCATAAAATTCAGCTGAAGTTCTTTTCGTATTATTGTTCTCAAACTACTACCTGACAAGCCAAGATTGTAATCTACTCCCTCTTTGAAAGCATACAGCTTAGCCAATTTATCAGTTCTATCATGCATCTGAAGACCAATGTGAGATGGAATCCACAGCATGTGCACTCTGACTCCACTGTCCACAATCCTACCATACCTGTGTCTGGCTTCTGACACAAGCATGCCACAATTTATGCTTAATGAGTTGAGAGCATTTATGGATGACAGAGAATCAGTTACAATTAAACTGTCAATCTTTGATACATAGATGCATTTCAGTGCAAGGAGTATGGCAAACAGTTCTGTCTGAAGGGTAGAGGCCCAATTATTGATGCGTGCTCCAATTTCTTTAAGAGAGCCATCACTCTGTACGACAACAGCAGCACTACCAGCTGCACCAGTGGATTGGTGAACAGAACCATCAACGTAAATAATTTGCGAGAGTGTGTGCTGTGTGACTAAGTTATCAATACAGCTTAAGGCCTCATGTTTGGCTTCAAGGCGAAGTTTTGGTTGTGGATCATGCAGTGGAGTTATGGACTCCAGCAGATACCTTTACTGGATCATGCAGTGGAGTTATGGACTCCAGCAGATACCTTTACTGGATCATGCAGTGGAGTTATGGACTCCAGCAGACACCTTTACTGGATCATGCAGTGGAGTTATGGACTCCAGCAGATACCTTTACTGGATCATGCAGTGGAGTTATGGACTCCAGCAGACACCTTTACTGGATCATGCAGTGGAGTTATGGACTCCAGCAGATACCTTTACTGGATCATGCAGTGGAGTTATGGACTCCAGCAGACACCTTTACTGGATCATGCAGTGGAGTTATGGACTCCAGCAGATACCTTTACTGGATCATGCAGTGGCCAGAATACACCTGCTTCAGGAAAGTGATCTCTGAGATAACAAGAAATATCCTTTAAAGTTTGGTTTCAAAGCTTCTTAGTGGAAAGTCTAATTTACAGCTGTTTATTTTCTAATTTTGCATTTGTATTGAAAAAAATGGGATATCAATATGCAAAATAAAGCCGCTGAAAAGCGGTGCAGTGGACACAATAAGGGAACAATGTATCAATGTCCATCGTCCCAGAAACACTGCTGGAATAAGAATAGAAATCTTCAAGAAGAAACTCAATAAGTATCGTCACCAGATGACACATCAACAAGGCTGTGATGGATATATGGGTCAGCGGGCCACCAGCAGCAACAGCCTGGCTGACCAGACGAGCTAGTCACCATAGCTGGGCTCTGGAAGTAGAAAAACTCTCGGAACTCATCGAAAGTAATTATAACTTGTGGATTTTACTCTCATTTCGTTTCAAATCTTCAACACTTACAATAACAATAGTTATAAATGACCATAATTTTTAAAGGGGTGGACCGGTAAGCCAGCGGAAGGCCTCGGTCAGATGACCAAAAGGCGGGTCATCATCTGACCAAGACCCTCGTCAGGAAACACTTGTCCTGTTTCCTGACGAACCTTACCTAACCTAACCTCATCACTTATACTGAAGTAATGAGGAAGCTTACACAGACCTCTGCACAATCACTAACGTACAGAGGCCTGAAGCTCTGGAATACAAGATATTATAAGACATCATTCGGATTTTTAACCCCGGAGGGTTAGCCACCCAGGATAACCCAAGGAAGGTAGTGCATCATCGACGACTGTCTGTTTTTTTTCCACTGTGATCCTCAAAATTTTCCCCCAGGATGCGACCCACACCAGTCGACTAACACCCAGGTACATACTTGCTTGCTAGGTGAACGGGACAACATATATTAGGAAACGCGTCTAATGTTTTCACCCCTGCTGGGAATTAAACCCGTCCCCCTCAGCGTGTGAAGGGAGAACTTTGCCTACCAAGCCGCTTAGTTTCCTTTACAATTAGCAGGAAATTGATTTCCTGCTTAACAGGATACCTATAATGATCAAGTATATTCTGGGAGGTTCTGTGCGGTACACAACACCTCGCTGGTTGTTTACCTGCAGTTTACGTGGAGAGAGTTCCGGGGGTCAACGTCCCCGCAGCCCGGTCTGTGACCAGGCTTCATGGTGGATCAGGGTCTGATCAACCAGGCTGTTACTGCTGGCTGCACGCAATCCAACGTGGTGTGTCGTGTGTTTATGTTATACTGTACAGATAAATGGTTCAAAGAACCGACAAGATGATAAATTAGACACACGTGTTACACTCTACCATCTTTACTCTGGAGACTAAAGATTCCCGAGCGTTGAGCAGGTGTCTAATTTATCGTGGGTTAATAATAATAATAATAATAATAATAATAATAATAATAATAATAATAATAATAATAATAATAATAATAATAATAATAATAATAATAATAATGTCTTTATTTCTACAAGTACATGTACGAGGTATACAGACCATAACTGACATTAATGACATAGAAAGTCGCTTGTGATGCTGAGCATTTCCCACAAATTTAGCCAATATTATCCCAGGATGCGACCCACACCAGTCCACTAACATCCAGGATGTGACCCACACCAGTCCACTAACATCCAGGATGCGACCCACACCAGTCCACTAACATCCAGGATACGACCCACACCAGTCCTCTAACATCCAGGATGTGACCCACACCAGTCCACTAACATCCAGGATGCGACCCACACCAGTCCACTAACATCCAGGATGCGACCCACACCAGTCCACTAACATCCAGGATGCGACCCACACCAGTCCACTAACATCCAGGATGCGACCCACACACCAGTCCACTAACATCCAGGATGCGACCGACACCAGTCCACTAACATCCAGGATGCGACCGACACCAGTCCACTAACATCCAGGATGCGACCCACACCAGTCCACTAACACCCCAGGATGCGACCCACACCAGTCCACTAACATCCAGGATGCGACCGACACCAGTCCACTAACATCCAGGATGCGACCGACACCAGTCCACTAACATCCAGGATGCGACCCACACCAGTCCACTAACATCCAGGATGCGACCCACACCAGTCCACTAACATCCAGGATGCGACCCACACCAGTCCACTAACATCCAGGATGCGACCCACACCAGTCCACTAACATCCAGGATGCGACCGACACCAGTCCACTAACACCCTGGATGCGACCCACACCAGTCCACTAGCACACACGTACCCATTTTACTAATAGATAAAGAGAGACAACAAGTGTAAGGAAACACACATGTTTCCATCCTTGCTGGGAATCGAACCACGGACCCTCAGAGAGAGCTTTGCCTACCAGGCCAGGGGCTACAGTATCGACCTGGCCGGCACAGGTACAGAGAAGGAGGATTATATCCAAGGATAACCCAAGACAGTCAACCAGGGTAGCTTATTTCCACTGGAACTCTTCTGTTTCTCCTGGACGTAGCTCAGAACATCTGAATAATTCTAAATTACCAGCTTATTGATAAGTAAACATGAGCCGTAGATGAGAGAAAAGCACTCAAGAATCTATTTACTTCTGGGAGAGCAATAACTGCATAAGAGGGCAGATGAGACTGTATGCATTGCTTTGCCCGACACCCAACCCGAGTCCTCTCCGTAAGGAGTCCAACTTTCTACTGTTAAGCTACAACTCACCATCATCATCATTAGCAAAGTAACGTCTCGCTAAGTATGCAACTAAGACACGGAGAGCACACACGAATGACTGGACAGTGTACCTAAGACTTGAGGGATCTCCAAAAAAATGCATATCACATTAATGTTCCGCCACGTTTGCTGAGTATGTAAGTTGAAGGGACTTATACAACACCACTAACACACCCACAGTAAGCAAGTTGAAGGAACTTATACAACACCACTAACACACCCACAGTAAGCAAGTTGAAGGGACTTATACAACACCACTAACACACCCACAGTAAGCAAGTTGAAGGGACTTATACAACACCACTAACACACCCACAGTATGCAAGTTGAAGGAACTTATACAACACCACTAACACACCCACAGTAAGCAAGTTGAAGGAACTTATACAACACCACTAACACACTCACAGTAAGCAAGTTGAAGGAACTTATACAACACCACTAACACACCCACAGTAAGCAAGTTGAAGGAACTTATACAACACCACTAACACACCCACAGTAAGCAAGTTGAAGGGACTTATACAACACCACTAACACACCCACAGTAAGCAAGTTGAAGGGACTTATACAACACCACTAACACACCCACAGTATGCAAGTTGAAGGAACTTATACAACACCACTAACACACCCACAGTAAGCAAGTTGAAGGAACTTATACAACACCACTAACACACTCACAGTAAGCAAGTTGAAGGAACTTATACAACACCACTAACACACCCACAGTAAGCAAGTTGAAGGAACTTATACAACACCACTAACACACCCACAGTAAGCAAGTTGAAGGGACTTATACAACACCACTAACACACCCAAACAAATAAGGTGCATTTGACTGTAATGTTCTGATAATGGTGCTAATTATTTATGAAATTAATTAAAGGAGAAGATAATATTAAGAAAAATAACAACTAAAAAACAATAATAAGGTAAGAAGCCAGCAGTGTCTGACCTGAGTTAGAAGTGTCTGACATGAAGCCAGAAGTGTCTGACATGAAACCGGAAGTGTCTGACATGAAGCCGGAAGTGTCTGACATGAAGCCGGAAGTGTCTGACCTGAGCCAGAACTGTCTGACCTGAGCCAGAAATGTCTGACCTAAGGAGGCAGTCAGGCAATTAATTATTGTTTTTTTGTTTACCGTCCGATTTCCTCCAGTTTTGGTGCGCAAGACAAAGTGTTTTCACTCTTTCTTTGAAAATATTTATCAAAAATATACCTCAAACAACAACTGAGAAAAGACTGAAAATGACTGATTTACTGAAAATGCCCTTGTGGCCAAATTTATTCCTATATGGGACTACGTAAGGTTGTTTGGACACTTGCTGCCGAAAGAACAATGCTAATACGAATTTTCTTAGGGACTTTTCCTCTAAATAACTTATCTATATTTCACAAAAAATAAAGTTTGTTAGTTCTTGGAATGTTGCAAAAACTCTGCCCTTTACTCCCACATAACTCCCAAAGTATTTGGAATATTTACAAAAATTGCCCAAAGAAATTTGAGAAATCATTATTCCACAATTTCTGTGAATATTATTCCATTTAATTAAGTAATAAAGGAAGAAATAGGTACATTAGGTGAATAAGTTACTTCCGAGATATTGGCCTGGAACGCTGGCAGGCCCACCGTCTCAAAAAAAAAAAAAATCGCGAAAATCGCGTTTGTTTAGGTGTATTTTTTAGTAAACTGTTCTAATGCAGTTATCCCCTTCAAAATACCATTTTATCTTACTCAAAAACGACATGAAGAGGAGTAACTAATTTATATCGAAATATTCCCGATGGTCTCTCGCCGTATTATGGCCTATTTTATTCAGTCTAGAGTATATAACATGTTTGTATGTTATTTATAGTGTTTATTATATTATATTAGATCAATTCTGATAGATAAATAAGCCGTAGAGTTGATATATAAGCTGATATAAGCTTACCACCTTTTATATACAAAAAAGTGTCACAAGTGCTATCACCAATCATTGCAACACTCTTTAACAAATCCATTGAATCCTCCACCTTCCCTACAGTACTCAAAATAGCAAGGGTCACCCCGATCCACAAAGGAGGAGACCAAACAGAGTTGAATAACTATAGGCCAATATCCAACTTACACCCTCTCTCAAAAATCTTCGAAAAATTAATTCATAAACGAATCTACTCCTACCTTATCTCCCAAAACATACTCAACCCCTGCCAATTTGGATTCAGGCCTAATAAAAATACTAATGATGCTATTATACACATGCTAGAACATATATACACTGCAATAGAGAAAAAAGAAGTCCCACTGGGGATCTTCATTGACTTACGTAAAGCTTTTGATACAGTTGACCATGACTTGCTCCACGTAAAATTGTCACACTATGGTATAAGAGGGCACTCCCTCAACTACCTCAAGTCATACCTCAGCAACAGAAGCCAATATGTGTATGCAAATGGGGCAAACTCATCTGCACAACCAATTACAGTTGGTGTCCCACAGGGAAGTGTCCTTGGCCCTCTTCTCTTTCTCCTATACATAAATGACCTACCAAATGCTTCGCAATTACTCAAACCCACACTATTTGCAGATGACACTACATACGTCTTCTCCCACCCGAGCCCAGTCACGCTAGCCAATACTGTAAATACCGAATTACAGAAAATATCTACCTGGATGAGAACTAACAAACTTACACTAAACATTGACAAAACCTACTTCATTCAGTTTGGTAACAGAGCTACAGATGTCCCTCTTAACATAATGATAAACGGATCACCTATCACAAAGCTAACAGAGGGAAAATTCTTAGGAATCCACCTTGATAATAGACTCAAATTTCATACACATATACAACAAATTTCTAAGAAAATTTCCAAGACTGTAGGCATACTATCGAAGATACGGTACTATGCTCCACAGTCAGCCCTCCTGGCCCTATATCACTCTCTTATTTACCCCTATCTCACCTATGGAATTTGTGCATGGGGCTCAACAACAAGTAACCATCTCAGACCACTAATTACCCAACAAAAGGCTGCAGTTAGAATGATAACAAATTCTCACTATAGGCAGCACACTCCACCAATATTCAATACACTAAACCTCCTCACCATACAAAACATCCATACTTACTACTGCACCTATTACATACATAGAACACTTAACTCTGATATTAACCCTCCCCTCAAACATCTCCTTGCCAACCTCAACAGAACACATGACCATAACACAAGGCACAGATCACTCTTTGATGTTCCTCGTGTCCATCTCACACTATGTAAAAACTCAATGCACATAAAAGGCCCTAAAATCTGGAATTCATTACCTGTAAATATAAAAGAAACACTACCTGTTTATAAATTCAAGTCTCTTCTCAAAGATCACTTACTCACCCAAAACCAAATAAATACTGAATAACTGAACCTTATAAATTGTATATCTTAAATGTTTCTCACAATTATATCACATAAATGTTAAACCTAAAACCCAATCTAACTTTATTATTTTTTAAATACACTGCCTAACAGAATACTCCATTCTACTGAATGTACAACAATGCATGCAACCATATGACCTGTCTTTGTAATACTCACTTGTGCTTTATAGTAATCTGTTTACATTAATGTTTTATCACTGATTTCATCATTGCTTAGTTAATCTTAAGTTAATTTTAAGCCAGCCCGTAATGCTATGCATAGTATAAGTGGCTTTGGCATACTGCTCTTACCTGTATTTGTTGTACCTCTGTATGTGTGCTCAAATTTTTAAATAAATAAATAAATAAATAAATAATAATGAAGTGGTTTCTCCTGGCTCTCTCTGGAGCGGGAATACTGCCAGTGTTCCCAGATGGCTCCTGATTGGCTAGAAGTCTACGTATAAGCTCCGCCTACTTTTATATAATGCCAAATAGTCAATTATTATATTAGAAAGAATAATGCAAGAAAAAACGATAAAAAACAAGTAAAAAAATCCAAAAAATATATGGGTTGTGAGCAGACGCGCTACCCATATCGCCGTAACCATACCTGATATAAATGACTATAATTTCTTGTAGAAACGTCGTAGAACATTGATTATTGTACGATTGTTTTGCCAAAGAGTTAAGCTATTTTTCTGTATATATAACTAAATTTCCATAATTTTTCGATTTTTTTTTTGAGAGCGCGCGGAAAATTGGATCACAGCCCCCTTCAGCTAGGAGAAAACATATTAACCCGAACATGGATGTGGAAATTATTTAATTTCCGAAGCTATAGTGCCTCATAAGTGTTTAATGTGTTGATTTGGGTCAAAATGTATTTGTATTTTGAATGGAACCAACTGGGTTCCCGCTGCGCCTGCGCAGATGTGCGGGGGGGGGGGAGAGCTGGGGCACGAGGTGGCGGCAGTGTTTTGAATGTAGTGAGGAGGCTGGGAAAGCATGGAACCAGGAAATTGGCGTTCATGGCGGCCTAAGGATTAATATAGGCCTTATTTCATCATAGGAAGTGTAGTAACTGTTCCTGGTGGAGAGTGAGGGAACGTGATTTACGGGACCACCGTAATAAAGTGGTAAAATGAGTGAATACGGGTAGGACCGGGTGACTGGTGCGTCACCATGGACTGTGTCCCGGGGAAAATTACCCTTGGTTTAATCATCACTCATCGGTCTCAGATCTTAATGGAGTGATCTCTAATGTGTATAATAATTATGAGACATTAAATCGTCTTGTAAATTGTAATGTAATTAATGATAATAATGCTAAATTAAGAGAATGCGTGAAGTGAAATAATTCGCCTTGCTCCGAGTGAACACGCTAGACCACGTTGTTCCCGTCACGAGGAAAGTGAAGTTCATGGAATCACGACTTCTAAACTAGGACAAACCAACGGACACCTCGTCCTGCTGGAATAAGAACCGTGTCGGTGTAGCAGGATATCGAAAAGAGATGGTGAATGGAGGAAATAAGGAGCATCAATCACCCACAGTTAAGTAACCTTTCTAGTTATAGCAGACTGATACTGGCCAGTTAGGTATGTTTTAATTGGATAGGTTATGGGTGATCCAGCCACATCAAGTGACCACCAGAGAATATCTGGTAAGTGGTGGGATTATGTACAAGTGCTTTTTTCTTGATGGGTATATCCATGTGTAACCTACCCTCCCCCCCCCTTCATTCAGTTTACCTGGAGTTTACCTGGAGAGAGTTCCGGGGGTCAACGCCCCCGCGGCCCGGTCTGAGACCAGGCCTCCTGGTGGATCAGAGCCTGATCAACCAGGCTGTTGCTGCTGGCTGCACGCAAACCAACATACGAGCCACAGCCCGGCTGATCCGGAACTGACTTTAGGTGCTTGTCCAGTGCCAGCTTGAAGACTGCCAGGGGTCTGTTGGTAATCCCCCTTATGTGTGCTGGGAGGCAGTTGAACAGTCTCGGGCCCCTGACACTTATTGTATGGTCTCTTAACGTGCTAGTGACACCCCTGCTTTTCATTGGGGGGATGGTGAAATCGTCTGCCAAGTCTTTTGCTTTCGTAGTGGGTGATTTTCGTGTGCAAGTTCGGTAACTAGTCCCTCTAGGATTTTCCAGGTGTATAAAATCATGTATCCTTCCCTCCTGCGTTCCAGGGAATACAGGTTTAGGAACCTCAAGCGCTCCCAATAATTGAGGTGTTTTATCTCCGTTATGCGCGCCGTGAAAGTTCTCTGTACATTTTCTAGGTCGGCAATTTCACCTGCCTTGAAAGTTGCTGTTAGTGTGCAGCAATATTCCAGCGTAGATAGAACAAGTGACCTGAAGAGTGTCATCATGGGCTTGGCCTCCCTAGTTTTGAAGGTTTCTCATTATCCATCCTGTCATTTTTCTAGCAGATGCGATTGATACAATGTTATGGTCCTTGAAGGTGAGATCCTCCGACATGATCACTCCCAGGTCTTTGACGTTTTGGTGTTTCGCTCTATTTTGTGGCCAGAATTTGTTTTGTACTCTTGATGAAGATTTAATTTCCTCATGTTTACCATATCTGAGTAATTGAAATTTCTCATCGTTGAACTTCATATTGTTTTTTCTGCAGCCCACTGAAAGATTTGGTTGATGTCTGCCTGGAGCTTTGCAGTGTCTGCAATGGAAGACACTGTCATGCAGATTCGGGTGTCATCTGCAAAGGAAGACACGGTGCTGTGGCTGACATCCTTGTCTATGTCGGATATAAGGATGAGGAACAAGATGGGAGCGAGTACTGTGCCTTGTGGAACAGAGCTTTTCACCGTAGCTGCCTCGGACTTTACTCTGTTGACGACTACTCTCTGTGTTCTGTTAGTGAGGAAATTATAGATCCATCGACCGACTTTTCCTGTTATTCCTTTAGCACGCATTTTGTGCGCTATTACGCCATGGTCACACTTGTCGAAGGCTTTTGCAAAGTCTGTATATATTACATCTGCATTCTTTTTGTCTTCTAGTGCATTTAGGACCTTGTCGTAGTGGTCCAATAGTTGAGACAGACAGGAGCGACCTGTTCTAAACCCATGTTGCCCTGGGTTGTGTAACTGATGGGTTTCTAGATGGGTGGTGATCTTGCTTCTTAGGACCCTTTCAAAGATTTTTATGATATGGGATGTTAGTGCTATTGGTCTGTAGTTCTTTGCTGTTGCTTTACTGGCCCCTTTGTGGAGTGGGGCTATGTCTGTTGTTTTTAGTAACTGTGGGACGACCCCCGTGTCCATGCTCCCTCTCCATAGGATGGAAAAGGCTCGTGATAGGGGCTTCTTGCAGTTCTTGATGAACACAGAGTTCCATGAGTCTGGCCCTGGGGCAGAGTGCATGGGCATGTCATTTATCGCCTGTTCGAAGTCATTTGGCGTCAGGATAACATCGGATAGGCTTGTGTTAATCAAATTTTGTGGCTCTCTCATAAAAAATTCATTTTGATCTTCGACTCTCAGTCTGGTTAGCGGCTTGCTAAAAACTGAGTCATATTGGGACTTGAGTAGCTCACTCATTTCCTTGTTGTCATCTGTGTAGGACCCATCTTGTTTAAGTAGGGGCCCAATACTGGACGTTGTTCTCGATTTTGATTTGGCATAGGAAAGAAATACTTTGGGTTTCTTTCGATTTCATTTATGTCTTTTAGTTCTTCCCGCGATTCCTGACTCCTAAAGGATTCTTTTAGCTTAAGTTCGATGCTTGCTATTTCTCTGACCAGTGTCTCCCTACGCATTTCAGATATATTGACCTCTTTTAGCCGCTCTGTTATTCTTTTCCGTCGCCTGTAAAGGGAGCGCCTGTCTCTTTCTGTTTTACATCTACTCCTCCTTTTTCTTAGAGGAATAAGCCTTGTGCATACATCGAGTGCTACCGAGTTAATCTGTTCTAGGCATAAGTTGGGGTCTGTGTTGCTTAGTAATTCTTCCCAGCTTATATCGGTTAGGACTTGGTTTACTTGGTCCCACTTTATGTTTTTGTTATTGAAGTTGAATTTGGTGAATGCTCCCTCATGACTAATCTCCTTATGTCGGTCTGGGGCTCCGCGCATACATGACTGAACCTCAATTATGTTGTGATCTGAGTATATTGTTTTTGATATGGTGATAATTTCTTATCAGATCATCATTGTTAGTGAAGATGAGGTCTAGTGTATTCTCCAGTCTAGTAGGCTCTATTATTTGCTGGTTTAAATTGAATTTTGTGCAGAGATTTAAAAGCTCGTGTGAGTGTGAATTTTCATCAGAGCTGCCTCCTGGTGTTATTACTGCAACAATATTATTTGCTATATTCCTCCATTTTAGGTGCCTTAAGTTGAAATCCCCCAGGAGCAAGATGTTGGGTGCAGGAGCTGGAAGGTTTTCCAGACAGTGGTCAATTTTTAACAGCTGTTCCTGGAATTGCTGGGATGTTGCATCTGGAGGCTTGTAGACTATCACAATGACTAGGTTTTGGTTCTCGACCTTTACTGCTAAAACTTCCACTACATCATTTGAGGCATTTAGCAGTTAAACTAATATAATCTATACAGTCCACAATTAATTAGTAGCGCCGTACTTGAGGGTGCTACCCAATTTATACTGGTCTTTGATAGATATGGATAAGATTGTGAGGGTCGAGGGGCCACCTGCAGTGACCAGAGGTGGTTAAGTTTTCTCACATGTCTACATGGGTGACTATGGTAAACAATATCGTTGTTGTCTCCCAAGGAGATTACTTGTATGCAAGTAATGTTGAGGTATGTACAAGTAATCACTCCTATAAAATTTTCCATATCTGCCCGCTGGTCCTTCCTGAACCGGATGCAATCAGTGAAAAATTAATTGAATTAATTACTTAATAATTAAATGACTGATTGAAGAAAGTGGGTATAGGGTACACAAATTTAATCGGTCGTGTGGTGGATGATAATTAGCCCAATTAATTACTAGCACATGGGTGGCTAGGATTTATACAAGTGCAAGAATTACTCACACAAAGTGTCTACTTAAGTCGTAAAAATTGGTGATTATTAATTCCCTAACCATGGCTGGGTCTGAGGAAGTTAGTGCGGCTGGCAAGTCCATGGATGCCAAAGCAAAGAAAGCGTCACTACAAGCTCGGAAGGGTCATGTACTAAATCATACAACAAGTGTATGGAGTTAATGAGACAAGAAACGGTAAACCCTGATGAATTAAAGCTACACCTAGATGCCTTAGAAAGTAGATATGAGTCATATAAATTGTGGTATAAGGACTGTGAGAGCGATCTTCTGGTGAATTGTGCAGATGATGCTGAAAGGGAGCGGCTGCTGGATCAACATTATGAAGTGGAGGACAACATTGTTGTCCCTGCAAAACTAAGGCTTTAGAGAAGGTAAAGGGTGTAGACAATGTTGTTGGTCAACCTAGTAAGGAAAATCAGAGGTGTCTACCAAAACTCCCAGAATTATGCATGCCTGTGTTTAATCCGGGAGAAAACTGGGAGGAGTTTTGGTCTATTTTTAAAGCAGTCGTACATGATAGGAGTGATCTTGCAAGTGTTACCAAATTATGCTATTTAAAGGGACAAATAAGGGGAGATGCGCATGTTCTCATACAAGCATTCCCAAATGTAGATGACTCCTATAGTGAGGCAGTTGACTTGTTGGAGGTCACTTACGGTAACATGGAGCAAAGTAGGCTGGATCTAGTAGCTAATTTGGCTAGTTTGAAGACTCCAGATCACAACCGCAACAGCTTACAGCAATTTAGGATCAAACTAGAAAGCACTCTTAAGACCTTGAGTAATAAATATGATCTGGAGGGAGCAGAGTGGTTGTTGAGTGCCTTGATTCAGAATAAATTGAACCACAAGACAGTAGAGTGGCTATCTAACAGATATCACAAGGGTTACTTCGGGTTGGAAGAAATAAGAATGGGCCTGCAGGAGCTAATTGTCCAACTGCAGATCAGCCAACCCATTATCTCTAGGAATACCACGTCTACAGACCCCAGTGCACCTGTCAAGTTCCACAAAAGGAAACTTTATCCCAATATCAATAATCATAAGTCACCTACTAAACGGGGTTACGTAGGCACATATCAAGTGACAGGGGCCAGTAATAGTGGTTCTCCACATCAAAGCAAGAGGAGGAAGTACGTCAATAAGGGTAGCCCAGTTGATAAGAGGTCAGGCAAAGAAAGGAGAGATTGTATCTTCTGCAACGGTACTCATTTCTCTAAGAACTGTAATGCCTATAATTCATGGGATGTTAAAGTGGAAAGATTGGAAGAGCTTGCTAGATGTATCAGGTGTCTAGGAAATCATAATGTAAGGGATTGCCGCGCTAACTTGCACCATTGCTATCAGTGTAACAAGGGAAGACACCACATAGCTATGTGTAAGGGCGGATCTAATCGTAATAATGGTAACAATAGTACTGATAGTGATAATAACCCGGACACAACAGTAGCCAACATAAAGATTGCAGCTAATGTCGGTAATGATGGCCTAGTTGAGGTAGCTTTACCTGTGTTGGATGTGGTGATTAATGATAAACGGCGTAAATCCAAAACTGTAACAGCATTACTGGATCAGGGATCACAACGTACCTTCGTAAAACGTAATTGCCTTAATGGGATGAAGGTACAAATGGGAGATCCTGCTAAAACTCAAGTTATCTGGCTTTCTCTCGAATAAGAAGGCCCAGTCATACGACACTGTTTATGTAACTGTCAGGCTGGGCAATGAGAGAAAACGTATTAATGCCGTAATTGTGGATAGGCTCCCAGAGAAAATATCTACAATAGGGCTTAGTAACGCTACTGAAAGGCTTTCAAGTAAGGTAAATTTGGCACCTTCTGGTGTAAATAATGATTATGTGGGGCCAATAGATATTTTGATAGGTAGTGACCATTATGCCACCTTTGTAAAGGGTATGACAAAGAAATGCGGAGTCACCCTTCTAAGGACCGCAGGAGGTCACGTGATGCATGGCAGGCTTCCTCGTACTGATAATGAATGACTGGAGGAAGCCATAAATATAGTTACGGTGTGCCTTACTCATGAAATATCACCCCAGTATAAATATACTTCAATAGAGGATGAAGTTGAACCTGTGCATAAATTATGGGAATTGGACAACATAGGGATCAATGTAAATGAAGAAAGTCCAGATGATTCCTTTACTCAAGAACAATACCAGAAGGATGTTAAATTTGAATCTGGACAATACTGGGTGAGACTTCTGTGGAAGCTGAACCATCCAGACCTACTAATTAATTACCGGATGGCGTATGGACAATTAAAGGCTCAGCTCCACGAACTGAGCAAGACACCAGAACTGTTGACTGCTTACGATGATATAATTAATGAGCAGTTAAATAATAAATTCATAGAGGAGGTACCTCCCGAGCAAGCCCAGATTTATGGTCACTATTTGCCACATCACGGAGTGAAGAAGGATTCTAAGACCACTCCTCTGAGGATTGTGTTTAATTGTAGTGCCAGGAGTAACAAAATGTACCTAGTTTGAATGACTGTTTGATGACAGGTCCGTCGTTGACGGGAAAACTGGGAGACATATTATTAAACTTCAGAGTTAAGAATTATGCCTTTACGGCGGACATAAGTAAAGCTTTCCTGAGAGTGGGTCTGCAGGAGGCTGACCGGGATTGCTCTAGGTTCTTATGGCCCGAGAATCCTAATGACCCACTTAGTCCCCTGAAGACTTTTTGCTTCAGGAGTGTATTGTTTGGTGCTACCTCCAGTCCGTTCCTACTCCAGGCAACGATAAATGCACACCTTAAGCGTACGGGTGGTCCACTGAGTGGAGTAATGGGTAAACAATTTTATGTGGACAATTTCCTGGGGGTGACGTCTACTGAAGAGGAACTAATGAGCATATATGAAGGAGCTAATGAAATAATGCAAGGTGCAAATATGCCCCTGAGGGAATGGAACAGTAATTCGTCCAGTTTAAGGGCTCAAATAAATAAAGACAACCCTGGAGTTGAAGTGTCTAAATATAGTAATGTGTTGGGACTGACTTGGGACACAGAGAGAGACTTGTTATCGTTAAAGTCTAATGACTACAGCATGCCCAATAAATTAACCAAGAGAGTCTTACTTGCGGAAGTTTCAAAATGCTTCGATCCACTAGGGTTAGTGTCCCTACTTACCATAAGAGGAAAATTGTTGATACAAGAAGCATGGAAGCTTAAGTGTGCTTGGGATGAAACCCTACCTGAGGAATTTGTTGAAAGGTGGGAAGAACTAATAGGTGAATATGTAAATTTACCAATGTTGGAGTTTCCACGTAATGTGGCCAGTCAAGATGGAGAAAATGTACTCCACATTTTTTGCGATGCTTCGAAATTAGCATATGGAGCAGTCGCTTACCTTCAATGTAATAGTGTTATTTCTCTTATTATGTCTAAGGCTAAGGTGGCTCCAATCAAATCACGTACCTTATCTGGAGTTTACCTGGAGTTTACCTGGAGAGAGTTTCGGGGGTCAACGCCCCCACGGCCCGGTCTGTGACCAGGCCTCCTGGTGGATCAGCGCCTGATCAACCAGGCTGTTGCTGCTGGCTGCACGCAAACCAACGTACGAGCCACAGCCCGGCTGATCAGGAACTGACTTTAGGTGCTTGTCCAGTGCCAGCTTGAAGACTGCCAGGGGTCTGTTGGTAATCCCCCTTATGTGTGCTGGGAGGCAGTTGAACAGTCTTGGGCCCCTGACACTTTTGTATGGTCTCTTAACGTGCTAGTGACACCCCTGCTTTTCATTGGGGGGATGGTGCATCGTCTGCCAAGTCTTTTGCTTTCGTAGTGGGTGATTTCGTGTGCAAGTTCGGTACTAGTCCCTCTAGGATTTTCCAGGTGTATATAATCATGTAAACTCTCCCTCCTGCGTTTTCCCGGGAATACAGGTTTAGGAACCTCAAGCGCTCCCAGTAATTGAGGTGTTTTATCTCCGTTATGCGCGCCGTGAAAGTTCTCTGTACATTTTCTAGGTCGGCAATTTCACCTGCCTTGAAAGGTGCTGTTAGAGTGCAGCAATATTCCAGCCTAGATAGAACAAGTGACCTGAAGAGTGTCATCATGGGCTTGGCCTCCCTAGTTTTGAAGGTTCTCATTATCCATCCTGTCATTTTTCTAGCAGTTGCGATTGATACAATGTTATGGTCCTTGAAGGTGAGATCCTCCGACATAATCACTCCCAGGTCTTTGACGTTGGTGTTTCGCTCTATTTTGTGGCCAGAATTTGTTTTGTACTCTGATGGAATTAACGGCCATTTATGTAGGTGTCAAATTAGCCAATTATATAAGAAATAAATTGCGAGAGATAAATATCAGCGACACCGTAATTTGGTCTGATAACGAGGTATCCTTACAATGGATTCGTAATGGTAACAGTAAGATTGTGTATGTACAAAACAGAGTCGCTGAAATCAATCAAATGCAGGAGAAATATAACAGTTTGGGTCAGCATATGTTAACCTTTAATCACATTCCTGGTGACGAGAATCCGGCTGACTTCTTGTCTCGAGGCTTGACTTATGAAAAATTTGTGAGTGCTTTATCGTGGTTTAAAGGGCCAAGTTGGCTGGTGGACAAAATTAACTGGCCGGTGCAAAAGGCACATATTGCTCCTGTCGAAATTACGGTGAGCACCACACCAGTCAGTAGTCCCTCCTTAGCCATTGACATTAATGGGTATTGTTCCTTACCCAAGCTGATTAGCGTGACAAAGTTAGTGTTTAAATTTATAAGATGAATATCTCATATAATTTTCCCTATCCCCTGAAATACTGGCTACAGAGGGTACAAGAAGAAACCTACAGGGATGAGATTAAATTAATGATGGAGGGAAAAATTGTGAAAGGCTCAATAATAGAAAAGCTGGGGCTGTATTTAGAGGATGATGTAATTAGGTGCAGAGACAGGTTACAAAATGCTGAATTGGGGGAATATGCTAAGCACCCTATCTTGCTGCCCAAAACTCATCACCTGACAACCTTGATTGTCTTTAATGCCCATAATAATGAGATGCACGGTGGAGTACAGGATACCTTAAACTGTATTCGGGAAACCTTCTGGATTCCACAAGGACGGCAAAGTGTAAAAAGGGTTATCAAGTCGTGTGTAATATGTCGCCGGGTGAATGCCAGAACCTACATGTACCCAGGTCCTCCACCATTGCCCAAGGAATGCATGCAGTTGGTAAAACCATTTGATGTGACCGGAGTGGACTATAGTGGACCAATCATTTTAACAGGTACTTCAGATGGTGTTCCCTTGAAGGTGTATGTATGTCTATTTACTTGTACAGCTACTAGGGCTGTTCATCTAGAAGTGGCTCAGGACTTGTCTGCAGAACAGTTCATACAGCTGTTCCGGAAATTTGCAGCTAGGAGATCCTGTCCAAGATTGATGATCTCAGATAATGCCACCAATTTTGTAGCGAGTGCTCAACACTTGATGAAATTAAATAAGAGTGATGATGTACAGTCTTTGTTGACCCAGCGAGGGTGTGTCTGGAAATTTATTACTCCCAGAGCCCCTTGGCAGGGAGGACTGAACGAAAGAATGAAAGGTACAGTGAAAAGATGTCTTCGTAAGGTGCTACACAGGAAGAGAATTAATTTGGAGGAATTCCGGGCAGTGTTGGTGGAGGCAGAGAATCGGAGTAAACAATCGTCCTCTGTCATACATGAGCGACACTCCTGACGCGGAGATCCTGACTCCCTCTCACCTAATATGCGGACGAAGGTTAGAAGCTGCACCTATCTATAGAGATAATCCCGAGGGAAGTGATGAGGATTACAGTAACGTGACCGTGTTGAGTGATAAGTTCAAGATGTTAAATAAGGTAATTACTCATTGGTCCGAAGTGTGGCATAAAGAATATCTTCTTACACTACGTGAACACTTTTATGGTGCGCCAGAGGCAGTAAACCGACAGAACATTCAACCAGGTGACATTGTGTTAATTGATACTGAACAACATCGAACATTGTGGCCTCTGGGCAAGGTAGTTACATTATACCCAGATGCACAAGGTGTTGTCAGAAACGTCAAAGTGTTGTGTCGTGGTCAGGAAAGTTTGCGTACCATTAATAAATTAATTCCCTTAGAATTAAATGGTGTTCAATCCAGTTTACCTGGAGTTTACCTGGAGAGAGTTCCGGGGGTCAACGCCCCCGCGGCCCGGTCTGTGACCAGGCCTCCTGGTGGATCAGAGCCTGATCAACCAGGCTGTTGCTGCTGGCTGCACGCAAACCAACGTACGAGCCACAGCCCGGCTGATCAGGAACTGACTTTAGGTGCTTGTCCAGTGCCAGGTTGAAGACTGCCAGGGGTCTGTTGGTGATCCCCCTTATGTGTGCTGGGAGGCAGTTGAACAGTCTCGGGCCCCTGACACTTATTGTATGGTCTCTTAACGTGCTAGTGACACCCCTGCTGGAAGATGGAAATCTAAGGGAAAGTGACACGAGTGATATTGAAGACACTGACAGAGTAATGCAAGAAGAAATTGTAGTAAGACCCACTAGGAAAACAGCAGCGCAATCTAGAGAGGGCTGGAATCGTCTCCTGGAGGAAGACGAAATTTAAGTCGCCTAACAACGACTTCCGCCCGGCCGCAGTGTGGAAATTATTTAATTTCCGAAGCTATAGTGCCTCATAAGTGTTTAATGTGTTGATTTGGGTCAAAATGTATTTGTATTTTGAATGGAACCAACTGGGTTCCCGCTGCGCATGCGCAGATGTGCGGGGGTATAGGTCGAGCTGGAGCACGAGAGGCGGGAGTGTTTTGAATGTCGTGAGGAGGCTGGGAAAGCATGGAACCAGGAAATTGGCGTTCACGGCGGCCTAAGGATTAATATAGGCCTCATTTCATAATAGGAAGTGTCGTAACTGTTCCTGGTGGAGAGTGAGGGAACGTGATTTATGGGACCACCGTAATAAAGTGGTAAAATGAGTGAATAAAGGTAGGACCGGGTGACTGGCGCGTCACCATGGACTGTGTCCTGGGGAAAATTACCCTTGGTTTAATCATCACTCATCGGTCTCAGATCTTGATGGAGTGATCTCTGTGTATAATAATTATGAGACATTAAATCGTCTTGTAAATTGCTATGCAATTAATGATAATAACACTAAGTTAAGAGAATGTGTGAAGTGAAAAAAGTCGCCTTGCTCCGAGTGAACACGCTAGACGACGTTGTTCCCGTCATGAGGAAAGTGGGACAAACCAACGGACACCTCGTCCTGCTGGAATAAGAACCGTGTCGGTGTAGCAGGATATCGAAAAGAGATGGTGAATGGAGGAAATAAGGAGCATCAATCACCCACAGTTAAGTAACCTTTCTAGTTATAGCAGATTGAAACTGGCCAGTTAGGTATGTTTCAATTGGATAGGTTATGGGTGATCCAGCCACATCAAGTGACCACCAGAGAATATCTGGTAAGTGGTGGGATTATGTACAAGTGTTTTTTCCTTGATGGGTATATCCATGTGTAACCTACCCCCCCCCCCCTTCATTCAGTTAAACTAATATAATCTATACAGTCCACAATTAATTAGTAGCGCCTTACTTGAGGGTGCTACCCAATTTACACTGGCCTCGGATAGATATGGATAAGATTGTGAGGGTCGAGGGGCCAATTGCAGTGACCAGAGGTGGTTAAGTTTTCTCACATGTCTACATGGGTGATTATGGTAAACAATATCGTTGTTGTCTCCCAAGGAGATTACTCGTATGCATGTAATGTTGAGGTATGTACAAGTAATCACTCCTTTAAAATTTTCCGTAATGGAAATGTCTCTTGGATAAGAAGTTCTTAAGGAAAAATGGTAGACTGCCTCGAAGGCCTAAGGGGTGAGATTGAGTCAAGATGTTACATCTCCAAGTTGTATCATATGCCTTCTCAAGATCAAAAAAAGATGGCAATAACTGAGTGGTTATTGACAAAGGCATTACATACATATCTAAACGGAGTAAGGGGTCAATAGTAGAACAGCCCTTACGAAAGCCATAATGAGTGGCAGAGAGATTATTATGTCTACCACACCCAACGTCTATTTACCAGATGTTCCAACACCTTGCAAACCACACTGGTAAGAGCAGTGAGACGATAGTGGGAGGCATTAAATTCTGAAGTACCTGGTTTACAAAAAGGTAGTACAGTGGCAGATTTCCACAGCTGGGGTAGAACTCCTCTCGACTAAATAAGATAAAAGAAACATCTGTGGAAAATATTTTAATATTCCGAAGCTATAGCGCCTAATAGGTGTTTAATGTGTCGATATGAGTCAAAAATGTATTTGACAATAGGATAGAACCAAGAGTTCCCTTTGCGCATGCGAGGATGTGCGGGGGTAGAGGTCGACTCGGTGCATGGGGGTGGCGGCAGTGTTTTGAAAGTAGTGAGGAAGCTGTGAAACATGGGACCAGGAAATTGGCGTTCATGGCGGCCTAGTGATTAATATAGGCCTCATTATAACGGG
This sequence comes from Cherax quadricarinatus, assembly GCF_026875155.1. Taxonomy (NCBI): domain Eukaryota; kingdom Metazoa; phylum Arthropoda; class Malacostraca; order Decapoda; family Parastacidae; genus Cherax; species Cherax quadricarinatus. Next base: position 38,899,648 of record NC_069437.1, on the reverse strand, counting down.
GTTTGTTTGTTAGCGGGTAGTAAATGATACGTCTTCGGAGGCTTCTTACTTTATTGTTAAGTCGTGGTGGGTACACAGGCTTGTGTGTTTGTGCCCATGGCCTGGGCAGGGCCATGCCACGAGAGAGAGCTAAGAGGCCTTGTGTCTCTTGCTAGGCCGCTGTGTGAGTGAGGGAGAGGGCCTGGGCCGGCAGGCTGGCGTGCCTACCTAGAGGCCTGGCTACAGAGGGCAGCACCTGAGTGGTGCAAAATATGAACTAAGCTGGCAGACAGCATGGGCTGTCTGTGCAGACAGTACAGGCTGTCTACATACGCTCGGCCACCTACCGCGCGTCGTCCCGACGTGACAATACTGGTGGTAAAAGAAACTCGGTCTCTCTCTCGTAGGAACAAGGCACAGAACACAAAATAAAAACACATATATACATATGGACATGGAAAAAAAAACTTCCTACAGGGAGGGAAGAAAAAACATGTGGGGTGTGCTAAACATCGTGGTCATAGGCAGTGAGCGTCGAAGGGCATCACTGCACGCCTTCCTGCGTCTGGACAGATACTACAACACGGGAGACATTCGCTGCGGCTGAGCTGTGATGTAACAGGGTACGGTCTCCTCTGGAACGGTGAAGCAGACATCGTAGGAGTCGCTGCAGGTTTTCACTCAACCTGGGGCACGACATGCTGGTGCCCTCGAGTGAGGCGTCGACAAAACTCGGCAATTGGGCAGGACTTCTGGCAAGTGACTCAGGAGGACACTTCTCGACTGGTACTATAATAATAATAAGAATAAGATTTCTTCGGATTTTTAACCCCGGAGGGTTAGCCACCCAGGATAACCCAAGAAAGTCAGTGCGTCATCGAGGACTGTCTAACTTATTTCCATTGGGGTCCTTAATCTTGTCCCCCAGGATGCGACCCACACCAGTCGACTAACACCTAGGTACCTATTTGCTGCTAGGTGAACAGGACAACAGGTGTAAGGAAACGTGTCGAAATGTTTCCACCCGCCGGGAATCGAACCCGGGCCCTCCGTGTGTGAAGCGGGAGCTTTAGCCACCAGGCCACCTGTCGCTGGGCTGTCACTGCCGGTGAGCGTGGAGTGAGTTGTGGAGCGAGTCGTGGCAGAGACGACTGGGCGAAACATCTGGGAGTCATAACATCATACATCAGACTGCAGTGAGAGAGCTAGCAGTCAAAGTGACATCTTTGTGCAGGCTGCTCACTGAAGCTTGTGACACGAGGCTGACACAGCGTGTCATTCTCTCGACAGTTGGAGTTATAGCAGAGGTTAGTCTAAGCGTCCCCAGACTTGTTTCTCTACATATAACTGCACTCTGATGGTCTGGAGGTGAAGTGAAACAAATCTCGATGGGAATCGTAGCAGGTACGATCCTGCAGAACATCACGAGCGACGAGCATAAAAGCTCGTCACATGGGTGACTTAACACAGTGGTGCTACTCAGGTCTGGCTCAGACCTCACTGGACACACGGAAACTTTAAAAACACACCGCTGTACATACGGTACACTAACATATGAGAACACTGACTGAGAGGAATTAATTAACACACGACATATATTTTCTCTCAATCTCTCGACAATACTAAAATAATTACTAGAACACTCGATGGTGACATCATGTGATGTCAGGCGTGATGTTGCGAGGTGACGTCAGCAGCACTGTGATGTCAGCAGACATCTCGAGGTGACGTCAGGCAGACATCGTGAGGTGACGTCAGAAGACATCTCGAGGTGACGTCAGCAGACATCTCGAGGTGACGTCAGCAGACATCTCGAGGTGACGTCAGCAGACATCTCGAGGTGACGTCATGAAGTCGGGCAGCATCGTGGGTGACGTCAATGTGATGCGGGCAGCAGACCACAGCATGTGGCCTTGGGACATTTGGTAACTCACGTGGCTGGTAGATCCACGTGACATCACCCACACCCACCGTGGTGTCGATCCACATGGTGTCGTGATCTACATGGCATGCTGATCCACGCAGCTTCGAGTGGCCTCGAGCACTCAGATACACAGTTCTGGCAATGAATTCACATGGAAAACAGCAGAAAACACAGCAGAGGGAGTGGGCAGTGGTGAGTGGTGTATGGTAGACGGGTGAGCGTGAGTAGGGCGAGCATGGGCAAGGTGAGGAACAGCCACTTCCTCTCCTCTCCTCCCCCACCCACAAATACGTAGAGAGCTCACACTGGACGCAGAAATCACCACAAAACTCACCTCTGGCTTGCTGAAACGGCTGTGCTGAGCTGAACAACAACAACAGCAACATACAAGTGACGCTGAACATGTGACTTGAGAAACAGCGTGGGACACTGTAGCGTGGGACGCTGTAGCATGGGGTCACTGTGACGTGGGGTCACTGTAGCGTGGGGTCACTGTGACGCCACTTACAATTCTCGAAGAAATTCGGCAAATTTCAGCTGGATCCTGCTTGTACCTGTGTCTGGATGCTCAAAAGTGCAGACACGACATCAGGATAACTCGTTGAGAGACGGATGCTTCTTGTGTAGGGTGATGAAGTGAAGATGACTTCATACCTCTTCCTCCTCTCTCACGGGCAAACACACTGCTGCAACCACCGCTGGTACCAATGTAACGGGGCTTGTTTGGTAGCGGGTAGTAAATGATACGTCTTCGGAGGCTTCTTACTTTATTAAGTCGTGGTGGGTACACAGGCTTGTGTGTTTGTGCCCATGGCCTGGGCAGGGCCATGCCACGAGAGCTGAGAGGCCTTGTGTCTCTTGCTAGGCCGCTGTGTGAGGGAGAGGCCTGGGCCGGCAGGCTGGCATGCCTACCTAGAGGCCTGGCTACAGAGGGCAGCACCTGAGTGGCGCGAAATATGAACTAAGCTGGCAGACAGCATGGGCTGTCTGTGCAGACAGTACAGGCTGTCTACATCATTTCATAATAGGAAGTGTCGTAACTGTTCCTGGTGGAGAGTGAGGGAACGTGATTTATGGGACCACCGTAATAGAGTGGTAAAATGAGTGAATAAGGGTAGAACCGGGTGACTGGCGCATCGCCATGGACTGTGTCCTGGGGAAAATTACCCTTGGTTTAATTAATCATCACTCATCGGTCTCAAATCTTAATGGAGTGGTCTCCAATGTGTATAATAATTATGAGACATTAAACCGTCTTGTAAATCGTAATGTAATCAGTGATAATAACACTAAGTTAAGGAATCGTTGAAGCGATATGAACCGCCATTCCCAGAGTGTGTGTGCACATGTTTATTTCGTTGTTCCTGTCCCGAGGATAGTGAAGGCTTTATGGAGTCACGACTTCTAAACCGGGACAAACCGACGGATACCTCGTCCTGCTGGAATAAGAACCGTGTCAGTGTAGCAGGACATCGAAATGAGATGGTGAATGGAGGAAATAAGGAGTATCAATCACCCACAGTTAAGTAACCCTTCTAGTTATAGCAGACTGATACTGGCCAGTTAGATATGTTGTAATTGGATAGGTTATGAGTGATCCAGCTACATCAAATGACCCCCAGAGAATATCTGGTAAGTGGTGAGATTATGTACAAGTGTTTTTCCTTGATGGATATATCCATGTGTAACCTACCCCCCCTCTCATTCAGTTACACTAATGTAATCTATACAGTCCACAATTAATTAGTAGAGCATACTTGTGGGTGCTATCCAATTTATACTGGTCTCGGATAGATATGGATAAGAATGTGAGGTCGAAGGAACCACCTGCCGTGACCAGGGGTGGTTAAGTTTTCTCACATGTCTACACGGGGCGACTACGGTAAACAATATAGTTGTTGTCTCCCAAGGAGATTACTCGTATGCATGTAATGTTGAGGTATGTACAAGTAATCACCCCTAGAAAATTTTCCACATCTGCCCGCTGGTCCTTCCTGAACCGGATGCAATCAGTGAAAAATTAATTGAATTAATTACTTAATAATTAAGTGACTGATTGAAGGAAGTGGGTATAGAGTACACAAATTTAATCGATTAATTGCTAACACATGTGTGGCTAGGATTTATACAAGAGTAAAGTGCAAGAATTACTCTTATAAGGCGCCTACTTAAGTTGTATAATCAGTGATTAATAATTCTCTAACCATGTCTGGATCTGATGGAGTTAATGTGGCTGACAAGTCCGTGGATTTTAGAGTAATGAAAGCATCATTACAGGCTATTAAAGGCCATGTGACGAAGGCATTTGATTTAATGAATCAAAGAACCGTGAACCCTAATGAATTAAAGTTATATTTAGATGCTTTAGAGAGTAGATTTGATTGGTACAAATTGTGGTCTAAAGACTGTGAAAGAGATCTGCTGGAGAATTGTGCAGATGGAATGGAAATGAATGTTTTAATTAATCAGCATTACGAATTGAAAGAAAAACTGTCTTGTAAGAGTAAGGCTTTGAATAAATTAAATGGTGTAAGCCAGGCAGTTGATCAACCTATTAATGCAAAGGGTGGGTTTGCCAAAACCTCCAGGGTACGGTCTGGAGGAAATCAGACTAGGTCGGTAGGAATTAATTGTTCAATTGCAGACCAGTCAGCCAAACAGTTCTAAGGATATAACACATAATGACCCTGAATTATCTGTCAAGTCTCAAAAGGGAAAAATAATCCCAGAGGTAATAATCATAGTTAAGAGTTAAATAGGCACAAATCAAGTCAGGAATCAGTAATAGTGGTTCCTCACATCAAGGTAAGAGGAATAAGTACCTCAGTAAGGGTAACCCAGTTAATAAGAGGTCAGGCAAAGAAAAGAGAGACTGCCTCTTCTGCCAGGGTACTCATTTCACTAAAAATTGTAATGCCTATAATTCATGGGATATTAAAGTGGAGAGGATGAAAGAACTTGACAGATTTATCAGATGTCTAGACAATCATAATGTAAAGGATTGTCATACCAAATTGAACATTTGCTATCAATGCAACAAGGGAAGGCACCATACAGTTATGTGCAGGGTTGTATGTGATTCTTATAATAATGGTGACAATAATGATAATGTTAATAACCCTGACACTACAGTGACTGATGTAAAGGTTGCAGCTAATGGCAATAATGATGGCCTAGCTGAGTTAGCCTTGCCGGTGTTGGATGTAATAATTCAGGATAAAGGGCATAAATCCAAAACCATGCGGCGTCACTCTCCTCAACACTGGTACGGGCCATGTAATATATGACAGACTACCGCCTAGTAATAATGACTAGAGGAAGTAGTGAATACAGTCACGGTGTCTTACTCATAAAAGGTAAACCCAGTACAAGTATTCTTCTATCGAGAATGATGTTGAACCAGTCTAATTTGTGGGAGCTGGACAGCATAGGGATTAATATAAATGAGGAAAGCCCAAATGATTCCATTACTCAGGAACAATACCTGAAGGATGTTAAATTTGAATCTGGACATTACTGGGTGCGACTTCCATGGAAGCTCAACCGTCCAGACCTCTTCAAGGGGGGCTCCTTGGCGTGGTGAAGAGGCTCTTGGTCTGAGGAATTAGCCCTGTCGGTCTTCTTCCTCAGACCAAACCTAATTACCTCCCATTCTCCCCTCCCCTATCCCATCCTCCCCTTTTTCCATTCCTCCTCCTCCTCCTCACCCCTCCCTTTTGCCCTTCCTCTTTTTGGCCTTTGGGATTTCTCCCACAGGCGCGCTAGTTCCTAGGTAGGGGAAAGGACACCGGGGTCCATCCCATTCTGTTGAGGTTCTTGGTGGTGGCGTAGTTTGCCGTGGAATCTGGATTGCCTGGGGATGTCCCGATCCCTCTCCGGTATCCCGGAGTAGCTTTGGGTGTCTTTCAGGCGACAGGTGTATCTCTGGAAGCCACCTTTCGGATTCCGGGGGTGGTGGCCAAAGGAGGTATGCTTTGTGGCGGATATCCGGCCGCCCTCTCTTTTGTCCACCGAGGTAGCTCGGCAGATGTGAGGTTGCTATCCCGGATTGCTGGTTTACTGGCATGAAGGGTAGGGTATGGCACGGGTTCCATGTTGCATCTGCGCTACTAGCGGTGCTGAAGTCCTCTTGGGCGCTGAGGGAGATTTCCGGCCCTTTCATTTCTCCTGGGAACTATTCCTCCCCGCTCCCCCCTTTTTTTATTCTTTTTTTTATTTTTATTTTCTTTTCTTCTTTCTTTTTTTTCTTAAAAACAAAAAGCAAAGGAGTAACCTAACCATGGCAGCCCTAGTCCATGAACCCACTACCCCCGGGCCCCTTCTTGATACCGCACCCCATTCTGACCCTGCCTTGTGTTTAGACCACTCTTCGGACACTCCTGATGCCCCTGTACCTTTTGCTGGTGCTGTTTCCTCACCCGCTTCAGGTACCGGGGCTTCGACTGACTCCTTCAATTTGTCTGAACTCCGCTTTCCTTTGACTATGCTTCCGGTTTCTCCCTCTATGGTACGGCAATTTTCGAATTGCCCGCCCATTTCACGCTGGACCAACTCCGGTCCTACTCCTAAACGCCAACATCAATCTCCTGATGATGCTCCTTCGTTACCTTCCCATTCTACTCGGAAAAGACCGACACGTCAAGCATTCCCTCTCCACGCTCAGTTTCGGACCACACAATGGACTAAATTCTTTACTTTAAGACCAACTTCTTCTGCCTACCTTTCTGACCATAGTATTGGCAAAGCGCTCCTGTGTCATGTTGGTAGAGATATTTCATTTCATGCTCTCAAGAGCAGTATGCGCATCGTCACTGTCCAGAATGCTACCCAAGCTCATGATCTTTCTCTCCTTTCGAATATCGATACTACTCCTATCACTATTGAAAAACATCTTTCTCTCAATTCTTGTAGTGGTACCATCATTCTGCCCCATACCATAGTCCAACAGAATTTCCAGTCATGTGGCAATGACATTTTTGGACAGCTGGAACTCCAGGATCTCCCAATCCTCAAAGTAGACACTTATGTCCTTCCTGCCCGGGGGCGGAGACGTTACCCTTGCAATGTGGCTCGTCTAAATTTTGACAGCCGAGAACTCCCGTCCTCTGTATATGTCACGGGACATCGATTACAAGTTCGAAAGGTGATACCTACACTGCAACAATGTAGAAATTGCTGGTGTTTTGGTCACCCAGCGAAATATTGCAGATCTATGGCCGAATGACCAGTCTGTGGTGCCGACGACCATTCTAATACATCTTGCAGTCAACCTCCATCTTGCCTTAATTGTAATGAAGCTCACCCTTCATACTCCCGCCGTTGCCAGGTCTACTTAAATGAACGTGAAATCCGTTGCCTCAAAGAGGCAGAAGGTCTCCCTTATACTATGGCAGTTACTCATCTCTGCCTCCAAGGGAGACTACCCCATGTTTCTTATTCTCGTGTTTCCAAACATCCCCCCACTTCTGGGGTCCCATCTTCTGCAGCCTCCTCTGTTGTTACCCCTCCCATAGCCACTACAGCATCTAATCCTTTTGCTGTCCTTGGCTCTGACGTCCCGACTACAACTCAGTCTGTTCTCAGATCTTCGCGTCCTTCCTCACAAGCCCCAGTATCGACAAGACCTCGTACGACACCTACTACCAATCGCCCCTCTACTCAGAAGTCCAAAAAATCCACATTGCTCAAATCTTCTTTGCCCCTTCCTTCCCTTCTTCCACCTCCACAGTTTACCTTTCCAGTCTCTGTACCTAGTTCTTCCCCTCTCTCTGGCTCTATTACAAGTGTGGAGATTCACCCTCCTCCTCGTACTATGCCTTCCACCCCCGTCCCCTCCCAAGTTTCTCCCTCTTCTGCCACCTCCCAGGTTTCTGCCTCTTCTGTCCCCCCCCACACTTCATCTCCAGTTCCTTTACACTCTTCCCTCCCCCTCTACTTTGGTACAGTTCATTACTGTCCCAATCTTTACTCACCCTCCTCCTTCTATCTCCAATATGGTCTCCCATACATCTTTGAATTCAGAAACACTTGAAGCCATTTCAGAATATATTGCAGAGACTAAACCTTCAATGGACACTGATTCATTTCCTGTTCCTTCTCTTCCCTCTCCTCCATCTTCACAACCCCATTCTTTGCAACGCTCCATTCCTTCGCTACTTGAACGTCTTCCAATGCCACCACACGTTGGCTTTTCTAACCCCTCTAGTCCGTAGGTGCCTTTACCTACAGATTCCTGGTATTTTCTTCATCGCCAATCATGGCCTATTTACAGTGGAATATCCGCGGCTCGGGTAATCGGGGTGAGCTTCGGATGTTGCTTTCCAGGTTTTCCCCTGTTGGTGCTTGCTTATAAGAACCAAAATTACACTCGGCTGTTTTCCAACCTATCTCAGGCTATAGTTTATTGTATTCTTCGAATCCTTTCTCAGATGGGACCTTTAATGAAAGTGCCCTTCTTCTATGCAATGATATTTCGTACTGTCAACTATTTGTCCATACCTCGCTGCATTACACTGCAGCCCGTATCCACTTGAATAAGTGGTTCACAATATGTTCTTTATATCTCTCTCCTTCTCGGGCACTTTCTATCCCAGACTTTGCCTTTCTTGTTTCATCCTTACCGCCACCACTTCTGTTACTTGGTGATTTTAATGCCCACCATTTCCTCTGGGGGGGGGGGGTCTCATTGTGACTCACGTGGCATCCAGTTGGAGGCTTTTCTCGCCTCTCACCCCCTCCATGTTTTAAATACGGGTACTCCCACCCATTTTGATCCTCGTACTCATACTCTCTCTTGCATCGATCTATCAGTCTGCTCTTCCTCCACTGCACTAGACTTCACCTGGTCTGTTCTACCAGACTTACATGGCAGCGATCATTTTCCGATCATTCTTACTTCTCCTTCCTATTCACCATCTTTCCGTAGCCCTCGCTGGCAATTTGATCGGGAAAATTGGGATCTTGACTCACACCTCACTGCTTATGGTGAGGTTCCTTCTTCATCCTCCATTGATGAGCTCCTACACATCTTCTCGACGTCAGTTTATACCACAGCTTCTCATTCTATACCCCAAACCTCAGGCAGGCATTCTCAGAAGTGCGTGCCTTGGTGGTCTCCTGCTTGTGCTCGTGCAGTACGTTTGAAACGTGCTGCATGGGGCAGGTACCGGTACAATAGAACCGCTGAGAGACTTCTTGATTTTAAGCAGAAGCGTGTGATCGCTCGCCGTGTCATCCGTGAAGCTAAACGCACTTGTTGGCGAGACTATGTTTCCACCATCACCTCTGCTTCTTCTATGAGTGCAGTCTGGAAAAAAGTGAGGAAATTGAGTGGTAAATACTTTCCTGACCCGGCTCCTGTTCTACGGGTCGCTGGTGTTGATGTAGCAAACCCTCTCGACGTTGCCATTGAACTTGGCAACACATCTGGTCCGTATTTTCCCGAGGCTCCATCTATGCCCCTCGTTTCTTTCCTCAAAGTCTGCCATAGAGTTAGTACCCTTGGACTTTTCTTCTCTCAGAGAAGAACAGTATAATGTGCCTTTTACACTTCAAGAACTGGAGGCAACGCTCTCAGCTTGCAGATCATCGGCAGCTGGGCCTGACGACATTCATATTCGTATGTCACAACATTTACATCGGTCAGCCCTTGTAGTCCTCTTACGCCTCTTCAATCTTATTTGGGCACAAGGAGTTCTTCCCCAGCTGTGGAAATCTGCCATTGTTCTCCCTTTCCGCAAACCGGGTACTACAGGACATGATGCCTCCCACTATCGCCCCATCACTCTTACTAGTGCAGTTTGCAGAGTGATGGAACGTCTCGTAAATCGACGTTTAATGTGGTTTTTTAGAGACACACAACAGTCTCTCCGCTAGTCAATATGGCTTTCGTAAGGGTCGTTCTACCATAGACCCCTTACTACGCTTGGATACGTATGTTCGTAATGCCTTTGCGAATAATCACTCAGTTATTGCCATATTTTTTGACCTTGAGAAGGCATATGACACAACTTGGAGGTATAATATTTTGGCCCAGGCCCATTCCTTAGGCCTCCAAGGCAATCTACCATCCTTCCTTAAGAACTTTTTAACTGACAGACATTTCCGTGTTCTAGTCAATAATGTTCTTTCCCCGGACTTCGTCCAAGCTGAAGGTGTCCCTCAGGGATGTGTTCTAAGCACAACACTTTTTCTCCTTGCTATAAATGATTTGGCCTCTGTTCTTCCACCCAGTATTTGGTCATCACTCTATGTTGATGACTTCGCTATTGCTTGTGCATGCGCTGACTGTCACCTTATTGCAGTTTCTCTCCAGCATGCGGTCGACCGTGTTTCCACTTGGGCCACCACGCATGGGTTTAAATTTTCAAGTACCAAAACTCACCAAATTACTTTCACTAGATGCTCTGTTATCTCCGATCATCCTTTGTATCTCTATGGCTCCCGTATCCCCGAACGTGATACAGTCAGGTTTCTAGGCCTTCTCTTTGACCGTCGGTTATCCTGGAAACCTCACATTACCTCTCTGAAGGCAACTTGTCACAGCGGCTAAACCTTCTTAAAACCCTTGCTCATCTTTCCTGGGGAGCTGATCGTCGAACTCTGCTTCGCCTACATTCAGCCCTCGTTTTATCGAAGCTCGATTATGGAGACCAGATTTATTCCGCGGCCTCTCCTGCTACTCTCTCTAGCCTTAACTCTATCCATCACCAAGGATTACGTTTGTGCCTTGGTGCTTTTCGCTCTTCCCCTGTTGAGAGCCTCTATACAGAAGCAAATGTTCCATCCTTGTCTGATCGCCGTGATGCCCATTGCCTTCGCTACTATGTACGCTCTCACGATCTACACAATCCTTTCATTTATAGAATGGTCACCGATATTAGTAAACATTCTTTATTCGTTCGCCGCCCCTGTTTGCTCCGTCCCTTTTCTCTTCACCTACATTCACTCGTCTTCCCTTCAGTTACCACCTTTATATGTTCATGTAGCATCTCACTTTTCCCTACCCCCCAGGGAAGTTCCAGCTGTTCGGGTCTGTTCTTTCTCACTCCCTTGCTCGAAAGCTCAACTGCCTACGGTGGCTTCCCGCTCTCTTTTTCTTGATCACTTCCACTCCCATTTCTCATGCCACTGCTGTGTACACAGATGGCTCTAAGTCTTCAGACGGCGTCGGATTCGCAGCAGTGTTTCCAGACAGCGTCGTGCGGGGGCATTTACTATCTTCAGCTAGCATTTTTACTGCTGAACTGTATGCCATTCTTTGCACACTTTTCGTATAGCATCTAAAGCCTGTGTCATCATTTGTAGTAGTCTCAGACTCCCCTTTGTGCTCTACAGGCTATACGAAAAATTTTATACATCTCATCCCCTATTCTCCGTATCCAACTTTGGGTACGCCGTATCTCTACCAAACATAAAGATATTGTTTTTTGTTTGGGTCCCTGGTCATGTCGACGTACAGGGCAAAGAACAGGCAGACACTGCTGGCGGTCAGCAGGGACATGACCTACCAATTTCCATCGAGGTGTTCCCTTCTGGACTATTTTGCCTTTCAATAGCTACCCACCTTCGCACCCATTGGCAACAACGTTGGTCAACTCTGCTCGGTAACAAACTTCATTCTATTAAACTGAGCATAGGTTACTGGCCGTCTTCTTGTCATCAGTGCCGAGGTTGGGAGACCACTCTCTCCCGCCTTCGCATTGGCCACACTCGTCTTACTCATGGGTATCTCATGGAGAGGCACCCTGTTCCTCTCTGTGAGCAGTGTCAAGTTCCAGTATCGATTAGCCACATTCTGTTAGACTGCCCTCTCTATCAACGAGCACGCAGAATTTACCTCCAACGTCGTCTTTGTTCTATTTCATTACTTTTTAACAAGTCAATAGAGACTAGCACCTTCCCGAAACTACTCAAGATGGCAAGGGTTACACCAATACATAAAGGTGGTGACCCTACAGACTTAAACAACTATAGGCCAATATCTAACTTACCATTGCTATCCAAAATCATTGAGAAACTCGTGTACAAGAGACTGTATTCATTTATAACGGCTCAAAACATACTCAACCCCTGCCAGTTTGGATTCAGGAAAAATAAAAGCACTAATGATGCAATCATAAAAATGCTAGATCTGCTTTACACAGCATTGGAAAATAAGGAATATCCACTAGGAATTTTTATTGACCTAAGAAAAGCTTTTGACACAGTAAACCACCAAATCCTACTCCACAAACTTGACCACTACGGTATAAGAGGCCATGCGCTTGCTTATTTCAAATCTTACATTACTAATAGGTATCAGTACGTCACCATTAAAGACACAGCATCAGCAACACGGCCACTTGATACTGGAGTTCCGCAGGGAAGTGTCCTTGGTCCCCTGCTCTTCCTCATATACATCAATGACCTTCCAAACATATCCCAACACCTGAAACCCATTCTCTTTGCTGATGACACGACTTATGTCATCTCTCACCCTAATCTTGCCACCCTCAACACCATTGTGAATGAGGAGCTGATTAAAATATCGACTTGGATGAGAGCCAATAAACTTACGCTTAACACTGACAAAACTTACTATATTATGTTTGTTAGCAGAGCAGGAGATGCACAAATTAACATTAAGATTGACAACACTCTAATTACCAGAAATAATGGGGGGAAATTCCTAGGCTTATACCTTGACAACAACCTGAATTTCAGCACCCATATCCAGCATATAGCCAAAAAAGTATCCAAAACGGTTGGGATCCTCTCCAAGATACGATACTACGTGCCGCAAAATGCCCTTCTCACACTATACCACTCACTTATTTATCCATACCTCACCTATGCTATTTGTGCTTGGGGATCAACTGCAGCAACACACCTAAAGCCAATAATAACCCAACAAAAAGCTGCAGTAAGAATAATCACTAAATCCCATCCCTGGCAGCACACCCCCCCCACTCTTCAAAGATCTAAACTTACTCCCAGTTCAGTACATCCACACTTACTACTGTGCAATCTATATCTACAGGCCTTAAACTCTAATATCAACCTTGACCAAACGCTTTTTTGATAGTTGTGACAGAACCCACGGGCATAACACCAGACACAAACATCTCTACGACATTCCCCGTGTCCGACTAAACCTTTACAAAAATCAATGTATGTCAAAGGCCCTAAAATCTGGAAAAACCCTACCTGAGAACTCTAGAACTGCAGACACATTCATCACCTTAAAAAACTCCCAAATTAGAAAACATCTTATCTCCCTGATCCCACCCGTCAACTAACTACACGAATACCACCTTGTGGTTCACACTTACACTCGCTCATCATTTGACCATAAACAGAAAATTAATCTCAGTCTTAAAATAATGAATCCTGTGATACTCCAATACTGAAACTAATTACTGTGCCAAAACAAAAGCATTCACATTGCTAAACTCATAAACTAGTATTTAGTCACTTAGCCATAATACCAACTTACCTCATAATTGTAATATTTTACAATTAAGAATAAAATTAAGTATGCCCGAAATGCCTAGCCATTGCTAAGCGTTCTAGTGGTACACTCTGTAATCACAATTTTACTACATGTAAACCAAACAATAACCAAATTTCTGTAAACTCAGCATTGTAATCCTTATAGAGAATAAACTTTGAATTTGAATTGAATTTGAATTTACTACTCTCTCTTTACCTTCCCTTCTTGCTGATGGACCCTCCTTTAATCCTGACTCTCTCATTGACTTCTTGACAACGACTGATTTACTCCACAAACTCTGATGATACTTTTCCCACTCCCCTCAGCCCTTTCTAGTTCAGTCTCTTGCTGCCCTTTACCCTTTCACCATCCACTACTCCGCTGTTATCCGTAACCTATTACTCATCCATCTCCCTTTTGCCACCTGATGCCTCGCTCCTTCCTGCCCTGCAGCACTGTATAGTCCTTGTGGCTTAGCGCTTCTTTTTGATTATAATAATAATAATCAACCGTCCAGAATTATCTACTAATTATAGGATGGCGTATGGACAGTTAAAGGGCCCAGCTCTGCAATGAGCAAGACACCAAAATTGTTGACTGCTTTTAATGATATAATTAATAAACAGTTTAAATAATAAATTGTTCTTACTTCAGGCGACGATAAATGCACACCTTAAGTGCACAGGTGGTCCACTGAGCGAAGTAATTGGGTAAATAATCTTATGTGGACAATTTCCGGGTGTGACATCAACTGAAGAGGAATTAATGAGGATATGTGAAGGGGTTAATGAAATAATGCAGTAATGTGCTGGGGCTGACTTGGGATACTGAGAGAGACTTGTTATTGTTAAAGTCTCATAATTCCAGTATGCCCAATAAATTAACCAAGGGAGCATAGGCTTATGCCCCTGAGAGAATGGAACAGTAATTAGTCCATTTGAGGGATCAATAAATATGGATGGCCATGGAGTTGAAGTACCTATATGCAGTAATTTGCTGGGGCTGACTTGGATGCTGAGGAGAGACTTGTTATTATCAAAGTCTCATAATTCCGTATGCCCAACAATTAACCCTGGGGAGCATAGGCTTAGTGCACACCTTTCAAAAAGAGGGAAATTGTTAATTTCCAAAAACATGGAGGCTTGGGGTGTGCTTTGGGGGGAAAACCCCACCTGAGGATTTTAAAAAGGGGAAAAAATTAAAAGGGTGATTTTGTAAAATTTCCAAGTTTTGGGGTTCCCCAAACCAGGGGGCCAGTGGAAGAGGGAAAAATTTTTAAATCCACATTATGTCAAGGGCGTCTAAGCAACGGTCCTCCGCCCGGGGCAGTGTGGAAAATATTTTTTTTAATTTTTCCCAAACTAAAGCGCCAATAGGTGGTTTTTTGTGGCGATAAAGAGTCAAAAAAAGTATTTGAAAAAAAGGAAAGAACCAAAAGGGTTTTCCCCTTTTTCGCATGCGCGGTTGGGGCGGGGGTAGAGGTCGATCGGGGCCCTGGGGGTGGGGGCGGTTTTTTGAATTTTTTTTTAGGAAGCAGGGGGAAACCCTGGGGCCCCGGAAATTGGCGTTCACGGCGGCCTAAGGGTTAAAATAGGGCCCCATTTTATAAAGGAAATGTCGAACTGTTCTGGGGGGAGGAAAGGGGAAGTGGGTTTACGGGGCCACCGTAATAGAGTGGGAAAATGAGGGGAATAAGGGGAGGACCCCGGGGGGACTGGCGCGTCGCCCCCTGGCCCGTTTCCCGGGGAAAAAATTAAAACTTGGGTTTTTTTTAATCGTAAAACGGTCTCAAAACTTAAGGGGGTGGGCCCCCCAATGTGTATTAAAAATTATTAGAATTAAAAAACCCCTTGTTTAAAACTAATTTAATAATGGTAATAACACTAAGTTAAAGGGAAACGTTTTAAGCGATATTTAACTGCCATTCCCCGAGTTGGGGGTGCACCCCTGTTTTTCTCGTTTTCCCGTCCCGGGATAGTGGGAAAGGGTTTTTGGAGTCAGACTTTTAAATGGGACATAAACCCCGGATTCCTCGTCCTGCTGGAAAAAAGAAACCCTGTCGGGGTAGCAGGGGCATCGAAAAGATGGGGAATGGAAAAAATAAAAGTATCAATAAACCCCAGTTTAAATACCCTTTTAGTTTTAGCAACTGATACTGGCCAGTTTAGTTTTTTTTTTTTGTAATTGGGAAAAGGTTTTGAGGGGAAACCAGCTTAGGGGGCCCTTTGGGCCCGGTTGGGTAAAGCTCCCGCTTCACACATGGAGGGGCCCCGGGTTTGATTCCCGGCGGGTGGAAACAAATTTTGAAAACGTTTCCTTACACCCATTGTCCTGTTCACCTGGCAAATAGGGACCGGGTGTTTTCGACTGGGTGGGTCGCCAACCGGGGGGACAAGATTAAGGGGCCCCCCAAGGAAAAAAGTGAGACAGTCCTCATACCACTGACTTTTTTGGGGGTTTTCCGGGGGGCTAAACCCCCCCGGGGTTAAAATCCCAACGAAATCTTTTCTTTTCTTACATTTAATGAACCCCCAAAAATTTTCTGGTAAATGGTGAGATTATGTACAAGTTTTTTTTCTTGATGGATATAAACCCGGGTAACCCACCCCCCCCCCTTTATTTAGTTACACTAAAAAAAATCTATACAGTCCACAATTTTAATTTGTAGAGCCGACTTTTGGGGGCTATCCAATTTTTTACTGGTCTCGGTTTGATTTTGGATAAGAATTGGGTTGAAGGGAAACCCCCTGCCGGTTTACCAGGGGGGGTTTTAAATTTTCTCAAATGCTATACGGGGGGACTACGGGAAAAAATTTTAATTTTTTTCTCCCAAGGGGATTACTCGTATGCTTTTAAAGTTGAGGTATGTACAAGTAATCACCCCTAGAAAATTTTCCACACATCAGAGGACTGCACGGGCTGATGGATGTAAATGCTGGAGCATACAGATTTGAATGTCGTTTGGCCCAGCTGCCGATGATCGGCAAGCGGAGAGTGTTGATTCTATTTCTGGAAGAGTAAAAGGCACTTTTGTAAGACTCTTCTCTGCTAGATATTGTATAGCCCTTGTGATTTAGCGCTTCTTTTTTATTATAATAATAATTCTCTGCTAGAAGAAAAGTCTAAGGGTTCAAACTCTCTGCAGATTTGGAGAAAAGAAATGAGAGGCAGAGATGGAGCCCCTGGGAGATATGGACAAGATGATGACCAAGTTTGGTGGCAATGTCAAGAGGATTAGCTAAGTGACACTAGCAACCTGAAAGACAGGAGACGGGTCGGGAGTGTATTTGCCACTCAGTTTCCGTACTTTTATCCAGACTGCACGCATAGAGGAAGTTGAAATGACGGTAGAAACAAGGGCATTTAGCTTCATGGATGACATGGGCGGGCTGCTACTCTCATCTGCTTAAAATCAAGGAGGCACTCTGTGGTTCTGTGTACCGATATCTGCCTCACGCAGCGCATTTCAAATGTACCACATGAGCACAGGCAGGAGACCACCAAGACATGCACCTCTGAGAATGCCTGCCTGCCCAAGGTTATGGGTATATGATGTGAAGCTGCAGTTAAAACTGAAGACGAGAAGAGGTCTAACAGCTCATCAATGGAGGACAAAAAAGAATCCTCACTAAAAGCAGTGTGACACAAGAAAAGGTGCCAATTCGCTTGGTCAAATTGCAAGGAAATGGTGAGCATTAAAATCGCCAAGTAACAGAAGGGTGGTGGTAAGGAAAAAAAATCAGAAATGCAACATCTGGGATAGATAATGCCCAAGAAGGAGAGAGATACAAAGAACAGATTGTATATCACTTATTCAAGTGAATGTGGGCTGCACTGTAATGCAGCAAAGTATGAACAAAGAGCTGATGGTATGGAATACCAGTTCACTTTCATTAGAGGCTCCATCGGGAAAAAGATCCGCATGAATATAATAAAACATAGCCCAAGATGGGATGGATAACAGTAGAGCATAATTTTGGTTCTGTAAACAAACACAAACAGGGAAAAACTGGGAAAGCAACACCTGAAACTCACCCTGGTTACCTCTGAGGCCTCAGATATTAAACTGTAAATAAGCCATGATTTGCAAAGAGAAGGATAAAAGAAATCGAAAGGTAGAGGTATCTATGGACTAGAAAGGTTAGAAACGTTCACAAGTGGAGGCAGCGGGAAATGAACAAGCAGTGAAGGGTGGAACACTATGAAGAAAGGAGTGCAGATGGAAATGAGTGAAGAGGAGCGACAGGGGTGGATCAGTGTCCATCAGTGGTTTTGTATCCGCCATATAGTCCGAGGTAGCTTCAGTTGTTTCAGAGACAAAGATGTTGTATATGGGATAATATTGGAGATAGAAGGATTAGGGTGAGTAAAGATCGAGATGATGATGGAATTTACCAACTGGAGAGGAGGGGGGGATGAGAGGTTAGAGGTAGCTTGAGAAGAAGCTTGGAAGGGATGGGAAAGGAAGGTGCTGTACGAGGGGAGGATGGAAATCTGGAAATCTGGACCTCCAAACGCACAACAGAATGAGTACAAGGTAAATATCCAGGTGCTGAGACTGGAAATGAAAGAAATTTACCCTTTGGGGATTTGTTGGGCATTAAGGTAGAGGCGAAGGGGAGGAGCTGTTGTGTGAGGTCTTGTAGACATGGAAGCTAGTGTGTGAGATGAAGATTGGAGTACAGTAGGAGGTGACGAGGTAGGAACCTCGGAGTCCAAGACTGCAAAAGAGTTAGATATAGAGGTGACTGTGAAAGGTGTGTTGCGGGAGAGACCGTGGGAATTTAGACCCCAAAGGTTGAGGCTCTCTTAATAACTTGAGAATAAGAAATACGGGGAAGTCTTCCCTGGAGGCATAGATGAGAGACTGCCATGGTGTAAGTAAAGCCTTCTGTCTCTTTGACACAATGGATTTCATGTTAGTTTAAGTTACCCTGGCAACAATGAGAAAAAGATGGATGAGCTTTATGACAATTAAGGCAGAAGGGAGGTAGACCACAAGATGTATTGCTATGGTCATTGGCACAACAGATTGGGCATTCAGCCAGGGACCTGCAATATCTTGCCAGATGGCCAAACTGCCAGCAATTTCTGCACCATTGTGTAGGGGGTCACCCGCGGGCAGGCAGTACATATGTGTCTAAGGATCGGGAGGTCTTAGAGCTCAAGCTGCTGCAGAATGTCATCACCACATGTCTGGAAATTATGTTGAATAATAGTACGTGGTAGACAGTACCACTGCAAGAATTGAGAGAGTGACATTTTTCAATTGTCACAGAAATGGCATCTATGGTTGTATGGAGAGCAAGATCATGAGCTTGGCTAGGATTCTGTACTGTGACAATGCATGCACCGCTCTTGAGAGCATGAAACAGAATATTTCAACCAACGTGGTGTAGGGCACCTTGCTGAAACTTTCCCCGAAAGGGTATTCTGATGATGTTGGGTTTTAGAGTGAAAAAAATTTTGTCCATTTTGTTTTTCTATAATTTTATAGGGAAAGTAGGGCCGTCATTTTGATGGTTTTTTTGGCCCAATTTGGGTACTTGGAAAGAGGGGAAGATTTTCTGCACAATTTTGGTAACATGTTGTAAATCAATTTAACCAAAGGGTTTAGTTTGGGGAAAAAAGAAAAAAAAAAATTTCTTTTTCTAAGTGGGCCCCTTGCTGTGGAGTAGAGGGAGCCCCCCGCCATCCCCTTTCCACTCCCGCCATCCCTTACCACTCCCTGACACCCCTCCCGCCACCCTTACCACCCCCGCCCCCTCCCTTACCATCCCCGACACCACCCCCAAACCCTCCCTTACCACTCCCCCCCCATCCCTTTCCACCCCGACACCACCTCCCACCACCCCCTTTCCCCTCCCTGCCTTTCCCTTTCCACTCCCCGACACCAAACCCCCCGCCATCCCTTACCCCCCCTTTTTCCCCCCACCCCCTCACGCCCTCCCTTACCAACCCCCCCGACACCCTCCCGCCATCCCTTCCACTCCCCCACACCCCCCTCCCGCCCTCCCCTTTCCCCTCCCCCCCCCAACCCCCCGCCATCCCTTACCCCTCCCCCCAAACCCCTTTCCAACCCCCGACACCCCCTCCCACCACCCCTTTCCCCTCCCCGGGCCCTCCCTTACCCCCCCCGAACCCACTCCCGCCAATTTCCCTTAAACCCCTCCCCGCCAAACCCTTTCCACTCCCCGACACCACCCCCCGAAAACCCCTTTCCACTCCCCGCCATCCCTTACCACTCCCTGACACCCCCTCCGCCATCCCCTTTAAACCCCTCCCCCCCATCCCCTTTCCACCCCTTTACACCAAACCCCACCTCCCCTTTCCACCCCCGCCCCTCCTACCACTCCCCGACACCCCTACTGGGCCCTCCCCCCCAAACCCCCCCCGCCATCCTTTCCCTCCCCGACACCACCCCCCGTCATCCCTTACCAATCCCCGCCATCCCTTCCAATCCCACCACCCCCCGCCCCCCCAAACCTTACCAAATCCCCGCCCTCCCTTACCACTCCCCCCCATTCCCTTTCCACTCCCCCACCACCTTAAACCCTCCCTTTCCACTCCCGGGCCCCTCCCTTTTCCCCCTCCCCGCCCCACCCCGGCCCTTTCCCCTTTCCCCTCCCCGCACCACCTCACGCCCTCCCTTACCACTCCCGACACCACCCCCCGCCTTTCCCTTTCCACTACCCAACACCCCTTTCCCCCCATCCCCTTACCACTCCCCGACACCAACCCTTTTCCCCAAACCCTTAACCCCTCCCCGCCCCCACCCCCCCCATCCCCTTTCCCTCCCTGCCCCACCTCCCGGGCCCTCCTTTCCATCCCCGACACCCCTCCCCCCATCCCTTACCATCCCCGAAAACCACCCCCCGCCATCCCTTACCCCTCCCCCCACACCACCCCCCGCCTTCCCTTTCATCCCCACCAAACCCTTACACCCCTGGGCCCCACCCCCCACCCTCCCCTTTCCACTCCCCGCCCCTCCCTTACCACTCCCCGGGCAACCCCCCAAATGCCCTTTCCCCTTCCCCCTCCCCCCCATCCCCTTCCACTCCCCGAAACCCCCTCCCGCCATCCCCTTTCCACTCCCCGCCATCCCTTACCACCCCTGACACCACCTCCTGCCCTCCCCTTTCCACTCCCCCCCTCCCTTTCCCCTCCCCGACCCCCACCTCCCCCACCATTGACCTTTCCCCCACACCAAACCCCCCGCCCCTCCCCTTTCCACCCCGCCCCTCCCCTTTTCCATCCCCGCCACCCCCTTTCCCCCCATTCCTTACCAAATCCCCGACACCCCCCCACATCCCTTACCAAATCCCTGCCCTCCCTTACCACTCCCCAACACACCTCCCCCCATCCCTTACCACTCCCCGCCCCCCCTCCCACCCTTCCTTACCCCTCCCCGAACCCCCTCCCCCCCATCCCCCTTTCCCCTCCCTGGCCCTCCCTTACCACCTTTCCCCAAAACCCCCCTCCCACCCCTCCCCTTTTCCCTCCCCTTTCCCTCCCTTAACCCCTCCCCGGGAAAACTAACCCCCCGCCATCCCTTACCACCCCCCATCCCTTACCACTCCCCGCCATCCCCTTTCCACTCCCCGAAAACCACCTCCCCCATCCTGACCCCTTCCCCCCCATCCCTTTTCCAATCCTCGACCCCACCTTCCCCCCATCCCTTTTCCACTCCCGCCAAATTTTCCCCCTTTCCCCTCCCCGGGCCCACCTCCCCCAAACCCCTTCCACTCCCCCACACAACCCCCCGCCCTCCCCCCCACTCCCTGCCATCCCTTACCACTCCCCACCATCCCCCTTTCCCCCTCCCTGCACCACCCCCCGCCCTCCCCTTTCCACTCCCCCACACCCCCTCCCCCCATCCCTTTTCCACTCCCCCCCCTTCCCCTTTCCAATCCCCGCACCCCCCTCCGCCATCCCCTTTCCCCTCCCCCCCCAAAAACCCCCTCCCCCCTCCCTTTCCACTCCGTGGGGCACCACCTTCCCGCCTCCCTTTCCACTCCCCGCAATTTCCCTTTTTCCCCCCCGGGCCCACCCCCAAACCCTTCCCCTTTTACTCCCCGCCATCCCCTTTCCCCTCTCCGGAAAACCACCTCCTGCCATCCCTTACCACTTTCCCCCCCATCCCCCTTTCCCTCCCCGAAACCCCCCCCCCCCATTTCCCCTTTCCACTCCCCCCATCCCTTTCACTCCCCCAACCACCTCCCGCCCCCTTACCATCCCCCCCACCCTCCCCCCCATCCCCTTAAACACTCCCCAACACCACCTCCCGCCCTTCCCTTTCCAAAAACCCGCCTTTCCCCTTTCCACTCCCCGACACCCCCTCCCGCCATCCCTTACCACCCCTGCCCACCACCCTTTCCCCCATCCCCTTTCCATCCCGCGCCCTCCCGCCATCCCTTTTCCACCCCCCCCCCACCTCCCGCCTTCCCCCTTTCCCCCTTTCCCCCCCAAAACCCCCACCCTCCCCTTCCACTCCCGGCCCCTCCTTACCCCTCCCCGACACTCCTCCCACCATCCCCCTTTCCACTCTCCGCCATCCCTTACCACTCCCCCCCATCCCTTACCAATCCCCCAAAAACCAAACCCCCCCCCATCCCTTACCATCCCCGCCCTCCCTTACCCTCCCCGGGCAAACCCCCTCCCGCCATCCCCTTTAACCCTCCCCGCCCCTTTCTTACCCCCTCCCCCACACCCCTCCCCCATCCCTTTCCACTCCCCGCCATCCCTTTCCACTCCCCCACACCTCCCCCCATCCCTCACCATCCCAGCCCTCCCTTTCCACTCCCCCCCCCACCCCCCGCCCTTCCCTTTTCCACTCCCCCCACCACCTTTCCCCATCCCTTACCACCCCTCGCCATCCCTTACCACCCCCCCCGACACCACCCCACCAAAACCCCCCCCTTTCCCAAATTCCCCCCCCTTTCCCCTTTCCCCCTTCCCGAAAACCAAACCCCCCCCATCCCCCACCCTCCCGCCCTCCCCTTTTCCATCCCCGAACCCCCCTCCCCCCATCCCCTTTCGCTCCCTGCCAAACCCTTAACCCCTCCCAGACCCAACCCCCCACCATCCCCTTTCCAAATCCCCCCCATCCCTTACCACTCCGACACCCTCCCGCTTTTCCCCTTTCCACCCCCCTGACACCACCTTCCCCCCCCAAACCCTTCCACTCCCTGACACCACTCCCACCATCCCTTGCACTCCCCACCATCCCCACCACCCCGCCAACCCCCTCCCCCCACCCCTTTCCACCCCGACACCCCCTCCCCGCCATCCCTTACCACCCCCAACACCACCCCGCCATCCCTTACAACTCCCCGCATCCCTTTCCACTCCCCCCACACCAAACCCCCCGCCATCCCTTTCCCCCTCCCTTTCCTTTCCCCTTTCCACTCCCGACACCCCTCCCCCATCCCCTTTCCATCCCCCACACCACCCCCGCCATCCCTTACACTCCCCACAAAACCCCCTCCCCCCAAACCCTTAAAATCTCCCGCCATCCCGACCACTCCCGACACCACCTCCCCCCCATCCCCTTTCCCCTCCCCGCCCCTTCCCCTTTCCTCCCCCGGGCACCACCTCCCGCCCTTTCCCTTACCCCTCCCCCCCATCCCCTTCCCCCTCCCCGCCACCCCCTGCCCTCCCCTTTCCACTCCCCGGGCCCCCACCTCCCGCCCTCCCTTACAAATCCCTCCCCCACCTCCCGCCTTCCCCCTTTTCCTCCCCGGGCCCCCCCTCCCGCCCCTCCCTTACCCGTCCCCGCCACCACCCCCCGCCATCCCTTAAACCAAATCCCTGACAACCCCCCTCCCGCCATTTCCCTTACCACTCCCGGGCATCAACCCCCCGCCATCCCTTTCCACTCCCCACCCCAACCCCCGCCATCCCTTACCCCTCCCTGCCACCCTTCCATCATCCCTTACCAATCCCCGACACCCCCTCCCGCCATCCCTTACCATCCCCGACCCCCACCTCCCGCCAAACCCTTACCACTCCCACACCCACCTCCCCCCATCCCCACCCCTCCCCGGCACCCCTCCCCCCATCCCTTACCACTCCCCGCCATCCCTTACCCCTCCCCGCCACCCCTCCCGAACCCCTTTTTACTTTCCCCCCACCACCCCCCCGCCAAACCCCTTTCTACTCCCCGCCTTTTTACCACTCCCCTTTCCCCCACCTCCCCCCATCCCTTATCACCCCCGCCCACCCCCGCCAAACCCTTTCCCGTTTCCCCCCCACCCCCCTCCCCCTTTCCCTTTCCATCCCTGACACCACCTCCCGCCATCCCTTACCAAATCCCAACCCCCACCCCCCGCCATCCCTTACCCCTCCCCCTCCCCCCCTCCCCCCATCCCCTTTCCACTCCCCCCACACCAAACCCTGCCCCTCCCTTACCCACTCCCCGGGCCCACCCCCCGCCCTCCCTTTCCACTCCCCAAAACCCCCCCTCCCGCCAAACCCCTTCCCCCTTCCCGGGCACCACCTCACGCCAAACCCCTTTCCACCCCCACCATCCCTTACCAACTTCCCACCCACAAACCCGCCATCCCTTACCACTCCCGCCATCCCTTTCCACCCCCCCGACACCAACCCCCCCATCCCCTTTCGACTCCCTGACACCCCTCCCGCCATCCCTTACCACTCCCCCACACCACCTCCCGCCATTACCTTACCACTCCCCCATCCAATCCGAAACCCCTTTCCCTCCCCCACACCACCTCCCGCCATCCCAACCCCTTTCCCCCACACCACCCCGCCATCCCCTTTCCCCTCCCGACACCCCTCCCGCCATCCCCTTTCCACTCCCCGAAACACCTCCCGCCATCCCCTTTTTACTCCCTGGGCACCAACCCCCCCATTTTGTAATTCTACATGTCCAAATCCAGTTTTTCCTCGTTAAAAAGGCCCGTTTGTTTTTTGAATTGTGTTTTGATATTTTAATAATATTCATGTATCTGCCAAGCAAACTGACACCCAGTAAACCACACCAAATGTTGCTGAAATGGCAAAAAAAGGTTTTTAAACACTTAAAAATCGAAAAAATTAACAAAGAAAAAAACAAAGATTTTTAGAAAAGAGATAAACCCGTATTTGTAATGAAGTGTTAAATTTGTACACAGAAGAAGCGTAAACATGGTTTGTGTGACTGACTGACTTTCTGAATGACTGATTACTGAGTGATTGTTGACTACGGATTGGGTTGCTTGGGCTTACTGAGTGACTTGACTGACTTATGAATGCTTGGGCTGAAAATTTTCTGAATTGGGCCTGATGATTATTTAGTGACTTGACTAACTTATGAGTGACTTGACTGAATGAATGACTTTTTGAGGGAATTGCCCCGCTTACTGAATGACATGAAATGACTTTCTGGTTTATTAAAACACCCCCCAAACCGTTGGGCAGCTTGCCTCATTTGCTCCGGGGGTTTTTTGTGTTTTCACCCTTAAGCTTTACGTGCTAGAACTTTAATTTGTGGGGGATCAAATTTCCATACGGTACTTTTCCCCTTTGCGCCTGGAACCAAACTTTGGGGGGGAAAACATTTTTATAGGAGTCAAAAAAAGGGGAATTGTGTGCAGTACCTAGCCCGAGTTTTCTGCCCGAGGGGAAAACATAGGGCCCGTGTTCCGTGTGGGAAAAATAATTTTTAATAGGGAAATTTTTCCTTTTTTCGAGGAAAGAAAAGTTCCCTTGTAACATTGTGAAAACATAGTGTTTGTGTTTACTCAGGTTTGGGTCCCTAGTATATTGATGATTAAAAAGGGTAAAATGTCATTTGGGAAAAAAGGTGAATTTTTTAAATTTTGGGGAAATGATAAGCCTAAAAGGGGCCCGGTGCCAGAAGTCGCCCGAATCTTTCCCCAGTGGGTTTCCCCCCCTGTTTTTAAAAATTTCCCGGCCCGCTAGTGTACTTTGCTTTTAATCTTGTGATACCAGGGGAAAAGCAAAATTTTCAGCGTTGTTGTTGAATTTAAAAGTTATTATAAAAGGTACTTAGTGGGTGGAGTGAAATTTCATTAGATTCTTTTTTTCTTGAAATACCAGAGTATACTGTGAATTTCCCTTTAAACCTGTAGTTACCCGCGGTCGCAATATACCCCAACGGAAGCAAATTTTTTTAATACGAAAAAACGTCCTTCCTCAAAAATTTTCCCCCAGTCAACCCTTTTGGATTTATGCCCTTTTTGTGGAGACGAAAAAAAAATTGGGTCAATTTTGTAGGGAGCTCCCAGAAACTGGTTCTTAACACGAAGTTAATTTTGTTCAATCAAATCACATATTACTGGGGTAGAAAATTTAAAGTAGACCCTTCATGTGTTAGCCCAAAATCACCGCCAGTATGTTTTAAATAAGGCCCCCCCTGTCAGATCAGATCGACTGGCCCGAACCTGACTGGTTGAGCCGGACTGGTCCGAACCCTTGATGGCCCGAACCCTTGACTGGTTAAAAAAACGGTTCGTTGGACAATAAAGCGGGGACTGTAAAATGGGGGGGTTGTAGGTGCCCTTATCAAACACAAACAAAAAATATAAATCTTTAAGTACCGGTAGCTGTAAATATACAAGTACGTTAGAAATAAAAATACAAAAAGCTGGCTTCATTTAAGGGGTTAATTCCCTTTCGGGTCTGCCCCCATAGATTTGGCTTTAGTTGAGGGGTTCCCAAAAACCGTAGTCTACGCCAAAATTCTGCGCCGTAAAATTTACGCGAAGCGCTCATAGGCCTACATGTGATAAAATGGGTTGGCGGGGGGGTTTTGGTGCGCCATAAAAAATTTAGGCCCCCGCATAGATTGTGGGACCCCGGTTCGCCCCTTGTTCACCATGCTTGTGCAAGTCAGCTCTCACTCCCAAAAAAATTTGGGACCCCCTCTTCCTATCTGTTTGTTCTGACACTGATGGAAGGGAAATAAAGCGAATTAAGAAGAACTTTTAAACGAAGGAACATGAGAAGGCCCCCTACGGGCCCATGCGAGGCGGTCCAAGTCTCCTCCGGCTTAAGAAAAAGCCCCAAAACTGTCAGGTGGTCCTTGATTAAGGGAGGAAAACGGAAACCGACCTCTCAGTGGTCAGTCGTCAGACTCAGTGGTCAGTCGTAGTCTCAGTGGTCAGTGTCAGACTCAGGGTCAGTGGTCACGTGAGGTACAGCCCGAGCTGCTTTGGGGATTAGTGTGGACGGTTACAAAGCGGCTTGTTTGCAGTGTTTAAAATTGGGTTGGAGGTTAAGGAGGAGGCTTGCTTCTCCAGGAGGGTTTGGAGGCTGAAGGTCCACCTCATGGGTCTGGGGAGAGGGGTGTGAGGTGGCTGGGTTGTGGGGAAAGAGGCTTTGCAGCGAGGTGCAGTCTGTCTTCGCTGTGAGGAGGCTGTAGTTGGGGGAGGCAGCAAACGGTACAGCATTGAGGTGCACCCCAGCACCTGCTACAAGTGGCGAGTAGTTCACAGTAATGGAAGGCGCATCAGAGTAAGGAAATTTAAGAGTGAAGATCTGAGGAGGGAAATCGCTTCTCTGTTTTTCAGGATGAATTTTACTTCAGTGGCCAGTGAAGGTAAGGGTACTACTGCCCCTGCTAATGGAGGTAAGGCATTCTTGTGGTTGGTGACTCTCAGGTAAGTACATTGACCGTGCTTTTTGTAATAGGAATAAGAAGATGAGAGATAGAGTGTGCTTCCCTGGAGCTGGTGTTGGGGACATTGTCAACGGCTGGATAATATTCATGTCAGGTAATGGGAGCAAGCCCATTATCTGTTCAGTGCTGGTGGAAATGATTTTGGGGAAAGGGTAGGAGAGAAGAGCTGCTAGATAAGTACAGGCAGCTTAGATTTCATTAAGTCTAAGGGAGGGATCCCAATCATATGTAGCATCTTGCCTGAAGGGGAGTAGGAATGAATGGTTGTCTGGGGGCAATTGGTGTAAATTGCTGGCTTGACAGATATGCAAGGAACTTGCAATCCCATTCATTGACAAAATGGAACAATTTTTTATGGCAAACATGATTGTATGCAAGGGATGGGGTACATTCTTGGGGCTGGGGGTGGTAGCACTTGCAGACTCGTTTGGGGAAGGCCATTGGTGAAAATGCCTATGATTTTAAATGATGGAAGATAGAGGTATGGGTTGTGTGTGGGAAACAAGAGGTTGCAACACTTGGGTTGGAAACAGTAAATGTATAAAAGGCATTCAGCATGAAGTTATAATAAAGACAATAGATCAGGTCAGCAAACAAAGGAGGGACAGCGAGAGCAGCAAGGGATAGTTTCCCTTAAGGTTTACTATACTAATAGCAGGAGTGTAAGAAATAAGATAGATGAGCTAAGATTAATTGCAAGTGCAGGAAACATAGATTTATTGCTATAACAGAGCCCTGGCTCAATCTGAAAGATAGAGAAAATGCCCTCTGAATGTCACATACAAGGCTATAAATTATTCCACACTGACAGGGTCAACGGGAAAAGGGTTTGGTGGAAGTAGGATTGTATGTCAGAGACAATTTAAATTGTTGTGTTAGACAAGTATATTAAATTAAAAGCGTCAGCCATGAATCTGTTGGTTACAGCTTCTCGAGGGACGAGAAAAAATGTTTTTTGGGTGTGATTTACAGGCCCCCAAATCTTGATAGGGAAGTGCAGTAAACTTCTATGGGACGAAATTCGTAAGGCATTTACATACGAAAATGTTGTGCTAATGGGAGATTTCAACTATAGAAGGATTGACTGGAGCAATTTGACGGGAAAATTTTAGAGTCAGGTGACTTTCTTGATACGATCCAGGATTGTTTTTTAAAACAGTTTGTGACAGAGCCAAACTAGGGGAAATAACCTCCTTGACTTGGTTCTTGCCGTAGGGAAAACACTAATTAATAATCTTGAGGTTAATGATGAGCTTGGGGAAAGTGATCACAAATCACTCAGTTTTAATATATCATGGAATTCCCCTAATAATGGCAATCAAGTCTCCGTCCCTGACTTTCGCTTGGCTGATTTCATAGGACTGAAAAAATTACTTAGGGGACTGAAGGGAATGACCTGACTAAGGGTCAGGTAGGTTTGGGGATGGTTGCCGATATGATGCTTTCCAGGGCATAGTTCTAGCTGCTCAGTCCCAAAATTATGTTCCAAATTTGGGGAAAAAGATCAAACAAAAATGATCCTAAAAGGATGAAACAATAGATTAAAATATTGATTGGTCAAAAGAGAGGGATATATAGGCAAATCAAAAGAGGAGAGGGACAATTTAAGAAATCGATATATTCAGTTAAAGAGAGAAATAAAAAAGGGAATTAGTTAAAACAAAAAAAGATTATGAGGTTTTTAAAATTGCAAGAGAATCGAAGACTAACCCAAAGGATTCTTTCAGGTTTACAGAAGTAAGATCAGGGACAAGATAGGCCCATCAAAGTTCCTGGGGTCAGCTCACTGACAGTGATAAGGAAATGTTGTAGAATTTTTAACACATACTTCCTCTCAGTTTTTACACAGGAGGATACCAGCGATATTCCAGTAATGATAAATTATGTAGAACAGGACGATAATAAACTGTGCACTATTAGGGTCACAAGTGACATGGTCCTTAGGCAAATAGATAATTTTAAAAACCCAACAAATCCCCAGGCCCTGATGAAAATGTATGAAGGGTTCTAAAGGAATGTAAAGAGGAGCTTAGCACACCTTTGGTAATCTTTTCAACATATTTACTACAAACTGGCATGGTGCCAGATAAGTGGAAAATGGCCCCAAAAGTGATACCTATTTTCAAAACAGGTGACAGGTTTCCCCTTTGCTTCGAACTATTTGACCAATAAGCCTAACTCCATAGTGGGAAAATTTATGGAATCAATAATTGCGAGGCAGTTCGTAGCCCCCTTGAAAAAGCATAAATTAATAACGAAACTCAGCATGGTTTTACAAAGGGGGTTCCTGCCTTACGAATTTTTAACTTTTTTCATAAAAGGTATTTGAGGAGGTAGAATTGGTAAAGATATGATTTGTGTATATGGACTTCAGTAAAGGTTTTGATAGGGTCCCACATCAGGGATATTGAGGAAAATTAAAGCACATGGAATAGGAGGAGAAATTTTTTCCGGGGGTAAGGCCCCGGTTGACAAATAGGGAGCAGAGTGTTTGCATAAATGGGGGGGAAATCAGAGTGGGGGAGTGTCACGAGCGGTGTTCCGCAGGGGTCAGTGTTTGGGCCCCTGCTGTTCACAAAATCTACATAAACGAAACATAGATGGAGCGGCATAAAGAGCGACATCGGCAAGTTTGCCGATGACACCAAAATAGGCCGTCGAATTCATTCTGACGGAGGAACATTCGAGCACTCCAGGAAGACATTTGATTAGACTGATGCAGTGGTCGGAGAAGTGGCAGATGCAGTTTTTTATAGACAAATGCAAAGTTCTAAATGTTGGACAGGACAATAACCATGCCACATATTAACTAATAATTAGATCTTGAATATTAACGGATTGCGGAAAAAAAGTGATTTAGGAGTTCTGGTTAGCAGTAATCTGAAAACCAAGACAACAGTGCGCATAAGTGTACGCCAAATAAAGCTTATTGAATCCTTGGCTTTCATATCAAGAAGCATAAATAATAGGAAGTACCTAAGGTTGTTCTTCAACTCTATACATCCTTGGTTAGGCCTCATTTAGATTATGCTGGCACAGTTTTTAGGTCACACTTATTACAGAATGGATATAAAACTTCTCTGGAAAATGTACAAAGGAGGAATGACAAAGTTGATTCCCTGTATCCCCAGGAGAAACCTTTACCTATTGAGGGGATAGACAAATGGGCCTGATCTGCACTCTCTAGAAAGACGTAGCTAGATTAGGGGGGAATGATTGAGGTGTTATAAATGGAAGGACAGGAAAAAATAAAGGGGAATGTATATAGTGTGCGAAAATTTCTAGCCTATACAGGACTCCGCAGCAATGGTGTTAAGTTCGGAAAAATTCAGATTCAGGAAGGATATAGGGAAAAGTAACTGGTTGCGTTGTGGAATGAGTGGAACAAACTTCCCACAGTACGTTATAGAGGCCTTAACGCTTTGTGTTAGCTATAAATATGGGTTTGGATATTTACACATGAGTGGATGTGTGATCAGTTAGTGACCGAAAAAAAAATGACCAGGATATCGATAATAGTGCAGAAACCCTGACGATCCTCAACCTTCTACCTCTGGTGGTGGGCACTCGTGGACTCACGGTCGGTTGTTCCTCAACGCAAGAGGACAACTAATATTTTCCGCCCGTGGCCAGGCCTCTGACTTCAGTAATGACGAATGATTATGACGTTGGATTGTGGATTTTATTGCGCTGACGAACATTCGATAGTGTTCAGTGAGGAATCATTATTCAGTGAAGCGCCCAGGTATGTTCGCCGCCGCATGCGGCTAGGGTAGTGTACCCTATGCTGTGACCAGGGGACGGAGTACATCCGGAAGTACATCCCGTGGCCCTACACCAGTTTTAGGTTGTGATAGTGGGATGATGTGGCATACACTTGGCAATGGGATAGACCACAGGCATCAGTGGATGGTTAGGGTTAGTGGTGATGGTAGTGGCCAAACGCCCAATGCGTGACTCACAGGCACGCTGGGACACCCACGCTGCTGACTCGTCCAGTTCAAGGACCAAAGCGGGCATAGCGGTCAGCCACCAGCCCGCCACAACCACAACCACCCGTACAACCGCCTATGATGTCAGTAATCCAACCAGCAAACCATATGTGGGATTGGCCAGCAAAATCCCAATTTTGTTCCCAAGCCTCACCACTTTGATGACTCTCAAAGTGGAATTCTACTAACTTGTCCCCTTGGAACCACGGCCAATGAACTGGAATTCTTTGAATTATTCTTTGACCAGCCATTGATGGAATTATTGTCAGGAAGTAATAAGTATTTTGGAGTACACATGGCAAAATACGTCTTTATCCCACAGTCAAGGCCTACACAGGGTGGAAAGAGACGACTGTTGCAGAGGAAATGTATTTGCTTTTTGCAACAATAATGCTTATGCCTCACGTCTATAAGCATAATATAAAAGCTATACTGGTCCACAGAATCGGTAATTTCTACCCGGTCTTCAAGTGAAAATCATACCAGTGAAACAGGATATCTTACTTTAGTGTATGTTGACATTCTCTGACCAAAACCAGGCTTGACGAAGTGGACAGGTTATACAAGATTAGAAATGTTTTCATGTATTCAAACAAGGTTCAGGATATACTTTAATCCATTCAAGAATCTAACTGTAATTGACGAGTCTTTGATTTGCGTTCAAAGGTAGATTGTCCTTCAAGCAGTATATTACGAGCAAGAGGAAACGCTTTGGATATAAAACTGTTTGTACTCTGTGATTCTGTGACAGTGCCTTGGTGTTGGAGTTTTATTGTGTATACAAGGGTGGTTGTAAAACATTGAAAGATACCAAGATGTTATTGGGTTATTCTCAGGTGACGTAGTGAGAAGAAAACTGATGGCCCCTTATTTCGGTTAAGGGGCACATTAGGAGGGCATACATTAATATACCGATAACTGTGGTACACAAGCCCCATTACTCAGTGATTTCATGCAAGTGAACAAGACAGATTGTGTGTGGCACTGTGGTTCTAATCGTAAACTATGCCCAGGCTCAACGCACGGTACTCGTGGTGATGAACATGCAGGTGTTTTTTTACTCTGCAATAACATATGGCATTACGGTGGTTTTTGGCACAATGACAAACGAGAGATGTCACATTGTACAGACAACCATTCACCCGTAATGGGAATGCAAGACAGTGGCCACAAGTTTGATCGACGTTGATAATGAACGTATTCAAAAACCAGTGTCAGTGATTGTTTATACACCAAAACATGCGCCTTGGTTGACAAGTGTGACATGGCAGATTGGTTTTGTTGACTGTGTTCGTAAGAGTTACAAGTGGTACATGAAACTTTTTTCTTTCCATCTCATGGGACAATTTCAATGCTCAATGATATAATATGTACAAATAAAGACTGGCAACAGACCACCGTATGGTTGAATTTTGTTTTGTCTGTTGTCAGACAACTCATAATCAAAAAGTACAGTGGACCCCCGGGGTGGTTAACGATATTTTTTTTTTCAACTCCAGAAGTATGTTCACGCGGATTGCCTGTACTGACCGAATTGTTCCCATAAGGAATATTCGTGAAGTAGATTAGTCCATTTCAGACCCCTAACATTACACGTAACAAACGCACTTACATAAATACAACTTACTAATTGGTCGCATTTGGAGGTGATCGTTATGCGGGTGTCCACTGTACCAGGTAAACAACCACCTGCTATACAACAAGGGTCCTCGAATTACTTCAGGATATACCCAAGCGTTTGAGGAGGGTAAGGTGATCATTTCATATACAACTTCCTTCAAATCAGAAGAAAAATTTGCTCAGAACGGAGCAATCGGTCTGTGCACAAGCAAAAACGACTGCACAAAGACGGAAAGACACTCGGTTTTGTGTGAGGAATGTAAGGTACCTCTGTGCATGGTTGACTTGTTTCAAGGAGTTTCCACAAAGCTCCAGCAGTTCTAAAACCATGTTCCAGTGATTTGTAAATATGTAATTATATGATAGAACAATTAGTTTATACAATATTTGTGCATGTTTTTTTGTAATAAAAAAGAGTGGTAAACATAACTATGATAACCAACTTCAGTGCGGTTATTGTGTTCATTACAGTGAGTTTATGTATATCACATTATATACAGTATTGGTCTCTCAGGCCCCAAATGTTTGTAGGAATAGGAAAAAAAAAAAATTTTGGAAAAGAAAAGAAAAAAAAAAAAAACAACTAAAAACCACAAAATAATGTAATGCGCGTATTGGAATTCGTCGATGCTGCCGCCACCAATCATTTTTGACAAACTTCTGGCACTCTATCTTGGTAAGTACTGATCAGATTTTTTTTTTTTTGTCTTATTCTTCACAAAAATATGGCTCTTTAATTCTGTAAGAAAAAATCATTTTTTTTTTTTTTTTTCAAAATTTCTTGGACACTGGAGCAACCCACTTCAGATTTTGGCCTTGGACCCTGGAAGGGTTAATAGAATATTCAAGAGGTTGCTAGTAGAAATTACAGTAAATCAACCATTCAAATCATTATGAAGACTCTGTGTAATCTGCAGTCAATCCAAACGGGCTTCCACATGGATAAATTATTCAATTTTTATGGAAATTGGTTTGTCAAGCCCCTCCCCTGTGCAGAATATCCATTTCAATTTCAATTCAAAGTTTATTCTCTATAAAGGATATACAATCTGTGAGTTTACAGAATTTGGTTATTGTTTATTGTTTACATGATAGTAATTAATAATTACAGAGTTGTACCACTAGAACACCTAGCAAGGCTAGGCATTTCGGGCATACTAAATTAAATCTTAAGTTTAAAATATTACAAAACTTATGAGGGTAAGTGGTATCTTTGGCTAAGTGACTAAAATACTAGATTGTGAGTTTAGCAATGTGAATGCTTTTGTTTTGGCACTATACATAGTTTCTGTATCTGGAGTATCACAGGCCAACATTATGAATAGTTAAGATTCCAAGAACTAGCTACAACCAGTATTATTAAAACAAGGGGAGGAAGTAAGTGTTTTTGGGTATTGCCCAAATGAGATTAAATCTGTGGACCTAAAATCAACAAGGGTATTAAAAGAGGATAACATCAAAGCTGCCTTCATAGAAAGAAAACCTGGAAGCTTTCTACAACCAGATGGGAACTAAAAAGTCTGGGCCTTTCTTGAATGGTACTGGCCCTTGATACTGGCCATATGTAGTCAGAAACTGTAAGGCTGGAGGTGATTGGTCTGGTAGGTATAGTCAGTAAATGTGGGGGCTAATAGTTCTAGTGCTGTCCTGGGAGACAGTAAATGGTTGAAGCTGGAGGTTTGCTTCCTGGGAAGTCGGTAATGTGAAGCTGGAGATTTTGTCCAGGTTGTCGGGAGAATTATACGCAGGAAGGAAATACATAATAAAATAAAATTGACTCATAGGGGAAGGAGAGCCATAGTGGGGAGGAAACCAAGTGTATGTAGTCAAAGATAAGATTTTAAACCAATATTTTGCATGCAAACTAGAAATACCACCCCCAGGAATAGCAAACAAGAGGGATTCCTCCCACTAGCAATTGGTGAGGATATATTACAAAAACAAACTGAGTGTGAAGATCCAATTGTTGGATGTTGCTAGGCTTACTTCGAGGCATTGCTGTCGAGAGAGAGAACACGAGAAGAAGAAAGATCAGATGAGACGTTGAAAGTAGGGACCGGTCATGAGCCAAGGGACTAGCAAAAAAAGAATTAGTACCAGGAGTGACTATGGGAGAGGTACCACAGAGGTGGGTTGGGGTGCAGATGATGGATACAGAAGTGGGGGGACATTTTGAAACAGCGAATAAGAAACAAGGTTAGTCTCCCTGGAGGCGGAGATGAGAAAACTGCCTGGCATAAGGGAGGACCTTCCGCCCCTCTTTGAGTTAACGGTATTTTCCGCTCTGATTTAGTAGACTTGACAATGGCGAGAGTTCGAGGGTGAGCCTCATTGGACAATTAAGGCAAGAGGTGAGGGCTGAGGTCGAATGCAAGGCGTATTAGTATGGTCATCGCACCACAGGGGGACTTCGGGACATTCAGCGAATAGATCTGAAATATTTGCTCTGGATGGCCAAATCGCAGCCATTTATACACGGTTTGCGGTTTAGGGGATCACCTTTCGAACTTTGTAACTGATTGTACCTGCTACATAAACTGAGGATGGGAGTTCACGAGCTGTCAAAACGTTATTTGTTAAAAGAGCCACATTGCTAGGGTACGTCTCCGCCCGCGGGCATTTTGAAGAACGTAAGTGTCTACCTTGAGGATTGGGTGGAGATCTTGGAGTTCCCAGCTGTTCAAGAATGTCAGTGCCACATGTCTGGCAATTTTGTTGAAACTATGGTTATGGGGGCAGAACCAGAATGACCGGCTACCACTACAAGATTGAGGGATGAAAATGATGCTTTTCAATAGTTACAGGAACAGTATATCGATATGGGAAAAGTCGAGAAAGGGAAAACTCTTGAGCCTGGGTATTAGCATTCTGTATGGGACAGTGCACGTTACGCTCTTAAGAGCATTTGAAAAGAAAATATCTTTACCAACATGGCGTAGGACGTGCCTTGCCATACTGTGGTCAGAAAAGATAGGCAAGTAGAGGAAGATCGGTCGTTAAAGTGAAGACTTTAGTCTCATTGTGCAGTCTGAAATGGAGCGTGGAAAAGGTATTTGAAGGAACGTGTCGATTTTTTGCGAAGAAACGAGAAATGGTGGTGAAGCAATCATCAGCAGGGTAATTGTCGTTGTAGGTTTAGCGTGGGACCAGAGTTGGTCCAACGTGGAACGGGCCGGCGATTCGTAAATTGCCCGAACCGTAGAGGGAGAAAGTAGGGAGAGGCAGGAAGCATAGTCAGAGGAGAGCGGACGGTTAGATAAATCGAAAAGGAAATGGTGAGTCAGTCGCATGGGCCTCAGTACCTGAGCGGGGTGAGAAAACAGCACCGGCAAGAGGTACAGAGGCCAATGAGGACGTGTGAAGAGGTGGCCAAAGACGAGGCGGCGGAGTGCGGTCAGAACGGCGGGTTGTGCTGCAGTATCAAGAAGTGGGCCCGGGGGTCTAGCAGGTTCATGGGAATAGGGCCTGCCCCACCATGGTTAGGTTATTCTTTCTTTTTGTTTTAAGAAAAAAAAAAAAGAAAGAAGAAAAAGGAAAAATAAAAATAAAAAAAAGAAATAAAAATAGGGCGGGACCGGCGGAAAGTGGATAGTTCCTAGGAGGAATGAAAGAGTGCCAGGAAATTCTCCTCCGCGACCAAGAGGACCTCAGCACCGCAAGTAGCGGCAGAGAAGACTGTGCACAGAATTGAACTCCGTGCCATACCCTAGACATCATGCAGTAAACTGGCAATCCGGATAGCAACCTAACATCTGCCGAAGCTACCTACGGTGGACAAAGACGAGGGCAAGCCGGGAAAATCCGCCAACAAAGCATACCTCCTTCGCCTCCACCCCCGAATCCAAAAAGGTGGCTTCCCAGAGATACACCCGATCGCCCGAGAGAAGACAACCAAAGCCACCCCTCCGGGGGATTTTTTTTAAAAACCGGGAGAGAGGGAATCAGGAACATCACCAGGCAATCCAGATTCACAGCAAAAACTCGCCATGCAAGAACCTCACGGAATGGATGGACCCCGGTACCCTTTCCCCTACCTAGGAACTAGCGTGCCTGTGGAGAAAAAAAAAAGGCCAAAAAGGAAGGGCAAAAGGGAGGGGTGGGGAGGAGGAGGAGGAGGAGGAGGAAAGGAAAAAGGGGAGGATGGGGAGGATGGGATAGGGAACGGGGGATTGGGGGGTAATTAGGTTCGGTCTGAGGAAGTAGATCAACAGGTCTAATTCCTCAGGCCAAGAGCCTCTTCACCACGCCAAGGAGCCCCCCTTGAAGAGGAAGTCATTTCAAACTTTAAAAAACTCTACACCAAAGCAATGTTTGAAAGGTGCTTTAATGTGGCACTCACTTGACCCTAAGAGATTTTTGGAAAGAACACTTCAGTATCATCCACTGCATAAGCCTTATAGGTAAGGCTTGGGAGGGAATGACTACCAGGATTTGAACTCTGCTTTGGAGAAAATTGTGGCCAGATTGTGTCGACAAGAGGGATTTTGAAGGGTTTGTGGCTGACCCTGATGAGCCCATGTCAGTTGTGAAATCTATTGTGGCATGGGGAGTTCCATGGGGGGGGTTGGATGTGAGTTGGAGGGATGTGGAAGAGTATTGGTGGAAGAACCACAATGAAAGAGCTCACCACTTGAGGAGCTGCAAGAGCTCAGCAAGAACAGGAACAGATCGCAGCTCAGAATCTTGCTGCAGAGGAGGCAAGAGAGATGGAAGAAAGTTGCCTTCTTCAGGGAAATTAGGAGATTTTTGAAATGTTGGATAAGATGGAAAGATTTATGGAGAAACATCACCCTGACAAGGCTGTTACAAGCCATGTTGGCAACATGTACAGTGAAAAAGTCTTGGCACATTTTAGGGAAGTGTTAAAGACACCAGAAACAGAGCTCTCTGGACAGTTTTTTTTTTGTGGAGACAGGAACTCCAGTGACCTCTCAAGCTGGGTCCATAGTGGCATAAGGAAAACAGAAAGAGAAGTAACCCCAGAAAAGCACTTGGTACCTGATGGAAGGGGATTCCCCTTCCAAAGAGTAACTGAAATTTGTCTTCTCCTCCAGTCTCCCATACACTAAGAAGAATCGCCAATAAAGGTAAGAGTTATGCTGTTAATGTTTCATTCATCATGTCCCATTGTATTGTTTATGTACTACATCTATATTTCATGTAAAAAAAAATTTTTTTGTTTTAATACTTCTGGGTGTCAGGAACGGATTAATTGCATTTACATTACAGTGGACAATCAGCTAACGATATTAATCCGTTCCCGAAAGCTCATCGTTAGCTGAATTAATTTTCCCCATAAGAAATAATGGAAATCAAATTAATCCGTGCAAGACACCCCAAAGTATGAAAAAAAAAAAATTTACAACTTACCTTTATTGAGATCTGGAGATGGACTGATGGGGATGGGAGGGAGGGGGAGAGGTGGAAGTTGTTAATGTTTAGAAGGGCGAATCACATCTATTAGGACTTGAGGTTATCAGTCCTTTTCTGGGGTTACTTCCCTTCTTCTTTTAATGCCACGAGGATCAGCTGACCATGGTGCAGCCAACAGCTGACTTTGGTGCAGCGCAGCTGGACCGTGGTGCAGCAGCAGCTGACCATGGTGCAGCAAACAGATGATGGTGGTGTAGCAGCAAGAGCAGCTGACTGTGGTTCAGCAACAGCTGACTGTGGTTCAGGCAACAGGCTGGACTGGTGCAAGCAACAGCTGACCGTGGTGCAAGCAACAGCCGGGACTGTGGTGCAGCCAACAGCTGATGCTGGTTGCAGCAAGCATCTCTGACAGTGGAACAGCAACAGCTGTCCGAGGTTGCAGCAAACAGCCGAACTGTGGTGCAGCAAAAACAGCAGGTCTGACCGTGGTGCAGCAACAGGACTGACCGTGGCACAGCAAACAGCTGACCATAGTATCAGCAACAGATGATGGAGATTTGTAGCAGCAGCTGATGTGGTGCAGCAGCAGCTGACTGTGTGTGCACATGCAGATTACCGTGGTTCAGCAACAGCTGATGGTGCAGCAACAGCTGACCGTTGGAGCAGCAACAAGTGACTGGTGGCCACTCTTTGTTAGCAGAAGCTGACTGTGGTTCAGGCAACAGCGACTGGGCAGAACAGATGATCGTGGTGCAGCACAGCTGACTGGTACATACAGCTGACCGTGGTGCAGCAACAGTGACTGTGGTTGCAGCCAACTGCTGGACTGAGGCAGCAACAGCTGACCCCATGGTGCGCAACAGCTGCCGTGGTGCAAGCAAAAGCCGGCTGTGGCTTGCTGAACAGCTGACCGTGGTTGCAGCAACAGCTGACCATGGTTGCAAACAGCCAACTGTGCCCGTTCAGCAACAGCTGATGGTGCAGCAACAGCTGACCATGGTTGTTGCAGCAACAGCTGACTGTGGCTGCAGCAGAGCTGACTGTGGTGCAGCAAACAGCTGACTGGTGGTGCGCAGCTGCTGACAGTGGTGCAGCAGCGTCTGACCATGGTACGAGCGTACATATTTCTCACTCTTTTTGCCACATGGTTTGGCACTAGCTTTCTATGGGCCTTTGGTGGCTTATTTAGCAGTTACAAGCCTACTATAAAACTGGAATAATAAACAAAATGTATCGATGAATGCATGCAACCAGCCAACCCTGGCTTGTAAACAATGACGGCAGGGCTGGGATTGACAGGTTCGAGACTGAGTCATGTTGGTCCAGAAACAGCTTGATGGTGGTGTTTGCTTGCAGCAGCAGCGACTGTGGTGCTGCAGCAGCTGACTGTGGGTGCAGCAAGCAGCCTGAGCTGACCATGGTGCAGCAGCAGCCCTGACTGTGGTTTTCAGCAACAGCTGTCTGATGCAGCAGCATAAACAGCTCTGATCCATGGTATTACAGCAACGCTGCTGTGATGGTGGTTTTGTCAGAGCAGCAGCTGACTGTTTGTTCAGCAACAGCTGACCATGGTGCAGCAGCAGCTGACCATGGTTCAGAAACAGCTGACTGTGGTGCTGAGCAGCAGCTGGACTGTGTGTTGCAGCAGCAGCTGACTGTGGTGCCAGCGGCAGCTGACCATGGTGCAGAAGCAGCCCGTGTCAGTTGGTGTTGATAGCAGCAAGCAGTGACCATGGTGCAGAAGCGCTACAATCTGTGGGTGACATGTTTATGCGGTAGGGGGGGATGATGATGCCCCTCAATGTAATGGGGGTATTGTGGTAGGTGGGAAATAAAGGCGGGTATGCCTGGTGAGAGGGGTGTGTGGGGCTGAGAGGAAGTGAGGTGGGGGAGGGGTGAATAAATTGTGTTTATTGTCGCATCTTATGCTGCGAGGTATGCTTACGTTAGCTGGTTCGGAAATCAACACAAACGGGCACCCTATCTGACCAAGAATCAGCTTCCTTGTTGCCGTTTTGGTTGGGCCACTAATTAGTATGCGCATGGTTGATTGGGGTGGTTTGGTATAGACAAAACCTGGCCCCCCTCAGCTCCAAGGCAATCTCTGAAGCAACGGGCGGTAGGTGGCTTGGTTCGAGTGAGGAAGGGCCTGTGGAATTTTCACCTCCTTTTCTTTACTGCACGGTTGGCACTAGAGCTCCTCCCTCTTGGGGCCCATGGTGACTTAATTTGAAGGGGGCCCCCCCCTACAATTCAACTAAAAACATTGTGAAATATGAAATGTTCCGATTGTAATGGCGTGGATGTGACCGGCACTGGCTGGGCTTGTATTGTAAACACTGGCACCCACTGGACAACTGCAGGCGCACTCAGGCCACACGGTTAGACACGTTCTTGACGATAAATCGCGTTGGGCGTGAGAGAGTTTTTTAGCATTAGCTGAGGCAAAAATTTTTGCGTTTTAAAATGTATCGGTTATAGCTGGATTTAACGTTAGCTTTGCCATCGTTAGCTGAGGGTCCACTGTATTCTTATGGGGAAAAATTATTTTGAAAATCGAAAATTTCAAATAGTCCCACACTTCACGGAACGGATATTAATACGAAAAAAATGAGGGACATGTAATATGCCAATCCCCTAACTTGTAAATATACTGCACTCCGCTTTATAGAAATAAAGTTGTTCTTTTGGGACCTCTTTGGTGCAGTTTGCAGTATTTTTTAATTACACCAATTTATTATATCTCAACAACTTACCTGTAGTCATTTTCTTGGTGCTTTTCAAATCAAATCAAATCCAAAATCCAAATCTTTATTAATTGGTAAAGCTTTACAATGAACGTGAGTTTACACGTCATAAATATTAAACCCTTAAAATTGTCCAAATGTGATTCTACGTTCACTATTAGAGCTCCAAACGTAGTTCTACCATTTGATTTTACATGCTTTCTTATATTTAAAAAAACGTTTAATTAGTAGATCTATGCTCAGGAAGCGGCCTACGCAAGTGGAATGTAGATGTTACGTTTGGACAGTTTTAAGGGTTAATTGCAAAGAAGGCCACTAGCATGCCAAGGCATTTCGGGGCAGATAATACTAACAATTCTTATTATATTGATAATAGGTTATAGGAGCAGTACATTTGAATACATTATTGATACATACAATTTATATCCTTTAGTTTTTTTGCTAACAATCGGACTTCTGTGAAAAAAGATTATGGTTACTCTTAACACTGATAAGATATGATAAGATGTTGTTCAGAGTTTTTAATTGAGAGGGTTAGCCACCCAGGATAAACCCGAGAAGTCAGTGTGCGTTCAAGTATGTTTTGTCTTTTTTTCCATTGGGTCCTTTATATTCTCCCCCAGGATTGCCACCCACACCAGTCAATTAACACCAGGT
This sequence comes from Cherax quadricarinatus, assembly GCF_026875155.1. Taxonomy (NCBI): domain Eukaryota; kingdom Metazoa; phylum Arthropoda; class Malacostraca; order Decapoda; family Parastacidae; genus Cherax; species Cherax quadricarinatus. The sequence continues at coordinate 38,858,238 of NC_069437.1, read as the reverse complement.
ACCTACTTATTAATCTTTAAGTGGATGCTTAAATATGATTTTTTTGGAAAAGGGCTTTTATTGACACCACTGAAACAGTGAAATGGTTTCTCACCGGAATATGAACTCTCAAGTGGGGAGTATAATTAGATTTTTTGTAAAATGCTTTGTGCACTCTGAACACTGATATAGTTTTTTCACTGTATGAATTCTTGAGTGAGTAATTAGATCTGACTTTCTTAAAAATGTTTTCTGACACTCTGAACAATGATATGATTTCTCCCCAACATGAATTTTTAAGTGTTTTTTCAGAGCAGATTTTTCAGAGAAGGCTCTCATGCACACTGAACAATGAAATGGCTTCTCTTTTGTGTGAATTCTCAAGTGAGTATTTAAATAGGATTTTTTTGAATAGGACTTTAGACACTCGGAACACTGATATGGTTTCTCTCCTGTATGAACTCTCAAATGTGTGTTTAGATAATATTTTTTTGAAAAGGCCTTAAGGCATTCTGAACACTTGTATGGTCTCTCTCCTGTATGAGCTCTCAAGTGAGTAATTAAATCTGATTTTCTTGAAAAGGCCTTTAGACACTCTGAACAGTGATATGGTTTCTCTCCTGTATGAATTCTAAGGTGGGTGTTTAAGTGTGATTTTTCTGAGAAGGCCTTTAGGCATTCTGAACACTGATATAGTTTCTCACCTGTATGAACTCTCAAGTGGTGTTTAAATGTTGCTTTTTGTTGAAAAAACTTTTAGACACCAGACACTGAAATGGTTTTCTCACCGGTTATGCATATCTCAAGTGGGTGTTTAAAGTTGATTTTTTAAATAGGCCTTGAGGACACCACTCAGAACAACTTGAAATGGATTTCTTCTCCTGTATGAATTTCTTAAGTGTGTGTTAAGTGTGATCTTTGATTGAAGGCCTTTAGACACTCAGAACACTGGAAATGGTTTCTCACCTGTATGATCTCTTAAATGGGCCATTTAACTTGTGATTACATACGCCCCCCCAATAAGACATCTGAACACTGAAAATGGGTTTCTTAACTTTTATGAACTCTAGGTGATTAATTAAAAGTGAATTTTGAACGAAGTCTTTTTGACACACTAAACACTGATACATTTTTTCTACATGACCTCACTTGATTAGTTTATATATTCACTTATTAAATACTGCTAAACACACAAGACTTATTCAAAGTTCCAGAAATGTCAGGCAGTAAACATCACAAGAAAAAACACACAAGGAGATGATAGGCTTAAATGTTTTTTCCTTATACATCACAAGAACAAAAAACCACACTAGATCGATCAATTTTTTCTTATGCATCCCCACAAGAACAAAACACAGGCTAGATTAAGATTTCATTATTTTTTTCTTTACATCATGAGAAAAAACACAGAAGGGGAAGATAGATTCAAATGTTTTTAAGCAAACTAAGTGTGAAAGACAAAATATAAATGTTTAAGGATGAAGATAAAGAAAAAAAATTACTGAATTGTAGAAGGAAATGAACGATACAAAATAAACGAGTTTGTAAGACCGTGTTTTGAAGTAGACCCAAGAGAGCATTAAACTGACGGGGGTATGCGTTGATTTTTAAAAAGGAATGCACAAAAGTTACCTTCTCTTAATAAGGCTTGGGATTTCATTAAGAGGGTTATAAGGGATGAGAAATGAAAATAAACCCACACACAGTCTGATAATATTTGACAAAACAAAAATCCCTCTATGCATTAGACTAAAAATATAATATACAATGGCGGGAAGTATCTGAACCTAAAAAAAAAAAAAGGGTGGACAGTGAAAGAAAAGCATTTTAATTGCAAACAGCAATATTACAGTTGTTTACATTCATCCTGCATAAAAATGGCCTCCCAGAGGCCATTAAAATAAGCATCAAACATTTTAAAGTTCCAAACGCCTTTTTTGCCACATTTTCTTACAAATTTTGAAGGGCCTGGTGATTAATGCATGGTGCATTTTTTTTCAGATGAATAAAGTTTAATTCTGGAAGATAGGTGATAATGTTTGTTAAAACAATATTTTCAGTGCATAAGTTAAAAGTACATTCAGAGGCTCTTGAAGGTACGTAAAGTGTTAAGTATCACTGCCTAGCAGGGCTGGATTAAGGCATGGGCTTTGTGGGCTACAGCACAGGGTCCTCTGCCAGCTGGACAGCCTCCAGAAAAATTTAGTGAAAAGCGTTCACATCACTGATGTAAGTTCATAATTATAGTACGTTATTACATCATGTATATAATGAACTGCTGATTGTTATGATTATTTTTTTTTTCCTTTTCAAAATATCATAGGGGGGCTCAGACGTACCTGTAGCCCAGGGGCCTGATAATCTTTAAACCAATTATTGAAGCCAAGTATCACACATAAACTTATAAATTCCGACAATTTAGTGAAGCTTTATGTCCTCACACTGCTGAAGACTACACATAAATGTGTACACTGGTTTCTTGCACACACATACCTTTATATCATTGGATTCTGGCAATACATGTGCAGTTCATCTATTAAAATGATTACCTGCAAAGTAAACAGAATGTGATTAACCACTGTATTAGGATAAATATGGAACACAGTTAAAAGTATCTAATACAGCAACCACTGGACCGAACAGGTGAAGACTGCAGGTTTTCTAGACTACAGATGCCATATATTCAAACCTGATTATGTACAAGACAATTCACAAATCTTTTGTTTTTATGAGAAGTTACTAATTTGTGCCTGCTTGAAATTACACAACTATTGATGAGTGTGAAGCATAATGAGATATGAAAAGTCACATTTTTAGAAGCTAACAACATATGAAGAGACGGACATGGTCATAAGAGAGCTTTAACTCTGCATGAAAAAGGGGGCTGGAATTCAAGTAAACAGCCCTTGGATTGCAAAAATTAAGGAAATCCACTGTATATCTGGGGATTTGGAATCAACAGGTGTGTGTAGGTTAATAGCATGTTTAATGTACTGTGGACCCCCAGCATAACGATGCATCGACATACGTTAATCCGGCTATGATACATTTTAACGCAAAAAATTTTGCCTCGGCCCACACATTAAAAAAACCCGCCACACACGATTAGGTCTTGGGACGCGTCCCACGTGTGTCCTCAGCTGTCCGTGCATGCCAGTGTTTACAAGCCGCCAGTGCGGTCGCATCCACGCATACAAATTGGTACATTTCATATTTTCACAGCGTTTTTTTTTAGTGATTGTACCTGCAAAATAAGTCACCAGGGCCCCAAGAAAGCTTCTAGTGCCAAACTGTGCAGTAAAAAAAGGTGAAAATTACTATGGAAATGAATGAAAAGAGATAATTGCTAAGATACGACAAGTGGATGCATGTCTCGGAGCTGGCCAGGTTGTATACCAAAAAACCCAATCAACATCGCTACTATTGTAACCAACAAAACGGGCAATCAAGGAAGCCTGTTCTTGCAAAAGTGCAAGTTGTTTTTGAAACAGAGATCACAGTACTCGAAGTTTGTTGAGAGACTGTTATTTGTTTGGATAAACGAAAAAAAACAGTAGTGGAGATACCATCTCTTAACCCTTTGAGGGTTTTGGCCGTACTAGTATGGCTTACGACCAGGGTTTTTGAAGTACTAGTACGCTAAAATGCTAGTGCCCTCAAATCTAGTGGAGAAAGCTGGTGGCCTACATATGAAGAATGGGTCTATGTTGGTCAGTGGGCATGGTATAAAAAATCCCTGCAGCACTCAGAGCATAAGAAGAAACAAAAAAAACTTTGGCCGTTTTTTTTTGGAATAAAACAGTGACTTTGCATTGTATTTTCGTATGGTATATATTGTTCATTCTAGTTTTCTTGGTCTCATTTTATAGAATGTGATGACATATTACAGAAGTTGAGATGATTTTGGACTGTTTTTTTTACAATGAAAAGGTACTTGAAATTGGCTCAAAGTAGCAGGAAATGGTTGAGTATTACCAAAGTTCAAATGAAACCAAAATCATGCCAAGCTATCCCAATACACGTCAACTGGTGAGTCTAATATTCTTTCACAAGTGCGCCAATATTTATTTATACCATTTTTTACCACTAATGCGAAGGCTGCATAACAGTAAATCTTTATTTTTTGAGAGAATAAAAATTCAAGTGGAAAGCAAAATAATGTAAGAGGGGGGCCTTTGAGATGTGATTAATGAACAGAGAGGAAAAAATGTCATTTTAGTGCCAGGAATGTCTTTTCTTGTTTATTCTGCGACTCTATTCGGAAATTGGCATCTTTTGAATTGTGGAGGTAGAATCTCGGTAATCGATATGATTTTGTGTATATGGACTTCAGTAAGGCTTTTTTGACTAGGGGTCCCCCCACATCCAGAGACTATTGAGGAAAATTAAAGCACATGGCGAATAGGAGGAGAAAAGATATTTTTTCCTGAACTATAGGGCCACAATGGTTTGACAAAATAGGCAGCAGAGTGTTTGCATAAATGGGGGAGAAATCAGAGTGGGGGAGTGTCACGAGCGGTGTTCCGCAGGGGTCAGTGTTTGGGCCCCTGCTGTTCACAAAATCTACATAAACGAAACATAGATGGAGCGGCATAAAGAGCGACATCGGCAAGTTTGCCGATGACACCAAAATAGGCCGTCGAATTCATTCTGACGGAGGAACATTCGAGCACTCCAGGAAGACATTTGATTAGACTGATGCAGTGGTCGGAGAAGTGGCAGATGCAGTTTTTTATAGACAAATGCAAAGTTCTAAATGTTGGACAGGACAATAACCATGCCACATATTAACTAATAATTAGATCTTGAATATTAACGGATTGCGGAAAAAAAGTGATTTAGGAGTTCTGGTTAGCAGTAATCTGAAAACCAAGACAACAGTGCGCATAAGTGTACGCCAAATAAAGCTTATTGAATCCTTGGCTTTCATATCAAGAAGCATAAATAATAGGAAGTACCTAAGGTTGTTCTTCAACTCTATACATCCTTGGTTAGGCCTCATTTAGATTATGCTGGCACAGTTTTTAGGTCACACTTATTACAGAATGGATATAAAACTTCTCTGGAAAATGTACAAAGGAGGAATGACAAAGTTGATTCCCTGTATCCCCAGGAGAAACCTTTACCTATTGAGGGGATAGACAAATGGGCCTGATCTGCACTCTCTAGAAAGACGTAGCTAGATTAGGGGGGAATGATTGAGGTGTTATAAATGGAAGGACAGGAAAAAATAAAGGGGAATGTATATAGTGTGCGAAAATTTCTAGCCTATACAGGACTCCGCAGCAATGGTGTTAAGTTCGGAAAAATTCAGATTCAGGAAGGATATAGGGAAAAGTAACTGGTTGCGTTGTGGAATGAGTGGAACAAACTTCCCACAGTACGTTATAGAGGCCTTAACGCTTTGTGTTAGCTATAAATATGGGTTTGGATATTTACACATGAGTGGATGTGTGATCAGTTAGTGACCGAAAAAAAAATGACCAGGATATCGATAATAGTGCAGAAACCCTGACGATCCTCAACCTTCTACCTCTGGTGGTGGGCACTCGTGGACTCACGGTCGGTTGTTCCTCAACGCAAGAGGACAACTAATATTTTCCGCCCGTGGCCAGGCCTCTGACTTCAGTAATGACGAATGATTATGACGTTGGATTGTGGATTTTATTGCGCTGACGAACATTCGATAGTGTTCAGTGAGGAATCATTATTCAGTGAAGCGCCCAGGTATGTTCGCCGCCGCATGCGGCTAGGGTAGTGTACCCTATGCTGTGACCAGGGGACGGAGTACATCCGGAAGTACATCCCGTGGCCCTACACCAGTTTTAGGTTGTGATAGTGGGATGATGTGGCATACACTTGGCAATGGGATAGACCACAGGCATCAGTGGATGGTTAGGGTTAGTGGTGATGGTAGTGGCCAAACGCCCAATGCGTGACTCACAGGCACGCTGGGACACCCACGCTGCTGACTCGTCCAGTTCAAGGACCAAAGCGGGCATAGCGGTCAGCCACCAGCCCGCCACAACCACAACCACCCGTACAACCGCCTATGATGTCAGTAATCCAACCAGCAAACCATATGTGGGATTGGCCAGCAAAATCCCAATTTTGTTCCCAAGCCTCACCACTTTGATGACTCTCAAAGTGGAATTCTACTAACTTGTCCCCTTGGAACCACGGCCAATGAACTGGAATTCTTTGAATTATTCTTTGACCAGCCATTGATGGAATTATTGTCAGGAAGTAATAAGTATTTTGGAGTACACATGGCAAAATACGTCTTTATCCCACAGTCAAGGCCTACACAGGGTGGAAAGAGACGACTGTTGCAGAGGAAATGTATTTGCTTTTTGCAACAATAATGCTTATGCCTCACGTCTATAAGCATAATATAAAAGCTATACTGGTCCACAGAATCGGTAATTTCTACCCGGTCTTCAAGTGAAAATCATACCAGTGAAACAGGATATCTTACTTTAGTGTATGTTGACATTCTCTGACCAAAACCAGGCTTGACGAAGTGGACAGGTTATACAAGATTAGAAATGTTTTCATGTATTCAAACAAGGTTCAGGATATACTTTAATCCATTCAAGAATCTAACTGTAATTGACGAGTCTTTGATTTGCGTTCAAAGGTAGATTGTCCTTCAAGCAGTATATTACGAGCAAGAGGAAACGCTTTGGATATAAAACTGTTTGTACTCTGTGATTCTGTGACAGTGCCTTGGTGTTGGAGTTTTATTGTGTATACAAGGGTGGTTGTAAAACATTGAAAGATACCAAGATGTTATTGGGTTATTCTCAGGTGACGTAGTGAGAAGAAAACTGATGGCCCCTTATTTCGGTTAAGGGGCACATTAGGAGGGCATACATTAATATACCGATAACTGTGGTACACAAGCCCCATTACTCAGTGATTTCATGCAAGTGAACAAGACAGATTGTGTGTGGCACTGTGGTTCTAATCGTAAACTATGCCCAGGCTCAACGCACGGTACTCGTGGTGATGAACATGCAGGTGTTTTTTTACTCTGCAATAACATATGGCATTACGGTGGTTTTTGGCACAATGACAAACGAGAGATGTCACATTGTACAGACAACCATTCACCCGTAATGGGAATGCAAGACAGTGGCCACAAGTTTGATCGACGTTGATAATGAACGTATTCAAAAACCAGTGTCAGTGATTGTTTATACACCAAAACATGCGCCTTGGTTGACAAGTGTGACATGGCAGATTGGTTTTGTTGACTGTGTTCGTAAGAGTTACAAGTGGTACATGAAACTTTTTTCTTTCCATCTCATGGGACAATTTCAATGCTCAATGATATAATATGTACAAATAAAGACTGGCAACAGACCACCGTATGGTTGAATTTTGTTTTGTCTGTTGTCAGACAACTCATAATCAAAAAGTACAGTGGACCCCCGGGGTGGTTAACGATATTTTTTTTTTCAACTCCAGAAGTATGTTCACGCGGATTGCCTGTACTGACCGAATTGTTCCCATAAGGAATATTCGTGAAGTAGATTAGTCCATTTCAGACCCCTAACATTACACGTAACAAACGCACTTACATAAATACAACTTACTAATTGGTCGCATTTGGAGGTGATCGTTATGCGGGTGTCCACTGTACCAGGTAAACAACCACCTGCTATACAACAAGGGTCCTCGAATTACTTCAGGATATACCCAAGCGTTTGAGGAGGGTAAGGTGATCATTTCATATACAACTTCCTTCAAATCAGAAGAAAAATTTGCTCAGAACGGAGCAATCGGTCTGTGCACAAGCAAAAACGACTGCACAAAGACGGAAAGACACTCGGTTTTGTGTGAGGAATGTAAGGTACCTCTGTGCATGGTTGACTTGTTTCAAGGAGTTTCCACAAAGCTCCAGCAGTTCTAAAACCATGTTCCAGTGATTTGTAAATATGTAATTATATGATAGAACAATTAGTTTATACAATATTTGTGCATGTTTTTTTGTAATAAAAAAGAGTGGTAAACATAACTATGATAACCAACTTCAGTGCGGTTATTGTGTTCATTACAGTGAGTTTATGTATATCACATTATATACAGTATTGGTCTCTCAGGCCCCAAATGTTTGTAAAAATGGTCCAAGTCGGACCGAAACGTCGTCGTAAGCTTCTCTCTTTTATGTGTGGGTTATTTGTGGAACCAGCCTGTGCTAAAACATACACACTAGTTCAGTCCTTCCTTCCTCATCACACACTGTTTTATAGAACTCTAAGATTTATTCCCTAATAAAGATAAAAATTAAGTGGTACACCTCTGTTTTGTTCAGTCCATTCAATAAATAGTTTCCAGTTTTATCTATCTGCTGTAATCTGTGTCCTTCTTTTCAGGAGGTGACAATCTGGGTTATTCACTGCACAAGCCCATACATATATTTGCCTCATTCATTTTAATTTTATGAGCTGATGCATCATTAACCCTTTGAGGGTCGACAGGCCTCTCTCGAAACTCGTTCTCAGGGTCGGCCAAATTTAAAAAAAAAAAAAATTATTTTCTCTTATGAAAAGATAGAGAATCTTTTCCCGATCATAAAGACACAAAAGTTTGAAATTTGATAGAAAACTTACGGAATTATGCTCTCGCAAAGTTAGCGGTCTCGGCGATGTTTACGCATCGGCGATTTGCCCACTTTGAGCCCCATTTTAGGCCAATTTCACTGTACTAGTCGACAAAAAACATGAATTATTTCGCTAGAACATTCCATTTTTTCTATCGAATGGGGTGCAAGAAACCACCCATTTGTAAATTCAACTATCCAGTCAGTGGTCAGAATTTAGCAATTTGCCAATTTCACACAAATTTCAAAAGATGCCATTTCGAAATATGGTCCAGAATAAACAAGAAAGACATTCCTGGCACTAAAATGACATTTCCTCTAGGTCATCAGTCACGTCTCAAGGGCCCTCTTATATTCTTTTGCTTTCCACTTTGAATTTTTATTCTCACAAAAAATATAAGATTTACTGTTATGCAGACTACTGCATTAGTGTAAAAAATGGTATAAATATTATTGGTGCACTTGTAAAAGAATATTAAGACTCACCAGTTAACGTGTATTGCACGCTTGGCACGATTTGTTTTACTTTTGAAGTTTGGTAAAAATCGAACATTTCTGCTACTTTGAGCTCAATTTCAAGGCACCTTTCATTGTAAAACCAGTCAAAATCATCTCAATTTCTGTAATATGTCTTCCATTCTATAAAATGAGACCAAGAAAACTAGAATACAACAATAAATACCATACGAAAATACACTGCAAAGTCGCTGATTTATTAAAAAAAATGGTCAAAGTTTTTTTTTTCTCATTATGCACTGTGTGCTGCAGGATTTTTTTTAGACTGTGCACACTGACCACATAGACCCATTCTTTCATATGAAGGCCTACCAGCTTTCTCCCACTAGATTTGAGGCCGCTAGAATTTATGAGTACTAGTACGTCAAAAACCCCTACGCGTAAAACGTACTAGTACGACGAAAACCCTCAAAGGGTTAAGTCCATAAGTTGTCTCCACCACACATGCACCACTTTTAAGATTATCTAATATCTCAGTTTTCTTCATAACATCAAAACTTTACCGCTTAAACTTTTTCTAGTCACTTCCAGCATCACTTGTATGCCTCCTGGGTGCCATGATTACGTCGCAGATACAAGAAATGATAATGAAAAGATAACAAATTAGATTCACAAACACAGATCTGAGAATCATATGTATGGACTACTGAGATACAAGAGATGGTGAAGGCAGGGTAGGAAGTTTCAAACACCTTTCATTGTATAGCAATGTCAAAACCTGTCCTAGCATGAGCCAGTTCTGGAAGAGAGCCAAAGGGTACCTGATGAATGAAGCTACAGAAAGGGAGGAGAGTGATTTCTGTGCCTATCATTGTAAGCTGATCTTTTATTTAACTTTAATGTAAATAACTCGGTTTACTTTATTCCTAGTATATCTTCTTTTACTATAACTGATTTTCATACAGTTGAATTACAGTGGAACCCCGAGTATTGGCTGCCCTGAGTATCGGCTGCTTCGAGTTTCGACCACTTCTTTCGGCCAAATTTT
>NC_069437.1:38753211-38847647 GCF_026875155.1 Cherax quadricarinatus | reverse complement strand
AAAAAAATGGTGGTATAGGGGAAATTCGATTACTAAATTTAAGAAAAAAAAAATAAAATTTAAAAAAGAAAAATAAAAATAACTAAAGTTTTTTTAATTTTTAGGTAAAATCAAAATGGGATTTTTTGTTTTTTTTTTTTCCTTGAGATTTTACTAAATTTAAAAAATAAATAAAAGAAAAATACACTAAAAACCCCAAAGGCCCAAGGTTGGGAAAAGGGAAAATTAAAAATTGGGGTGAATATCCTTTGGAAAATTTTGGAAAAATTTTGGGGGTTGTTTGATTTTAAAAAATTTGGGGGTTTAATTTGTTATAAAAAAAGTGTTAATGTTCAAAAAGTAAAAGTAATGATTTTTTTAAATTGAGGGTAGAAAACTTGATTAGGCTGGTTTAAGGATATTTTTGATGTGTGTTTTTTAAAAGGAAAGGAAATTCAATAAGGTTTTAAAATTGTTTTTAAAGAAAAATGTTTTTAGAAAAAGGTAAAATTTTTATTAATTTTTAGTTTTAAAAAAATAGGGTAATTAAAAAATTGATTCCTTTTTAAGCCGGGGTTTGGGAAAGGGGCTTTGCTTTAGAATTTAAAAAGATAGGGTTTTTTTCTAAGAAAACCCAAATTTTTAAACAATTCCCCAAAAACCAATTTCTCCCTTTTTTCCTTTTTTTCTCTTAAATCTTTTCCCCCCTTTTTTTTGTTTTGGATTTTACGGCCAAATTTGTTAAAAAAGGGGGTCCGGGGCCCAAATCTTCATAGGTTTTTTAAAGCCTGTGTTGGTTTTGAACTGATGTTTTGGATTTTTGGATCCTCTTGTTTTGGGTATTTGGGTTCTTTCCCAATGTTTTGAGTTTTGATTTGGGGTTTTGTGGGCAAGGAAAATTTATCTTTTTTTTGGGATTTTTTCCTGTTCCCTCTCCTTTGGTAAGAGGTCGGCTGGGGCCCCCCCGCCCCCCCCCCCCCCCCCCTCCCTACCCCCACCCTTTTTTTCCTTTTTTATCCTTCCCCCCCACCCCCTTTTCCCCTTTCCCTTTTTTGTCCTTTGGATTTCTGGGCCCTTTCCCTTGGAAAACCCCCGGGGGTCCCCCCTTTTTTTTTCTTTTTTAAATTATTTTTGGGGTTCCCCTTTCCCCTTTTTTTTTCTTTAAAAAGAGGTACCTAACCTTTTGGTTTTCTTTTGGGGGAAGGAGGTTTTTTTGGGGGTTTTGGGGCCCCCCTTTTGCCCGGGGGCCCGTTTTGACCCATTTTAGTTTTTCATGTTGGGTATATCCCGGGTTTTGCTGTTTCCTCTTCGGTTGAGGCCTCGGGGGCCGGGGAATTTTCGGCCCTTTCTTCCTCTGGCCCTATCCCCCCCCGGCCCCCTTTTTTTTCTTTTTTTTTTTAATTTTTTTTTTTTTTTTTTAAAAACGGGAACCAACCGGCAGCCCAAACCATTACCTGGTACCCCCCCCCCTTCTTTGAAACGCACCCCTTCTACCCCCCTTTTTGCCCACTTTTAAATTCTCATTCGACCATTCCTGCTTTTTCCTCCCCCCTTAGTATTGGCCCCCGGAAAACCCACCCTTGTTTAAGAATTTTTTTCATGCTTTTAACGGTCGGCAATTTCAAATGCCCCCCCCGTGGCCCCCCCTTTCCCCCCTTAAAGTCCCCTTACCTTGAACTTCTCCCCTAATTTTTGTTTTTAAAAACGATCGCCTCCTTCAAAAATTTCCCAAAAGGGCAGAACTGAACAGGGGAAACTAAATTCCCTTTTCCCAATTCCCTTAGTTTTTTCTCCCCTGGGCAAGCATCCTAGCTTTTTGGTTGTTTTCTTTTCAGCCAAGATCCCATCATTATAAGGCAAGGCTCGGGTTTCCCTTTCCCCAAAGTTTTTTCCTTTCACCAAAAACCATTTTAATTTTGGGGGCCGATTTGCCCATTTCCAGCAAAAAATTTCCAAAAATTTGTGGCAGACATTTAAACGCTGGAACCCCGATCTCCCCCCCTGCCTTAAACTTTTCCTGGGGCAACTTCCCTACTTCTCGATTTTTTGACAGGCTATTTTTAAAAGGGAATCTTTAAAGCAAAAAGGTTTCCCCTACCCCATGGTTTTCGCTTTTTGCCCCCCAAAAAAGAGATCACGGTTTTTTTCCCCGTGTTTCAAACGCGAAATCGATTCCCTCTTCCTTAACTTCTGGGTACCTCTCCTCTCCTGTATCTATTTTTGGGGGGGTCCGCCCTCAAAAAACGGTCCCCCTTGCCTCATTTTTATCCCCGCTCCCCCCCAGTTTTTTTTCCCCCCGTTTTAAAATCCCCCCCCCCCCCCCCCCCCCCCCCCCCCCCCCCCCCCCCCCCCCCCCCCCCCCCCCCCCAACAAAGCCCTCGTAGACCCTTTTCCCCAATCGCCCTCATTTTCTAAAAAAGTCAAAAAAGGTCGGTAACACCCCTACCCATCTTCCACCTCCCCCTTTTACCCTCCCTGTCCTGCCCCTAGTTCTTCCCTCTCATGGCTAGTTACAATGCAGAGGTTCACCCTCCCCCTCGTAATGTCCTTCCCCCCCCTGTTCCCCCCCAAGTTTTTTCTTTCCCCACCCCCCGGGTTCCTGTTCTTCTGTCCCCTGCCACGTTCCCCTTTCCTCCACCCTTCGCCCCCCCCCTACCTTGGTACGTCCAAACGTTCAACTTTACTCATCCCCCCCCTACCATTCCCTATTGTCTCCCATAACTTCTAAATTTCCCAAAAACCTTGAAGCAATTTTGTTTTATTGCAGAGCCCAAACCAAAATGGACACTGATCCACCTTCCGCTCTTTTTTTCCCCCTTGTCCATCTGCGCATCCTTCTTCACAGCGCACCGTTCCTTCGCGTTTGACATTTTCCACTGCCTCCGCATGGGGTTTTTCAAAACCCTTTAGTCCGTGGAACCCTTACCTGGGTTTTTAAATTTTTTTTTACTTCCAATCAGGGCCTTTTTAAGGGGAAATATACCAGCTCGGGGGTAATCGGGGGAGTTCAATGTTACTTCCCAGTTTGCCCTGTTGGGGTTTGCTTACAGGAACCAAAATTACACTCTGTGTTTTTTCTACATTCGGGCTAAATTTTTTGTTTTTCTTCAGATCCTTTTCCCTGGGGGCCTTTAATAAAAAGCCCCCTTTTTCCCGGCCTGATTTTCCCGTACCTCAGTTTTTGTTCATCTTCGCTCATTACCAGCAGCCCGTATCCACTTAATGGGTTTGGTATACCTCTGTTCTTTTATTTCCTCTCCTTCTCGGGCTTATTATTCCGGTTTTGCCTTCCTTGTTTCGTATTACCCCACCATTCGTTTGGGTGATTTAATGCCCCCTTTTTCCCTGGGGGGGTCCACTGTGATTCCCGTGGGAATTCAGTTGAGGTTTTCTGCCCCCCCCCCCTCAATTTTTTTAAATACAGGTACTCGCCCCCATTTTTGACCCTCGGATCGTCTCTCTCTTGCATCGATCTCTCGTTCTTTTCCCCGCCGCATTAGACTTCATTTTTGGTTGTTCCCCCGACTTACATGAAGTGATTTTTCCAACATTCTTACTTCCTTCTATTCGCCCCCTCTTCGCCCCCACCTGGAAATTTAAGGGGGAAAAATTGGGAACCTTTACTCACACCTAAATGTTTTTAAAGAGGTTCCTTCTTCGTCCTCCATCGATGAGCTTTTACACCTCTTCTCGTCCTCCTTTTTCCCGCAGCTTCTCATTCTATACCCCAAATTTGGGGCAGGATTCTAGAAATGCGTGCCTTGGGGGGTCCTGCTTGTGCCCGTGGACTTTGAAACGCGGCTGGGGAGTACCGGTACAATAGAACCACGAGCGACCCCCTTTGATTTTAAACAGAAGCGTGCGATCGCTGCCGGTCACCCGTGACGCAAAAAACGCACTTGCGGCAAATTTATGTCTCCACCATCACCTCTGCTTCTTTTGAGTGCAGTCGGGAAAAAAAGTACAAAAAACTGAGTGGTAAATATTCTCCTGACCCGGCCCCTGTTTTGCGGGTTCCCCGGTGTTGATTAGAAAACCCCACTAGATGTTGCCAATGAAATTGGCAATCTTTGGGCCCAATTTTCGGGATCCATCTATCCCCCTCATTTCTTTCCTCAAAGTCTCCCAGGGTTACCCCTTTTGGATTTTCTTCTTCAGAGAAGAACAGTTAATGTGCCTTTTACACTTCAAAAAAATGGGGGAAAACACTCTCACCCTTTGTCGATCATCGGCAGGGCCCCGACGACATTCATTTCTATGCTACAACATTTACATCAGTCACCCCTTGCAGTCCTATTACGCCTTTACAATCTTTTTGGGTCAAAAGGATTTTTCCCAGCTGGGGAAAAACCCCGCCATTGTTCTCACTTTTCCGCAAACCGGGCACTAGGGACTGAACCCCCCACTATCGTCCCATCGCTCTTACCGTGCAGTTTGCAAAGTAATGGAACTCTAGTAAAAGACTTTAGTGGGGTATTTAGAGACACACAACAGTCTCTCCCTCGTCAATAGGGCTTGAAGGGAGTTCTACCATAGACCCCTTTTCTGCGCTTGGATAGAGTTCGATGCCTTTGCGAATAACCCTCATTTATTCCCATATTTTTTGACCTTGAGAAGGCAATGAACAATTTGGGGGTAAAATTATTTTAGCCCAACCCCCACCCCTTGGGCCCTTTGGGAAATTCCCTCCTTCCTTAAAAAATTTTTTAAACGACGGGCATTTCCGTGTTGGGGTTTAATAATGTGCTCCCCCCGGACTTTATCCAAGCGGAAGGTGTCCCCCGGGGAGTGTTTTGAGCCAACACTTTTTTCTCCTTGCTATTAATTTTTTGGGCCTCTAGTTTTCCCAAAATTTGGTCATCACTCTAGTTGAGATTTCCTTTTCCCTTGCAGGCGCTGATGTCACCTCCAAAGTTTCTCTCCAGTGCAGCGACCGGTTTCCAATTGGGCCACCCCGCTGGGTTTTTAAATTTTTCCCCGCCTAAAACCCCAAATCACTTTCACTAGACGCTCGTCATTCCGATATCTTTGTACCTTGGGTCCCCTATCCCCCGAACGTGATACAGTCAAGTTTTTGGGCCTCCTCTTTGACGTAGGTTATCTGAAACCACATTACCTCTCTGAAAGGGAACTTGTCACGCCGGTGAACCCTTTTTAAAACCCTTGCTCATCTTTTGGGACTGTGTCGAACCTCCTTCACCAAATTTTCCCCCCTTATTTTTCAAACTTGATTAGGTGACCCGACTATTCAGCGGCAACTCCTGCTCCTCTTAGCCTTAACCCATTTATCACCCAAGGATTACTTTTATGCCTTGGTGTTTTTGCCTTCCTGTCGAAAGCCTCTAGCAGAAGCGAACGTTCCATCCTTTCCCCACGCCGGATGCCCCTTGCCTGCGCTATATGTCGCCTCATGATCTCCGCAATCCCTTTCCCTTTATGAATGGGACTGATATTAGTAACATTCTTTTTTTGTTCGCCCCCCTGCTTACTCCGTCCCTTCTCTCTTCGCCCTTATTCGCCTTGTCTTTCTCAAATACCCCTTTCTATGTCATGTAGCATTCCTTTTCCCCACCCCCCGGGGGAAATTCCAGTGTTCGAGTTTTTCTTTCTCCTCCCCTTTCTCGAAAACCCAACTGCTCGGGCGCTTTCCCCCTCTTTTTCTTGACCACTTTCACTCTATTCTCATGCCATTGCTGTGACACAGATGGCTCTAATCTTCTGAGGCGGGATTCCCCGCAGTGTTTCCGGGCAGGTCGTACAAGGGTTTAATCTCGGCTATATTTTTAATGCTGAATTTATGCCATCCTTACAGCCTTTTCCGTATTGCATCTATGCCCGTGTCATATTTTTGGGTTTTCTAGACTCCCCTTGTGCTTTAAGGGTATACAAAAAAATTTGATACACCCACCTTGTCCCCCGTATCAATTTGGCTACGCCGCATCTTTTCCAAGCATAAAGATATTGTTTTTTGTTGGGGCCCTGGTCATGTTTACGTACGGGCAATGAACAGGCAGGGGCACGGCGCGGTCAGCAGTACATGACCTACCATTTTTTATAGAGGTATTTCCGTACGGGCATTTTGCTGTAATTCTTCCCCCCTTCACACCCTTGGCAACAATTGGGTTTCTATGCTCGGCAAAAAAAACTTCACTATTAAACCGGTATAGGTTTTGGCCGTTTTTACCCGTGCGGGTTGGGGGGAAAACTCTCTCCCGTCTTCGCATTGGCCAACTCGCTTACTATGGATATTCATGGAGAGGGGTTTTTGCTCCTCTCTGTGAGAATTGCCCAACTCCATTATCAGTCAGCCCCTTTTGTTGGCTGCCCTTTATCAAAGAGCCGCAGAATTTTCCTCTGTCGTCGCTTCGCCCCGCTGCCTCTTTTTTACCTTCTTTCGCTGATGGACCCACCTTTCATCCGGACCTCTCTTGACTTTTGACAAGATGACTGATTCACAAATTTGTACTTTCGCCCTTTCTATTGAATCTTTGTACCCCCCTTTCCCCCGTACTTCCCCTGCCCCGGTTTTCTGTAACCTGCTGATCACCCCCCCCCCTTCTGCATCCCAAATTCCCCTTTCTTCCTTCCCCACCCTGCAGCGTGTTTGCCCTTTTTGCTTAGCGCTTTTTTTTGATTAAATAAAAATAATAAAAAATAACTGTATTTTGCGGTGAGTTTTAATAGATTCTGTAGTAGTGGGAAGGTTGGGTAAGTGTATACTAAAACACTTTGGCATTTTAGAGTTAGTCACTAAAAAACATAATGAAGTTGAAATTGCTATGTGTTGTGCTGAATGAGCTAAAGTCCCAGGTATAAACAAAAATATAAAAAAACAAATACAAATAGCGCCCAATCACTCTTATATTGCATAAAGGGCTTATATTAAAAAATTTTTGGGTTTTTTATGTATTATAGATGAGCTAAAGTTTTTTTTTTTTTTTCAACAATCCCGTCTCCACCAAAACGAGTGCCCAAAAAGAAAAAAAAATCCCCAAAAAAAATACTTTCATCATCATTTAACATTACCTCACTCCCGATCATTTTTTTTTGAGAGGGTGAACACAGCATTTTTGAAACATAACGTATAAAGATACACAACTATCCCTCCAAACGTAAAAACCCGAACCCCCTTTTGAGTGCAGGATGACTTCCCATTTTTAAGACTCGAGTCCCCAAAAATTTAAAAAAAAACCGGTTTCCCTGAAACCCCCTAAAAAATTTCCCTGCTCACACCCAACAGATCGTCAGGGCCCAAATACCCTTCGTCCCCATTTCACCCATGAAACACTCAGCCCCCTGCTGGAAGCCCAAGCCCCTCGCCCCCAAAAACCCCCCTTTTCCCCCTTTCCTTCCAAACCTTTTGAGGGCGACCCCTACCCGCCTTCCTTTTCCTACAGATTTTAAAAGCTCTCCTTCTTCTACTTTGATCCATTTTCTCTAAAAGACCAAACCCCTCAAACAACCCCCCTTCAGCCCCCTAATATTTTATTAATCCACACCTTTCCCAATTTCCACATTGTTTAATTCATGTACAGTTACATGTTAACTAACAGAGCAGAGCTACAGACAATATATAAGTTTACAGCTGTTGAATGTGGGCGGAGCCGATGTCTTCTTTGTTTTCTTTTCATTTTCACACCTCCTTCTCTGTTGTGTCTATAAACTTGAGACTTTACATTTTTGCATCACTCATGTTTTGAAGTATCGTTTACCTGGGGGTATATGGGAAAAATATGTTGAAGATAATTTTGTGATGGGGTTTTGGGGTGGCATGACGCTAAAATTCCTGTTCCTACATCTATGAATGACATTCCGGTAAAAGCAGTGGCTGCTCCCAACCCCCGAGTAATTATTTTTTATATTCTTAATCAGTCTTTCTAAAAATATATTCCCACAAGATAAAAAAAACTGCCAACATACCAATAATAACAGTAAAACCCCACATAGAGAGGAGTTAGACAACGTTTGGGCCCACTTGGGCCATTTTCAAAGTCACCTAAAAAGAAGTGAGCAGGGCGGTAATTTTTGGCAGGGAAAAGGGAGTATAGTATAGTATGTGGGGAGTGGTGGGGCGGCGGTGGCAGCCGGGGGGGGGGGAGAGAAAGGTAAATGGGGGGTAAGGAGGAAACCAGTCAAATACAAAGAAAGGGGAGCACTAAGGGGGCTAGGGGGCACAAGGGAGAGAAGAACACAGAGTGGGGGGGAGGGGAAAATACTGAACTAAAAAAGAAAAAGAAAAACAAGACAGAAGAAAGACAACCCAAAAAGAAAAAAGGAAAGAGGAAAAGGGAAAAGGGGAAGAAGAAAAAAAAAAAAAAGGGGGAATCGGTAAGTCGGGGGTTCTGAAGTTTGGGGCATTTTACAAAGTAGGGGGAGGAAAGGGATTACAGAGAAACCTCTTCAAGGGGGGGTCCTTGGCGTGGGGAAGAGGCTCTTGGTTGAGGAAATTAGACCATCAGTTTCTTCCAATGAACCTAATTACCCCCAAACTCCCCCCCCCTACCCATCCCCCCCCTTTTTCCTTTCCCCCCCCCCTCCTCCCACTCCTCCCTTTTGCCCTTCCTCTTTTTGTCCTTTGGGATTTCTCCCACAGGGCCCCAGTCCAGGGAGGGGAAGGATACCGGGGTCCATCCCCTTCCCTTTAGGTTTTTAGCGGTGGCTAGTTTGCCGTGGGAAATTTGGTCGTGGGGATGTCCCCGATCCCTCTCCGGGATCCGGAGTGCTTTGGGGTTTCGGGGGCGGTGTACTTGGAAGCCACCTTCGGGTTCCGGGGGGGGTGGCCGAAGGGGGTAGCTTTGTGGGGGTACCGGCCGCCCTCTTTTGTCACCGAGGAGCTCGGGAGATGTGGGTTGCCCTTCCCCGGGTTGTTTTTTTCTAGCATATGGGTAGGGGATGGGCCGGTTCCATGCTGATCTGCCTACTTGCGGTGCTGAGGGCCTCTTGGGGGGGGAGGGAGTTTTTTGGCCCCTTTTATTCCTCCAGGACCCTTTCCCCCCCTGGCCCCCCCCTTTTTTTTTTTTTTTTTTTTTATTTTTTTTCTTTCTTTTTTTTTTTCTTAAAAAAAAAGAAAGAATAACCTAAATGGCACCCCATTCTAAACCGGTACCCCCCGGGGCCCCCTTTTTATACCCCCCCGTTCTGACCCCCCCTCGTCTTTGGACCACTCTTAACTTTCATGCTCTGTACCCATTGCCGGTGCTGTTTCCTCACCCCCTTCAGGATGAGGGGTCGACTGCTCCTTGATTTTTTCGGACCTTGCTTCCTCTGACTATTCTTCCGGCCTCTTCCCCTACGGTGCGGCAATTTTCAAATCGCCGACCCCTTCCACGTCGGACCAACTCTGGTCCCCCGCCCAAACGTCAACGACAATTAAACCCGGATGATACTTTCCACCTTCCGTTCTTTCAGAAACATCGACATCCTTCAACCTTTCCAGCTCGTTTCGACTGAAAATGGATAAATTCTTCACTTTCGACCAACTTCCTCTCTGCCCTTTTTTCTACCATAGTATTGGGAAGGGAAATCCTACGCCATGTTGGTAAAGAATTTCTTTCATGCTTAAGAGCGGTACGCGCATCTTACGAAGAACGCTACCCGGGTCATGAGCCCTCGCTTTCCCATAAGTATGTTCCTGTCACTCTTGAAAAACATCATTCCCTCAATTTTTGTGTGGTACCGTCATTCTCCCCCCCCTGTTTAACAAAATTTCCCGACATGTGGCCCGACATTCTAGAAAAGCTGGAACCCAAGATCTCCCAATCCCTCAAGGAGACACTTCGTTCTTCCTGCCGTGGGCGGAGCGATACCCTCAATGTGGCTGTTTAAATTTTGACAGCCGAGAAATCCCCCTCCCCCGTTTTTATGCGGGCACGGTTACAAATTCGAAAGGGGATCCCTACCCCCAACATTTTAGAAATTGCTGGCGTTTTGGCCATCCAGCGAAATATTTCAGATCTATCGCCGAATGCCCCGTCTGTGGTGCCGATGACCATTCTAATACGTCTTGCAATCGATCTCCCTCTTGCCTTAACTGTCATGAGGCTCACCCTTCGTACTCTCGCCGTTGTCGGTCTATTTAAACGAGCGGGAAATCCGTTACCTCAAAGAGACAGAAGGTCTCCCTTATGCCATGGCAGTTTCTCATCTCCGCCTCCAAGGGAGACTCCCAACGTGTTTCTTATTCCCGTGTTTCAAAACGTCCCCCCACTTCTAGTATCCCATCTTCTACACCCACCTCTGTGGTTACCTCTCCCATAATCACTCCTGTATCTAATCCTTTTGCTGTCCTCGGCTCAGACGTCCCTACTTCAACGCCTCAGTCTAATCTCGCTCTTCGAGTTCTCTCTTACAAGCCTCAGTATCGACGAGACCTCGTACGACACCTCCTCCCAATCGTCCCTCTACTTCTCAAAAGTCAAAAAAAGGTCCGGTAACACCTCCTACCCATCTTCCACCTCCTCATTTTACCCTCCCTGTCTCTGTCCCTAGTTCTTCCCTCTCACTGGCTCAGTTACAAGTGCAGAGGTTCACCCTCCTCCTCGTAATGTACCTTCCTCCCTGTTCCCTCCCAAGTTTCTTCTCTCTTCTGCCACCTCCCAGGTTCCTGTCTCTTCTGTCCCCTGCCACGCTTCTCCAGTTCCCTCCACCCTTTCGCCCCCCCCTACCTTGGTACAGTCCAATACAGTTCCAATCTTTACTCATCCTTCCCCTACCATTCACAATATTGTCTCCCATACGACATCTCTGAATTCCGAAACACTTGAAGCAATCTCTGAATATATTGCAGAGACCAAACCATCAATGGACACTGATCCACCTTCCGCTCTTTCTCTCTCCTCTACTCCATCTGCGCAACTCCTTTCTTCACAGCGCACCGTTCCTTCGCTGCTTGAACATTTTCCACTGCCTCCGCATGTGGACTTTTCTAACCCTTCTAGTCCGTAGGAACCCTTACCTGGCGGATTTTCCAAGTATCTTTATCAATTGCCAATCAATGGCCTATTTACAGTGGAATATACGGCGGCCCTCAGGGTAATCGGGGTAGCTTTCAGAGGTTACTCTCTCCCAGTTTGCCCCTGTTGGTGTTTTGCTTTACAGAACCAAAATACACTCTGCTGTTATTTCCACATCTCAGGCCTATAATTTATTGTATCTTCAATCCTTTTCCATGATGGGACCTTAATGAAAGGCCCTTCTTCTCCGCACTGGATATTCCCGTACCATCAGCTATTTGTTTCATACTTCGCTGCATTACACAGCAGCCCTATCCACTTACATAGTGGTAACACTCCTGTTCTTTATATCTCTCTCCTTCTCGGCATTATCATTTCCGATTTTGCCTTCCCTTGTTCGTCTTACCCCGCCACCGATTCTGTTACTTGGGTGATTTTACATGCCCACCATTTCCTCCTGGGGGTCTCCACTGTGATTCCCCTTGAATTCAGTTAGAAGGCTTTCTTGCCAACCCAACCCTCCTCCATGTTTTTTAAATACAGGTACTTCACAACCCATTTTGATTCGCTCGGACTCATACTCCTCCATCTTGCATCGATCTCTCAGTTTTGCTCTTCCTTTTCCTCCGCCGCATTAGCCTTCACTTGGTCTGTTCTCCCGGACTTACATGACAGTGTCATTCCCAATCATTCTTAACTTCCCCTACATATCGCCACCTGTCTTCGCACCCCACGCTGGCAATTTAATCGGGCAAATTGGAACCTTTACTCACACCTAACGTTTTTAAAGAGGTTTTCCTTTCTTCGTCCTCCCAATCGATGAGCCTTTTTACACCTCTTCTCCGTCCTCGTTTTCAACCGCAGCTTCTCATTCTATACCTCCCCAAACTTCGGGCAAGGCATCTCAGAAATGCGTGCCTTGGTGGTCCCTCTTGTGCTCGTGCAGTACTTTTGGAAACCGCTGCATGGGGCAGGTAACAGGTACAATAGAACCACAAGAGCGACCTCCTTGATTTTAAACAGAAGCGTGCGATCACTAGTCGCCGTGTAATCCGTGACGCTAAACGCACCCTTGCTGCGAGATTAGTCTCCACCATCCAACCTCTGCTTCCTCTATAGTGCAGTCTGGAAAGAAGTACGAAAACTGAGTGGTAAATATTCGCCTGACTCCGGCTCCGTGTTTTCTGTCTGCGGGTTGCCGGTGTTTTGGATTATAGCAAAACCCACTAGATGTTGCCAATGAAATTGGCAATCCATCTGGTCCGTATTTCTCAGGGACTCCATCTATGCCCCTCATTCTTTCCTCAAATCTGTCTGCAGAAGAGTTAGCACCCTTGGACTTTTCTTCTCTTCCAGAGAAGAACAGTAAATTGCCTTTTTACACTTCAAGATACTGGAGGCAACACTCATCAGCTTGTCGATCATCGGCACTGTTCCCGACGACATTCATTTCCGTATGCTATAACATTTTACATCAGTCTGTCCCTTGCAGTCCTATTACGCCTTACAATCTATTTTAGTCACAAGGAGTTTCTATTTTCCACGCTGTGAAATCCGACCATTGTATCTCCCTTTTCCCGCAAGACCAGGAACTACGGGACATGAAAACCTTTCCCACTATCCGTCCCATTGCTCCTACCATGCAGTTTTTGCAAAGTAATGGATCCCTATAAATAGACTTTAGTGTGGTAATTAGAGACACCACAACAGTCTCTCCACTCATCAATAGGGCTTTCGTAAGGGACGTTTTCTAACATAGACCCCATACTACGCTTGGATACGTATGTTCGTAATGCCTTTGCGAATAACCACTCAGTTATGCCAATATTTTTTGACCTTGAGGAAGGCATATGACACCAACTTGGAGGTATAATATTTTGAGCCCATCCCACTCCTTAGGCCTTCGAGGCAATCTACCATCCGCCCCCTTCCTTAATAACTTTTTAACTGACAGGCATTTCCGTGTTCGGGGTTAATAATGTGCCCTCCCTCCCCCGGAACCTTTATCCAAGAGCTGAGGTGTCCCCCCCAGGGATGTGGTTTGTTGTTTCTGAGCACACACTTTTTCTCCTTGCCTATTAATGATTGGCCTCTAGTCTTCCATCAAATAGTTGTCATCACTCTAATTTGATGACTTTGCTTGCTACTGGCCTGTGCAGGCCGCTGACTGTCACCTCTTAACAGTTTTCTCTCCAACAGCAGTCGACCGTGTTTCCAATGGGCCACCACTACGTGGGTTTAAATAATTTTCCAGCACTAAAACCCACCCAAATCACTTTCACTAGACGCTCTGTCAACTCCGATCATCCTTTGTACCTCTATGGCCTTCCCGTATCCCTGAACGTGATACCAGTCAAGTTTCTGGGCCCTACCTCTTTGATCGTAGGTTATCCACGGAAACCTCACATTACCTCTCTAAGGGAGCAACGTGTCACAGCCGGCTGAACCTTCTTAAAACCCTTTGCTCATCTTCGAGGGAGCTGATCGTCGACCCCTCCTTCGCCTACATTCCACCCTTATTTTATCGAAACTTGATTATGGTGGACCAGATCTGATTCAGCGGCATCTCCTGCTACTCTCTCTAGCCTTAACCCCATTCATCACCAAGGGATTACGTTTAGTGCCTTGGTGCTTTTCCGCTCTTCCCCTGTCGAGAGCTTATGCAGAAGCGAACGTTCCATCCTTTATCCGATCAGCCGTGAAGGCCCATTGCCTGCGCTACTAATGATACGCTCTCATTATCTCCGCAACCCTTTCCATTTTATAGAATGGTCACTGTATTAAGAACATTCTTTATTTGTTCGCCGCCCCCTGTTACTCCGGCCCTTCTCTCTTCGCCTTCATTCGCTCTTGTCTCTCTTCAACTACCCATACCTTTCTATGTACAATGGGGGGTTTACATCTCTCACTTTTCCCGTACCCCCCCTGGAAAGTTCCAGCTGTTCGAGGTCTGTTTTCTTTCTCCCTCCCTTGCTCGAAAGCCCAACTGTCTACGGGTCCGCTTCCTCCCGCTCTCTTTTTCTTGACCACTTTCACCTCTCAGTCTCATGCCATTGCTGTTTACATCAGATGCCTCATACCTAAGTCTTCTGACGCGTAGATTCGCAGCCAGTGTTTCCGGACAGCGTCGTACAAGGGCATTTACTATCTTTCGCTAGTATTTTTTTACTGCTGAAATTTATATGCCATCCTTACAGCACTTATCCATATTGCATCAAATGCCTGTGTCATCATTTGTGTTGTCTCAGACTCCCTTAGTGGCTTTACAGGCTATACAAAATTTGGATCACCTCACCGCCCTTAGTCCTCCGTATCCAACTTTGCTACGCCGCATCTTTTACCAAGCATAAGGAAATATTGTTTTTTTGTTGGGTCCCTGTTCATGTTGACGTACAGGGCAATGAACAGGCAGACACTGCTGCGCGGTCAGCAGTACATGAACCCTCTACCAGTTTTCTTATAGAGGTAATTCCATTTACGGACTATTTTTGCTGCAATATCTTTCCCACCTTCACACCCGTTGGCAACAACGTTGGTCTACTATGCTTGGCAAACAAACTTCAGTCTATTAAACCGAGTATAGGTTTACTTGCCGTCTTTCCTTATCACCAGTGTCCGAGGTAGGAAGACCTACTCCCCTCTCCCGTCTTTCGCATTGGCCATACTCGTCCTTACTCCATGATATTCAATGGAGAGGCGTCTTGCTCCTCTCTGTGAGAATTGCCAAGCACCATTATCAGTCAGCCACATTCTGTTGGACTGCCCACTTTATCAACGAGCACGCAGAATTTACCTCTGTCGTCGTCTTCGCTCCGCTGCTCTCTCTTTACTTT
Organism: Cherax quadricarinatus; assembly: GCF_026875155.1. Taxonomy (NCBI): domain Eukaryota; kingdom Metazoa; phylum Arthropoda; class Malacostraca; order Decapoda; family Parastacidae; genus Cherax; species Cherax quadricarinatus. Next base: position 38,832,883 of record NC_069437.1, on the reverse strand, counting down.
CCCTTCTCGCTGATGGACCCACCTTTCATCCGGACTCTCTCATTGACTTTTTGACAACTACTGACTTACTTCACAAATTCTGATACCTTCAGCCCTTTCTACTTCAATCTCTTGCTACCTTCTACCCCCGTACTATCCCCTGCCCCGCTGTTTTCTGTAACCTGCTGATCATCCCCCCTCCCTTCTGCCATCCAATTCCCTTGCTTCCTTCCCTACCCTGCAGCGCTGTATAGCCCTTGTGGCTTAGCGCTTCTTATTGATTATAATAATAATAATAATCCTATCCTTGTCTTGGGGACTTATATTAGAGAAAACGGAGTATAGCACAGGGCTAACTATGATATACACTCACACTCCACCATAAACATGAAACAAAAAAGTTATTTTCTCTCTATAGATTATCACACATAGCAGCATATGTGTAGAGAACCTAGGATAACCCCAAAAAAGTCAACGTGGCTTATTTTTAGTACCTGACTTGGGTTAGCCATATATGATTTTTGGTAAATATTCGATTCCCAGCCTGGGTAGAAACATGAGGCGTGTTTCTTTACACCTGTTGTCTCTGTTTTCCCATCAGTAAATGGGTACCTGGGTGTTAGTCGACTAGTGTGGGTGTTATCCTGGGACACTGACCTAATTTTCTTGAAAGACTCAGCATAACAAGTGCCTTTCTATACAGTAGTATGTCACTGATGTCAGATAGGCCTGTATACCTTGTACATGTATGTGTAATAAATAAAGATATTATTATTATTATTATTATTATTATTATTATTATTATTATTATTATTATATTATTTTCTCAGTTGTTTGTTGGGTTATCTTATTCAAACTTGGGCAATGTATGATGGGAAGATACTTCTTCACGTACACTAAAAATGAAAGAAATCAGACCATAAATAGCGGAGTTCACTTCTCAGCCATTAGCGGCCGCTTAGCGGTATATTTTTGTATGGTTGTTATGGTTATATTCTCATTTTTTCGGTCTCATTTGATAGAATGAAAGATATATTACAGAAATAGATATGATTTTGATTGCTTTCATGACGAAAAGTACCTTGAAATTGCGCTCACAGTAGTGAAAAATGTTCTATTCTATAGTGAAGCTCAAGAGTAAACAAATGATGTCACCGTCCAATACCTGTCCGCCTGCCAGTCTAAATTCCAATACGGAGTCAAGAATGGTTTGACATTATTTATACAATTATTACAATAATGCAGTAGTCTGCTTAACAGTAAATCTTCTATTTTTTTGTGAATAAAAATTCCAAATGGTAAGCAAGAGTAATATAAGAGGGGCCTGTAGCCGTGATTAATGAAGAGAGAAAATGTTATTTTAGTGCCAGGAATGTCTGCATTTTGTATTCTGGACCCTATTTTGAAATTGGCATCTGTTGAAATTTGTGTGAAATCGGCCAAATTGCCAATTTCTGACCACTTTATTGGGTAGTTGAAATAAGTGAATGGGCAGTTTCTTGTACTCAGTTGACAGACTAGAAGTAAATAAGTTTATTCAGGTATACACAAATACAGTTACGTAGATTATCATACATAGCAGTGTATGTATAGAGAACCTAGGATAACCCAGAAAAGTCAGAGAAAGTGACTTATTTCCAGTACCTGGCTTGGCTTGCCATATATGATTTTTGGTAATATTTTTTTTTCTCGGTTTTGTTGGGCTATCTCATTCAAACTTGGGCATTGTATGATGGAAAGATGCTTCTTAAACGTACACAAAATAAAAAAGACGACGATAAATAAGGAGTTAACTTCTCAGCCATTAGCCGCCTCTTTGCAGTATATTTTCGTATGGTTTTTATGGTTGTATTCCCATTTTTTGGACTCATTTGATATAATGGAAGATATATTACAGAAATAGACATGATTTTGATTGTTTTCATGATGAAAAGTACCTTGAAATTGAGCTCAAAGTAGCGGAAATGTTCGATTTTTGCCGATGTTCAGTGAACTGTGTAAGTCAAGTTGGTTAATTTTATTAAGTGTATTCTAACCTAACCACTCTGTAATTCGGCAAACTCAGTAATCCGGTACACTACAGGTCCCAATGATGCCGGATTTGTGATGGAGGACCTGTATTTGTATTGTGAGGTAATTATTATTATAATAAAAAAAATATTTTGAGGTAAAAGTTTTACAAACTCTTACAAACATACGTGAATGAACTAAAAGCAGACACACATTAATACGCATTTATTTCGCCTGACAAAGTGATCGCTCACTACCTGTTCAATTTGTGTTCTTACATTGTCTGAACTCTGTCTCGTTCTCTCTCTCATTTACTCTTTCGTTAACTAGTTGGCTCTCATTGACAATGGTAGCATCTAAGGTTAGCTGTGATAAAAAGAGAAGTCATAAGCCTCTTGCTTTAAGTGCCAAGTTAGAGGATGATAGTGTGCTATTCTGATTTTATTCAATAAACACCCTGCCACTTACCTCTCACACATTAATATTGATATTTTAAGGTAAGTAATAAGTGTACTCTTTGTGTATCTTACCTCTGGGAGGAGGGATAACATTATGTTTTTTCTGCTCAGCCACCAGAGATAACACGTATGAATCTGCGTTTGGCCCAGCCACTCCTCCACTCCGCTTTTGTTTACAATTTTCGGCATGAATTATTCATTACCTCTCCTTTTGTTTATGATGGCATCTAAAGGTAGTTGTTAGAAACGATTAAATTCAGTGAACAAGGTGTGTCGATGCTAATAATATGGCTCTGGGCCACAGTGTAGGTAGCCGGTAGGTGTAGCCCTGGCGGGCTACACATACCGGCTACCTACACTGACTTCCTACAAATAAATACTACTCACCTCTCTTCCTATATTAAGAATACAGTGGAACCTCTACTTGCGAGTGTACTTATTGTGCAAGTCTTTATCTTTCCCACATTGTGTTGAATTGAACAAATCATTGATTGAGTCATAGCTCCTGGTGGGGCCGGGAGCTATGACTCGACCCATGCAACCACATATAGGTGAATACCAAATACTTGTGCCATCCTTCAACATTTCAAATACATCCAGTTTTTTAACCCTTTCAGGGTTGGTGCCAGACTGGTACGGCTTTTGCACCAAGGTTGGTGCCGTACTAGTACACGTAAATTCTAGCACCCTCAAATCAAGCAGGAAAAAGCTGATCTGTATGGTCAGTGTGCACAGTAGGAAAAAAATCGGCGACCCAGTGGTGCATTGTGGGAACACCATTTTAGTACGTCTCATTTACCATGCCTCGCAGTAAGAAACTCCTCACTCCTTGGCGAATTGGGACACTTTTGTTCCCAAGTGACAGTTCAAACACAGATGGAAGTGTCAGTGAAGATGACTTTCAAGGTTTTGAGGAGTTTGTGACCGAAACTAATGACCATAATACCAGTGATAGTGAAGAAAACCCAGATGACCCACAACCTTCCACCTCTGGTGCTGGGGCATCTTGTTCACATCCAGTTGCACCAGAACGAAAGAGGAAACTCATATTTTCCCATGTCCAGCACTCAGATGTGAGCAGTGGTGATGATAGTGATAGTGAATATGTTCTCCAAGCTCTTGAAAATAGTTCAAGTAGTGAGAGTGAAGTGGAATATTCTCCAGTGAAGCGTCAGTATATACGACACTATGTGCACTCTGGTAGTGTGCCATATGCTATTCCAAGGGTAAGGAGTACATCTCAGAGTACATCCCATGGCCATACAACAGGAATGGATAGTGAAAATTGAAGATGATATTGTTGCAGTTGGGATGGAAAATGTGCATGCAGCATCAGATGGTAGTGGTTATAGTGGTGCCAACCCTGAGGCACCAGCAGTGGGCCATGCTGGTACCCATGCAGCTGAGTCAGTTGAGCTACAACAAAGGCCACCCTCGCCCACCCACCCACCACACCAACCTCCACAACCACAATCACCTGTCAATATCCAGTACCCACCAGCAGACCGCATCTGGGATTGGCAGGAAGGTGCCAATTTTATTCCCAATCCCCATCACTTTGATGAAAGTCAGAGTGGAATACGGCCATCTTGTACACTTGGGAACAATGCCACTGAACTTGAATGTTTCGAGTTATTCTTTGACGAACCCCTGATGGAAATTATTGTCAGGGAAAGTAACACATACTTTGATTACACCATGGCAAACACAGTACTTTCACCAAAATCACGCCTACACCAGTGGAAAGAGAGAACTGTGGCTGAGATGTATCTTTTCTTTGCCACAATAATGCTTATGCCACATGTGTATAAGCACAGTGTCAAATCATACTGGTTGACAGACCACCTGATTGCAACCCCAGGTTTCAGTGATATAATACCAGTGAATCGATTTGTGCTACTATTACGTATGCTACACTTCTCAGACAAAATCAGTCCTGACAGAAATGACAGGTTATATAAGATTAAGAATGTGTTTGTGTATCTGAAACAGAAATTCAATATGTATTTTTATCCCTTCAGGAAGCTTGTTATTGATGAGTCTTTGATTCTGTTCAAAGGTAGACAGTCATTCAAGCAGTATATACCAAGCAAGAGGAAACACTTCGGTAAAAAAGGTGTTTGTACTTTGTGATTGCAAAAGTGGTCTTGTATTGGATATTATTGTGTACACTGGAATTAATACATTGCAGGATACCAGGAAGTTATTGGGTATCTCTGGTGATGCGGTTAGAACAATGATGGAACCATATCTTGGTAAGAGGATGTATTATATACTGATAACTGGTTCACAAGCCCCTTACTCAGTGATTTTTTGTGAGTGAACTTGACAGATGTGTGCGGTACGGTGCGGGCAAATCGTAAGCATATGCCTAGGTTCGATGCAGGTAATCGAAGAGGTGAGATGCAGGCATTTGCTGCCAAAGACATCATGGCATTTCAGTGGCATGATGAACAAGATGTCACACTGTTGTCATCAATTCACCGAGACGAAATGACAGACACTGGCAGGCAGAATAGAGAGACCAGTGAACCTATTCTAAAGCCTGCAGCTATGATGGACTACACCCTGAATATGCATTCAGTGGACAAATGTGACATGCAGATTGGGTTTGCTGATTGTGTTCGCAAGGGTCATAAGTGGTACATAAAACTCTTTTTCCATCTTCTGGACATTTCCATGCTCAATGCTTATAATATGTATAAGATGAGGACCAAAAACAAACCACCATATGGCGAATTTTGTTTGTCTGTCATCAGACAAATACTATTCAAGTACCAAGTAACAACATCTGCAATAGAAAACCACCCAAGAAGTTATCAACAACGACCCTCTCGTCTGAGGCCTGGTGAACACTTTGTCTCATACAAAACTACCCTGCACTGCTTTAATGTGAAGAGTGTGAAATATCACTGTGCATACACCATAAAACCCCACAAAAACTGCAGGAACGCAGACTCGTTTTAATTTTGAAGAATGTAAAAACACCACTGTGCTGAAACAGTTTTGTAAAAAATAATAACAACAAATGTGCAGATTTCGAGGAATATACCCGTGACCTCAGTTAACATGCATCAAATACAAAAAATGTGAAAAAGAACATTTCATAATTTGGCTTGGCTAACAGTTTAAAAAATAATAAAACAATTTTGTGCCAGATACGATGTTCACAGTGGACCCCCTCAGTTAGCTAGTGCCATGTTACAATACCATATTAATCGTACCGGTACATTTTTATTATTCAAGTTTTTGGTCTCTGCTAAAACATGCAAAAAACTCTTAGGCCAGTTGGTCAGAAGTGTATGCACAGATTGAGACCAGGTAACTCCAAGTGTGGCAGTGTGCCATTGTTTACAAGCTGATGGAATCCCAATGTCCAGCGATACTTTTGTATTATTCCATGTTTTTAGTGTTTGTAACTGCTAAATAAGCCACAATGGGCCCAAAGAAAGCTTCTAGTGCCAAGCCTGTGGTAAGAAGGGTGAGAAATATGCACTATTGAATTGAAGAAAGAGATAATCGCAAAGGTACCAAAATGGAGTGCGTGCCTCTGAGCTGGCCAGGTTGTATAACAAACCCCAATCAACCATTGCTACTATCTTGACCAACAAAAAGGCAATCAAGGAAGCTGTTGTTGTGAAAGTTGCAAATGTGCTTACCAAACGGAGATCACAAATACTTGAAGATGTGGAGAGACTGTTGTTGGTGTGGATCAATGAGAAACAATTATCAGGAGATAGGGTTTCACAGTCAGTTATATGTGAAAAGGCAAGGTAGTTGCATGATGATCTAATTAAGAAAATGCCTGGAACTAGTGCTGATGTTAGTGAATTTAAGGCCAGCAAAGGTTGGTTTGAGAGATTTAAGAATCGTAGTGGCATACACAGTGTGATAAGATATGGTGAGGTTGCCAGTTCTGACAAAAAAGTGGCTGAAAAATATGTGCAGGACTTTATGGGGTACATAGATACTGAAAAATTAAACCCCCAACAAGTGTTCATTTGTGACAAACCAGGCCTGTTTTGGAAGAAAATGCCAAACAGGACCTACATTACTCAGGAGGAAAAGGCATTCCCAGGACACAAGCCTATGAAAGACAGGCTAACTCCCTTGTTGTGAGGTAATGCTAGTGGTGATTTCAAAGTGAAGCCTTTACTGGTGTATCACTCAGAAATTCCCAGAGTGTTCAAGAAAAACAGTGTCATCAAGCCTAATTTGTGTGTGATGTGGAGAGCAAACAAGTAAGGCATGGGTCACTCGGGACATTTTCCACGATTGGCTCTATCAAGTGTTTGACCCCAGCATGAAAAAATACCTCCTGGAAAATAAATTGGAACTCAAGTGCCTCCTGGTATTAGACAATGCTCCTGCTCATCCTCCAGACTTGCAAGAGCGAATTGTGGGGGAGTTTAGTTTCATAAAAGTCAAGTTTTTGCCTCCTAACACCTCTCTTCCAGCCCATGGATCAGCAGGTCATTTCAGATTTCAAAAAGCTGCACACCAAAGCAGTGTTTCAAAAGTGCTTTGAAGTGACCTCAGACACTGAATTGACCCTTAGAGAGTTCTGGAAAGATCACTTCAGTATCCTCAGTTGCATAAACCTTATAGGTAAGGCTTGGGAGGGAGTGACCTGTAGGACTTTGGACTCTGCTTGGAGAAAATTGTGGCCAGAATGTGGGATTTTGAAGGGTTTGGGGCTAACCCTGAGGAGCCTGTGCCAGTTGTGGAATCTATTGTGTCATTGGGAAAGTCCATGGGGTTGGAGGTTAGTTGCGAGGATGTGGAAGAGTTGGTGGAGGACGACGATAAAGAGCATCTACAACAGCAACAGACCGCAGCTGAGGAAATTGCATCAGAGGAGGGGGAAGAGAGATGGAGGAAGTTACCTTCTTCAACGATTAAGGACATTTGTACAATGTGGACAAAAGTGCAAGCCTTTACAGATGAGCATCACCCTGACACAGCTGTTGCAAGCCGTGCTGGTGACTTTTTCAATGACAATGTTGTGTCCCATTTTAGGGAAATATTAAAGACATGCCAGAAACAGTGCTCTCTGGACAGATTTTTGGTGCAACAGGGGTCCAGTGACTCTCAAGCTGGTCCTAGTGGCATTAAAAAACAAAGAAGGGAGGTAACCCCAGAAAAGGACTTGCTATCTAAAGGCCTTATGGAAGGGGATTCCCCTTCCAAACAAGAATACACCTCCACCCGTCTCATTACTAAGTCTTCAATAAAGGTAAGTGTCATTTTATGAATTATTAATGTATTTATTGTGCATGTCTCATTGTTTTCTTTGTAGGAAAATGTACATTTCATGTGAAAAAAATTATTTTTTTTAATACTTTTGGGTGTCTGGAATGGATTAATTGGACTTCCATTATTTCTTATGGGGAAAATTAATTCGGATAACGATAAAATCTGTTAAGAACAAGCTCTCTGAACCGGTTTAATATCGTTAACTGATGGTCCATTGTATATATAATATGCTGTATATTGGTCTCACACATCATAAAAGTTACTTGAAAAAAGAAAATATCAGAAAAAAAAAAAGTAGACAAAACAATATAAACTCTTACTGGGTGACCAGCAGTCAGCGATGTTGCCATAAGTGGCTCAATTTCTGTCAACTTCATGCCTCCATATATCAGTAAGTATTGATTGCTAAATTTTTTCTTTTTTAGCCTATAACAATTAGAAAAAAACTATCATTTCATAAAAAAAAATGTTTGGGAGAGGGCCTCTCAACCCTCAAAGGGTTAAATAAGCATAGATACATGATTAATTTTCTTCATTATTTCACCAGCATCACTTGCACTTCTTTTGGACATCATGATTATTATCATGTAACGAGATGGGATGATTAACCCTTTGACTGTTTCAGCCATATATATACGTCTTACGAGCCAGTGTTTCAGACATATATACAGTGGACCCTCGACTAACGATATTATTTCATTTCAGATATCTGTTCGGGTGCCGTTACCAACCGAATTTGTTCCCATAAGGAATATTGTGAAATAGATTAGTCCGTTTCAGACCCCCAAAAATTCACGTACAAAAGCACTTACAAAAATACACTTACATAACTGGTCGAGTTGGGAGCTGATCGTTAGTCGAGGGTCCACTGTATACTCAATAATTCTAGCGGCTTCAAATCTAGCAGGAGAAAGCTGGTAGGTTCACATGTGAGAGAATGGGTCTGTGTGGTCAGTGTGCTTTGTATAAAAAAATCTTGCAGCACGCAGTGCATAATGAGAGAAAAAGAACTCTGACCATGTTTTTGGATTAAAACTCCAACTTTGAGGTGTATTTTCCTGTAGTATTTATGGGTGTATTCTCGTCTTCTTGGTCTCATTTGATAGAATGTAAAACACATTACAGAAATAGAGATTATTTTGAATAGTTTCACAATGAAAACGACCTTGAAATTGAGCTCAAAGTAGCAGAAATGTTCGATTTTTACCAATGTTCAAGAGTAAACAAATCACACCACACCACTAGGGCACTAATATTATTTATACCATTTTTACAATACTGCAGTAGTCTGCATAACAGTAATTCTATTTTTTGTGTGAATAAAAAATCAAAATAGAAAGCAAGAGGTGCCTGGAGACGTGACTAATGAACAGAGGATGTGTTATTTTAGTGCCAAGAATGTCTACATTGTTTATTCTGGACCCTGTTTTGAAATTGGTATCTCTTTTAATTTGCATGAAATTGGCCAAATTGCCAATTTCTGACCACTTTATTGGGTAGTTGAAATCGGTAAATGGGTGGTTTCTTGTACTCAGTCGATAGGAAAAGTGGAGTTCTAAAGAAGTAGCTATGAGTTTGGTCGACTGGAACAATGGAATTAGCCAAAAATAGGGCTCAAATTCAGCGAAATCGCCAATGCGTATATATCACAGAGATTGCTAAATTTGCGGGAGCGTAATTCCATGAGTTTTCAAGCAAATTTTGTACTTTTTTGTCATTACCATCAGGAAAAGATTCTCTATCATTTCATAAGAAAAAATAATTTTTTTTTTTTTTTTTTTTTTTGTTTTTTTTTTTCAAAAGAATTTTCGACACCAGGAGACACTTCAGGATCTGGGGTTGTGACAGTCAAAGGGTTAACAGAAGGAATAACTGAATGATCATCACTGAGTGACAGTCAAACAGTATACAGTGGACCCTCGCATACCGATTTTAATCCGTGCAAGAGGGCTCATTGGTATGCGAAATAATCGGTATGCGAATGAATTTTCCCCATAAGAAATAATGGAAATCAAATTAATCCGTGCAAGACACCCAAAAGTATGAAAAAAAAAATTTTACCACGTGAAATATACATTTTCCTACACACAAAGAGAAGGATACATGCACAATAGTAGAGTAGTACATGCACAGTATATATTGTGCATGTACTAGTCTACTAAATGAAGAATAAATGACACTTACCTTTAATGAAGATGCAGCAATGACTGATGAGACACTGTGTCCTGGGAGTGCCTTTTCCTCCTGAGTACTGTAGGTCCTGTTTGGTATTTTCTTCCAGAACATGCCTTATCACACTGTGTATGTCACTACGATTCTTAAATCTCTCAAACCAACCTTTGCTGGCTTTAAATTCACCAATATGAGCACTAGTTCCAGGCATTTTTCCCTGTTCACCTGGGTGTTAGTCGACTGGTGTGGGTTGCATCCTGGGAGACAAGATTAAGGACCCCAATGGAAATAAGTTAGACAGTCTTCGATGACACTGACTTTTTTGGGTTATCCTGGGTGGCAAATCCTCTGGGGTTAATTGTTTCTTGGTATATTCTCAATAAGCCACACCAACAACAGTGCTACAGCAGCAGCAGACGATGCTACAGCAGCAGCAGACGATGCTACAGCAGCAGCAGCAGCAGATGATGCTACAGCAGCAGCAGACGATGCTACAGCAGCAGCAGACGATGCTACAGCAGCAGCAGCAGCAGACGATGCTACAGCAGCAGCAGCAGCTGACAGTGCTACAGCAACAGCAGACGATGCTACAGCAGCAGCAGACGATGCTACAGCAGCAGCAGACGATGCTACAGCAGCAGCAGCAGCTGACAGTGCAGCAGCAGCAGCTGTACCACCAATAGTAGCGATGGCTGATTGGGGTTTATTATACAACCTGGCCAGCTCGGAGACACGCACTCCACTTTCATACTTATCAATGATCTTTTTCTTCATCTCTATAGTAATTCTCACCCTTATTGCTGTAGGGTTGGCACTAGAAGCTTTCATGGGGCCCATGGTCACTTATTTTCCAGATAAAATCACCAAAAACACTGTAATAAAAGGAAATGTTACGATTGTATACTTGGATGCTACCGCGGAGGCTGGCTGGTAAACAATGCCACCGGCGGAACATGTGAGGCTGGCTAAGGCGCACATTGGACGCATCTCGGACGAACAGCGGTGAGCGGGTTTTTAAGCGGTATGCGAGGCAAAATTTTAGCGATAAAATGTATCGGTATGCGGATTAAACGTTATGTGATGCCAACGGTATGCGGGGGTCCACTGTATTTCCAGATTCAACGATCTGTGTGGGACGTTTATTTATGTTTTCTCTTCCTCACCCTTCCCTGTCCCCTGTACTGCTAAAACAATGGGCTTTCCTAGCACATAGTAGAGGTCCTCCAACCTCCCTACCAATGCTCACCACCAATGTAAACGATTTTCACTCTGACGCCAATTAACCCTTTGACTATCACAACCCCAAATCCTGAGGTGTCTCCTGGTGTCCAAAAATTTTTGAAAAAAAAAAAAATGAGTTTTTCTTATGAAATGATAGAGAATCTTTTCCCAATGGTAACAACACCAAAAGAATGAAATTTAATGGAAAGCTTATGGAATTACGCTCTTGCGAAGTTAGCGACCTCAGAGATATTTACGAATCGGAGATTTCGCCCAGTTTGAGCCCTATTTTTGGCTAATTCCATTGTTCCAGTCAACCAAACTCATAGCTGTTTCTTTAGAACTCCATTTCTCCCGCCTGCATTCCAGGGAATACAGTTTTAGGAACCTCAAGCACTCCCAGTAATTGAGGTGTTTTATCTCCGTTATGCGTGCTGTGAAGGTTCTCTGTACATTTTCTAGGTCAGCAATTTCACCTGCCTTGAAAGGTGCTGTTAGTGTGCAGCAATATTCCAGCCTAGATATTTGTTCCATCGATTGAGTACAAGAAACTGTCCATTTACTGATGTCACCTACCCAATAACGTGGTCAGAAACTTGCAATTTGGCCAATTTCATGCAAATTAAAATGCCAATTTCAAAATAGGGTCCAGGATGAACAATGCAGACATTCCTGTCTCTAAAATAACATGTCTCCAGGCCCCTCTAATATTACTCTTGCTTTCTATTTTGAATTTTTATTCAAACAAAAAATAGAAGATTTACTGCTATACAGACTAATGCAATATTGTAATAATTGTATAAATATCATCAGTCCATTCACAACTGCATATTAGAATGGCTAGTTGGACATTTATTGGACAATGACATCATTTGTTTACTTTTGAACATCGGCAAAAATCAAACATTTCCCCTACTTTGAGCTCCTTTTCATGGTTCATTTCATAGTAAAACCAATCAAAATAATCTCTATTTCTATAATACATTTTCCATTCTATCAAATGAGACCAAGAAAACGAGAATACAACCATAAATACTATACAAAAATACACCACAAAGTCGGTGTTTTAATCCAAAAACACGGTCGAAGTTTTTTTTTTTCTCATTATGCACTGCGTGCTGCAGGATTTTTTTATATGGTGCACACTGACCACACAGACCCATTCTCTCACATGTGGACCTACCAGCTTTCTCCTGCTTGATTTGAAGCCGCTAGAATTTTTGAGTATACATATATACGTCAAACACATTGGCTCGTAAGACGTATAATTACAATTGAAACAGTCAAAGGATTAAATGTAATGGTGAGCCTCTGTTGGAAATGGAAAAGTAAATTTAAAATAGCAGAATATTGAAAATGTAAGCTATGATCATGTGGCTTAAAAAGATTTACTGTATTTTGATAGTATCTATGTAATGATTCCTTCTTGTAATGAGCATATTATTTCTCTATCTTTAGTTTTAGAGGCTACAGTCTTAGGGATTAATTATGCAGCTACAGGAGTGTTTTCTGGGATTTAGCTAAATACTAGTGTAGTAAGTTGATAGAGAACAACCACCCAGGGAGGTACTACCGTCCTACCAAATGCATGTGAAATAAAAACCCTTAATTGTTTTACACAATGGTAGGATTCCTGGTGTCTTTTTCTCTGTTTCATAAACACGCAAGAAAACAGGTACATCTTGTTACTTTTTCATACACTAAGGTAACAATACACATTCATGTACACATTTATGTATATACACACACACAAATCTGACTTCTATTTTCTTAATACTGTGGAACCTCTACTTACGAGTTTAATCCATTCCATGACCTTGCTCGGAATTGAATTTGCTCTTTTGCAGAGGCAGTTTTCCTCATTTAAATTAATTAAAATGCAATTAATCCATTCCAGTGGAATTCTGTACTTCAATAATTTCGCTAATATCAACTCTACAGCTTATTTATCTATCTCACTTCATCTAATATGACATAATAAACAATATAAATAACATAGAAACCTGATATATACTCTAAAATGAATAAAATATGTCATTCATGTAGTGGTATGGGCGGTGTCCAGTGGACGAGAGTTTGTCTGGAGACCGGACAAAGTACTTCTTGAATATTTCGCTATCATCAACTCTACGGCTTATTTATCTATCACAGTTCATCTAATATGAAATAATAAACAATATAAGTAACATAGAAACCTGATGTATACTCTAGAATGAATAAAATATGTCATTATGTAACAGGTGGAGGCGGCCACAACTTCTCCCTCTTTGTTGTGGTAAACACTGCCATCTAGTGATGGCCTTTTGAAGCCATCTCTTATTATAATTATTATTATGTAGTACATTATTATTATATATGTATTATTATTATGCTTATTTTATTATTATTATTATTATTATTTTTATTATTATTACTATTATTGTATTATATTATGCTATTATTATTATACGTATTATTATTATACATATTATACAGTGGATCCTTGCCTAACGAACGCATCGCATAACATTAAATCCGCCTAACGAAGTGTTTGAGCTTAAAAATTTTGCCCCGCCTAACGATAAAAAACTCGCCCAACATGATTCGTCTGGGACCTGTCCATGCTGCCCCATGGGTGCCAGTGTTTACAAGCCTGCCAGTGCAGTCGCATCTACGCATACATTCGGTACATTTCACATTATCCCAGTGTTTTTAGTGCTTGTAACCGCAAAATAAGTCACCATGGACCCCAAGAAAGTTTCTAGTGCCAACCCTGTGGTAAAAAAGGCGAGAATTAGTATGGAATTGAAAAAAAGAAATGTGTGCAAAATGGGTTAAACTGCAAACCTTTATGGATGAAAATCACCCTAACACAGCTATTGCAAGCTGTGCTGGTGACTATTACAGTGACAATGTTGTGGCCCATTTTAGGCAAATCTTAAAGGAACGCGAGATACAGAGCTCTGTGGACAGATTTGTTGTGCGACAGAGGCCCAGTGACTCTCGAAGCTGCTCCTAGTGGCCTTAACCCTTTCAGGGTCGGCAGGCCCTCTCCTAAACTTGTTCTCAGGGTCGGAAATTTTAAAAAAAAAAAAAAAAATAATTTTTTTTTCTTATGAAATGACAAGAGAATCTTTTCTCGATCATAATGGCACCAAAAGTATAAAATTTGATGGAAAACTTAGGGAATTATGCTCTCACGAAGTTAGCAGTCTTGACGAAGTTTACGCATTGCCAATTTCGTCAACTTTGAGCCCTATTATCGGCCAGTTCCAGTGTACCAGTTGAAAAAAATCATACCTATTTCGCTAGAACTCCATTTTGTCTATTGAATGAGCACAAGAAACCACCCATTTACTGATTTCAACTAACCAATAACGTGGTCAGAAATTGTCAATTTTGCCAATTTCACACAAATTTCAGAAGATGCCTATTTCCAAATAGGGTCCAAAATAAGCAAGACAGACATTCCTGGCACTAAAATAACATTCCCTCTGTTCATTACTCATGTCTCTGTTACATTTCTTTTGCTTTTCACTTTGAATTTTTATTCTCACAAAAAATAGAAGATTTATGTTGTGCAGATTACTGCATTCATGTACAAATGGTATAAATAATATCAGCACACTTGTGAAAGAGTATTAGGCTCACCAGTTGACATGCATTGGATGTGTGGCATGATTTGTTTACCTTTGAACTTTGGCAAAAATTGAACATTTCTGCTACTTTGAACTCAATTTCAAGGTGCTTTTCATTGTGAAACCAGTCAAAATCATCTCAATTTCCATGATATCTCTTCCATTCTATAAAATGAGACCAGGAAAACTAGAATACAACCATAAATAGCGTACGAAAATACACTGTAAAGTCGCTGTTTTAAACCAAAAACACGGTCGGAGTTTTTTTTTTCTTATGCACTGTGTGCTGCAGGATTGTTTTTATACTGCGCACACTGACCACATAGACCCATTCTTTCATATGTATGCCTACCAGCTTTCTCTCACTAGATTTGAAGGCACTAGAATTTATGCGTACTAGTACGGCACCAACCCTGGCGTGCAAGCCATACTAGTATGGCACCAACCCTGAAAGGGTTGAAAGAAGAAGGGAAGTAACCCTGGAAAAGGACTTGCTACCTCAAGTCCTCATAGAAGGGGATTCCCCTTCTGAACACTAACAACTTCCACCATCTCCCATCCTCCCATCCCATCAATCATCACCAGATCTTTAATAAAGGTAAGTGTCATGTATTCTTTATTTAGTAGAGTAGTAATTGCACACATCATCATCTTTTTGGGTGTATAAAAATGTATATCTCATGTGATAATTTTTTTTTTTCATACTGTGGGGTGTCAGGAACAGATTAATTTGATTTCCATTATTTCTTTTGGGGAAAATTAACTCGGCTAACGATAATTTCGGCTAATGATGAGCTCTCAGGAACCGATTGATATCGTTAGGTGAGGGTCCACTGTACATATTGTTATTATTATTATTATTATTATTATTATTATTATTATTATTATTACAATACAAATATTTGTAATTTTTATTCACACAGAATATATAAGATTTACTGTTATGCCTTATTGCAATAATTGTACAGTAGGGCCCACTTATACAGCAGGTTAGGTTCCAGGCTACTGCCAGAAAGCAGACTTTGCCGGAAAGCAGAACTCCATTTTTTCCATTTATAAGTGCCAGATAACAAATTTAACATATATTAAGTTAGCAGTAGAACTAGGCATTAAAAAGTAAAATACACACACAGTGCACTCATTATTTACCTGAAAATATTTGTAGTCTTGATGTAGGGCAAAAGGTGAGTAGTATTTACTCTAAGAAGTCAGGTGTGGTAGCCCTCCTGGCCACCCCACCCACACATACTATTCTGCGATGCTTAAAACTCCCTAGAGCGATAAAATGCATATTCAGTGGAACCTCAAATATCGAACTTTCTTCGGTCCAGAAGTCTGTTCGAGTGCCTTTACTGAATGAATTTATTCCCATCAGGAATAATGTAAATTAGATTAGTCCATTTCAGACCCTTAAAAATACACTTATAAAAGCACTTACAAAAATACACTTACGTAATTGGTTGTGTTGGGAGCAGTTCGATTTTTGAGGTTCCACTGTACAGTACACACATTACTTACCTTAAAATATTTGTAGTCTTAATGGTTTTAATGTAGGGCGAGATGTGAAAAGTATTTATTTGTAAAAAGTCGGGTGGGAGGCATGGCATCCTGCCTGGCCACTTATACCTACGCTACCTAGAGCGATAAAATGCATATATAGTACACTCATTAACCCCTTCAGGGTCCAAGGCCAAAATCTGAAGTGGTGCTCCAGTGTCCAAGAAATTTTGAAAAAAAAAAAAAATTATTTTTTCTTACAGAATTAAAGAGCATATTTTTGTGAAGGTAATAAGACAACAACAAAAATCTGATCAGTACTTACCGAGATACAGTGCCAAGAAGTTTGTCAAAAATGATGTGGTGGCGGCAACATCGACGAATTCCACATACGCGCATTACATTATTTTGTGGTTTTAGTTGTTTTTTCTTTTCTTTTCCAATTTTTTTCTATTCCTACTAACATTTGGGCCTGAGAGACCAATACTGTATATAATGTATATATATAAACTCACTGTATTGAACACAATAACCGCACTAAAGTTATTATCATATTATTGTTTACCACTGTTGTTTATTACAATAAACATGCACAAATATTGTATAATACTAATGTTCTATCATATATTAACATATTTACAATCACTGGACATGGTTTTTAGAACTGCTGGAGCTTGTGGAACTCCTTGAAACAAGGCACCATTGCACAAGGCACCTTACATTCCTCACACATAAACCGAGTGTCCTTTGCGTCTTTGTTGCCGTCGTTTTGTTTGTGCACAACGATGCATCTACTTCTGAGCAAATTCTTCTGAGTTGAAGGAAGCAGTATTATGAAATGATCACCTTCTCCCTCAAATGCTTGGTAATCCTGAGAATTCGAGGACCTTGTTGTATAGCAGGTGTTGTTACCTGGTACTTCATTATGAGTTGTCTGACAACAGACAAACAAAATTCACCATACGGTGTCTGTTGCCAGTCTTTATTTGGTACATATTATATGCATTGACCATTGAAATGTCCATGAGATGGAAGAAGTTTCATGTACCACTTGTAACTCTTACGAACACAGTCAACAAAACCAATCTGCATGTCACATTTGTCAACCAAGCGCATGTTTTGTGTATAATCAATCACTGACACTGGTTTTCGAATACGTTCATTAGTCACTCGATCAACTTTGCCACTGTCTTGCATTTCATTACGGTGAATGGTTGTCAACAATGTGACATCTCGTTTGTCATGTCACCGTAATGCCATGATGTCATTGGCAGTAAACACCTGCACGTCATCACCACGAGCACCTGCGTTGAGCCTGCGCATATGTTTACGATTAGAACGCACTGTGCCACACACATCTGTCTTGTTCACTCGCATGAAACACTGAGTAATGGGCTTGTGTACCAGTTATCGGTATATAATGTATGCCCCTTACCAAGATAAGGTGCCATCATGTTTCTCACTACGTCACCTGAGATACCCAATAACATCTTGGTATCTTTCAATGTTTTACTTCCCGTGTATACAACAATATCCAACACCAGGCCACTGTCACAGTCACAGAGTACAAACAGTTTTATACCAAAGCGTTTCCTCTTGCTCGGTATATACTGCTTGAATAACAGTCTACCTTGAACAAAATCAAAGACTCATCAATTACAAGATTCTTGAATGGATAAAAGTATATGCTGAACTTTTGTTTGAGATACGTATATGAAAACATTTCTAATCTTGTATAACCTGTCATTTCTGTCAGGCCTGGTTTTGTCAGAGAAGTGCAACATACGTAAGAGTAAGATAAACCTGTTCACTTGTATGATTTCACTGAAGACCGGGGTAGAAATTAGCCGATCTGTGGACCAATATGCTTTTATATTATGCTTATAGACATGAGGCATAAGCATTATTGTTGCAAAAAGCAAATACATTTCTGCAACAGTCGTCTCTTTCCACCTGTGTAGTCTTGACTGTGGTGATATGATCGTATTTGCCATGGTGACCAAAATACTTATTACTTTCCCTGACAATAGTTTCCATCAATGGCTGGTCAAAGAGTAATTCAAAGAATTCCAGTTCATTGGCCATGGTTCCAAGGGGACAAGTGGGTAGAATTCCACTTTGAGAGTCATCAAAGTGGTGAGGCTTGGGAACAAAATTGGGATTTTGCTGCCAAACCCACATACGGTTTGCTGGTGGATACTGGACATCATAGGCTGGTTGTGCGGGTGGTTGTGGTTGTGGCGGGCTGGTGGCTGACGCTCCGCTTTGTCCTTGAACTGACGAGTCAGCAGCGTGGGTCCCAGCCTGGGCTGGTGAGTCACGCATGGCGGTGCCACTACCATCACCACTACCACCATCCACTGATGCCTGTGGTCTATCCATGCCAAGTGTAGCCACATCCTCACTTTCACTATCTGAAACTGGTGTAGGGCCACGGGATGTACTCCGGGATGTACTCCGGGATGTACTCCAGGATGTACTCCGGGATGTACTCTGTCCCCTGGGCACAGCATAGGGTACACTACCCGAGCGCATGCGGCAGCGAACATACCGACGCTTCACTGGTGAATATGATTCCTCACTATCACTACTCGAATGATCGTCAAACGCAATAAAATCACAATCCACGTCACTATCATCATCATTACCGAAGTCAGAGGCCTGGCCATGCGAAAATATTAGTTTTCTCTTGTGCTGAGGCACAACCGACCGTGAGTCACGAGTGCCCACACCAGAGGTAGAAGGTTGAGGATCGTCAGGGTTTTCTGCACTATTATCGATATCCTGGTCATTCCTTTCAGTCACTAACTGATCAAAGCCATAGAATTCGTCTTCATTTCCACTTCCATCAGTGTCAGAACTATCAGATAGGAAGAGGAGAGTCCCAATTTTCCGGGGAGTGAGAGCTGACTTGCGACGAGGCATGGTGAACAAGGGTAACTGAGCCGGCATTCCCACAATGCTACGCGGGCGCCTAGATTTTTTGTTTATGGCGCACACCCACCACGCAGACCCGTTCTCTCACATGTAGGCCTATGAGCGCTTTCGTGCTAAATTTGATGGTGCTAGAATTTTGGCTCAGATCTACGGTTTAGACACTGAACGTGAAGCCGTAGATCTACGGGACGGACCCTGAAAGGGTTAATTAGCTTAAAATATTTGTAATCTTAATGTACAGTGAGAGGTGAGTTTTATTTGTTTGAAGTAAACTTGGGAAGCATGGGTAGCCAGGAAGGGCAGCCCTCCCCACCTCACCCACACATAATGTAAACAAACCAGATGAAGAGTCTGGTTTTCATCACATATCCTACAAGTTGCCCGGCTACCACAAGTTGCCCGGCTACCACAAGTTGCCCGGCTACCACAAGTTGCCTGGCTACCACAAGTTGCCCGGCTACCACAAGTTGCCCGGCTACCACAAGTTGCCCGGCTACCCCGAGTTGCCTGGCTACCACAAGTCCTACAAGTTGCCTGGCTACCACAAGTTGCCCGGCTACCACAAGTTGCCCGGCTACCACAAGTTGCCCGGCTACCCCGAGTTGCCTGGCTACCACAAGTCCTACAAGTGTCCTGGCTGCCACAAGCTGCCTGGCTTCCACAAATCCTACAAGTTGCCTGGCTGCCACAAGTCGTAAAAGTTGCTTGGCTACCACATCTCATTTTTTTTTTAACAAGTCGGCCGTATCCCATTGAGGCAGGGTGACCCAAAAAGAAAGAAAATCACCAAAAAGAAAATACTTTCATCATCATTCAACACTTTCACCTCACTCACACATAATCACTGTTTTTGCAGAGGTGCCCAGTATACAACAGTTTAGAAGTTTTATTTTATTATTATTATTATCACACTGGCTGATTCCCACCAAGGCAGGGTGGCCCGAAAAAGAAAAACTTTCACCATCATTCACTCCGTCACTGTCTTGCCAGAAGGGTGCTTTACACTACAGTTTTTAAACTGCAACATTAACACCCCTCCTTCAGAGTGCAGGCACTGTACTTCCCATCTCCAGGACTCAAGTCCGGCCTGCCAGTTTCCCTGAACCCCTTCATAAATGTTTCTTTGCTCACACTCCAACAGCACGTCAAGTATTAAAAACCATTTGTCTCCATTCACTCCTATCAAACACACTCACGCATGCCTGCTGGAAGTCCAAGCCCCTCGCACACAAAACCTCCTTTACCCCCTCCCTCCAACTTTTCCTAGGCCGACCCCTACCCCGCCTTCCTTCCACTACAGACTGATACACTCTTGAAGTCACTCTGTTTCGCTCCATTCTCTCTACATGTTCGAACCACCTCAACAACCCTTCCTCAGCCCTCTGGACAACAGTTTTGGTAATCCCGCACCTCCTCCTAACTTCCAAACTACGAATTCTCTGCATTATATTCACACCACACATTGCCCTCAGACATGACATCTCCACTGCCTCCAGCCTTCTCCTAGCTGCAACATTCATCACCCATGCTTCACACCCATATAAGAGCGTTGGTAAAACTATACTCTCATACATTCCCCTCTTTGCCTCCAAGGACAAAGTTCTTTGTCTCCACAGACTCCTAAGTGCACCACTCACCCTTTTTCCCTCATCAATTCTATGATTCACCTCGTCTTTCATAGATCCATCTGCTGACACGTCAACTCCCAAATATCTGAATACATTCACCTCCTCCATACTCTCTCCCTCCAATCTGATATCCAATCTTTCATCACCTAATCTTTTTGTTATCCTCATAACCTTACTCTTTCCTGTATTCACTTTTAATTTTCTTCTTTTGCACACCCTACCAAATTCATCCACCAATCTCTGCAACTTCTCTTCAGAATCTCCCAAGAGCACAGTGTCATCAGCAAAGAGCAACTGTGGCAACTCCCATTTTATGTTTGATTCTTTATCTTTTAACTCCACGCCTCTTGCCAAGACCCTCGCATTTACTTCTCTTACAACCCCATCTATAAATATATTAAACAACCACGGTGACATCACACATTCTTGTCTAAGGCCTACTTTTACTGGGAAATAATTTCCCTCTTTCCTACATACTCTAACTTGAGCCTCACTATCCTCGTAAAAACTCTTCACTGCTTTCAGTAACCTACCTCCTACACCATACACCGCAACATCTGCCACATTGCCCCCATATCCACCCTGTCAATATCCTTTTCCAAACCCATAAATGCCACAAGACCTCTTTAGCCTTATCTAATACTGTTCACTTATAGTTTCACTGTAAACACCTGGTCCACAACCCCTACCTTTCCTAAAGCCTCCTTGTTCATCGCTATCCTATTCTCTTCTTACTCTTAATTCTTTCAATAATAACTCTACCATACACTTTACCAGGTATACTCAACAGACTTATCCCCCTAAAATTTTTTTGCACTCTCTTTTTCCCCCTTTGCCTTTATACAAAGGAGCTATGCATGCTCTCTGCCAATCCCTAGGTCCCTTACCCTTTCCCATGCATTTTTAAATAATTGCACCAAAACCACCCAAAACTATATCCCCACCTACTTTTAACATTTCTATCTTTATCCCATCAACCCCGGCTGCCTTACCCCCCTTTCATTTTACCTATGCCTCACGAACTTCCCCACACTCACAACTGGCTCTTCCTCATTCCTACAAGATGCTATTCCTCCTTGCCCTATACACGAAATCACAGCTTCCCTATCTTCATCAACATTTAACAATTCCTCAAAATATTCCCTCCATTTTCCCCAATACCTCTAACTCTCCTATTTTTAACTGACAAATCCATTTGTCTCTAGGTTTCCCTTTAAACTTGTTAATCTCACTCCAAAACTTTTTCTTATTTTCAAAAAAATTTGTTGATAACCATCTCATCCACTCTCTCATTTGCTCTCTTTTTACATTGCTTCACCACTCTTTTAAAACCTCTCTCTTTTTCTCCATATACTCTTCCTTCCTTGATCACTTTGCTTTGTAAAACTTCTCATATGCTAGCTTTTTCTCCCTTACTACTCTCTTTACTCATCTTCCACCAATCGCTCCTCTTCCCTCCCGCACCCACTTCCTGTAACCACAAACTTCGCTGAACACTCTAACACTACATTTTTAAACCTACCCTATACTCTTCGACCCCATTGCCTATGCCTCATTAGCCCATCTACCTCCAAATTAGCGTATTATATCTCCCTAACTGCCTCCTCTTTTAGTTTATAAACCTTCACCTCTCTCTTCCCTGATGCTTCTATTCTCCTTGTACCCATCACCTTTTACTCTCAGTTTTGCTACAACTAGAAAGTGATCTGATATATCTGTGGCCCTCTATAAACATGTAACATCCTGAAGTCTACCCAACCCAGTCTTTTATCTACCAAAAACATAACCCAAAACAGTTTTAGAAGTATAACGTATAAAGATACACATCATATCCCTCCAAACTCCCAAATATCCCAACCCCCCCTTTTAAACCCCTTAAATGGTCCAAACGTATATCTACGTTCACTCGCGTAGTGCCCAAATTTTTTGAGGAAAAAAAAAATCTTTCTTTAAAGAAAAAAGACATATGGTACCCGGGCACCCCAAATTATTTAATATGAACACAGTGAGTTGCACACACCCATTCTCTAAATGTTATGAACTCCGGTTATTGTGGCAATGTTGAATAATGACAAAGAAAACGAAATATAACCTTTGGCCCCGTTTCAAGTTTAAATGCGGGCTTGTACTCCCATTTCCAGGACTCAAGTCCTGCCAATAAAAAAACCGGTTCCCTGAAATCCTTCACTAAATATTACCCTGCCACATTCCAACAGCTAGTCAGTTCCCAAATACCATTTGTCTCCATTACTCCTTTTAACACGCTCTTTGCACGCTTGCGGGAAGCCCAAGCCCTCGCCCACAAAACCTCCTTTACCCCCTCCCTCCAATCCTTTTGAGGATGACCCCACCCCCCTTCCTTCCCCTACAGATTTATATGCTCTCCATGTCATTCTATTTTGATCCATTCTCTCTAAATGACCAAACCACCTCAACAACCCCTCTTCAACCCTCTGACTAATACTTTCATTAACTCCACACCTCCTAATTTCCACACTCCGAATTTTCTACATAATATTTACACCACACATTGCCCTTAGACAGGACATCTCCACTGCCTCCAACCGCCTCCTCGCTGCAGCATTTACAACCCAAGCTTCACACCCATATAAGAGTGTTGGTACCACTATACTATCATACATTCCCTTCTTTGCCTCCATAGATAAAGTTCTTTGTCTCCACATATACCTCAATGCACCACTCACCTTTTTTCCCTCATCAATTCTATTATTAACCTCATCCTTCATAAATCCATCCGCTGATACGTCAACTCCCAAATACAGTGGACCCCTGCATACCGATGGCATCACATAGCGATTAATCCGCATACCGCGTGCTTTAATCGCAAAAATTTTGCCTCACATACCACTTAAAAACCCGCTCACCGATTTTCGTCCGAGACGCGTCCAATGTGCGGCCTGAGCCATGCTCACATGTTCCGCCGGTGGCATTGTTTACCAGCCAGCCTCCGCGGTAACATCCAAGCATACAATCGGAATATTTCGTATTATTACAGTGTTTTCGGGCTTTTTTTGGAAAATAAGTGACCATGGGCCCCAAGAAAGCTTCTAGTGCCAACCCTACGCAATAAAGGTGAGAATTACAATAGAGATGAAGGAAAAAGATCATTTATAAATATGAAAGTGGAGTGCGTGTCTCCGAGCTGGCCAGGTTGTATAATAAACCCCAATCCCAAACCCTCGCTACTATTGGTGGTACAGCTGCTGCTGCTGCTGCACTGTCAGCTGCTGTGCTGCTGTAGCATCGTCTGCGCTGCTGCTGCACTGTCAGCTGCTGCTGCTGGCTGTAGCATCGTCTGCTGCTGCGCTGCTGTAGCATCGTCTGCTGCTGCTGTACATCATCTGTTCTGCTGTAGCATCGTCTGCTGTGCTGTAGCATTGTCTGTTGCTGCTGTACCACCGTCAGCTGCTGCTGCTGCTGTAGCATCGTCTGTGCTGCTGTAAACATCGTTGTTGCTGCTGTAGCATCGTCTGTTGCTGCTGTACCACCGTCAGCTGCTGCTGCTGCTGCTGTAGCATCGTCTGCTGCTGCTGTAACATCGTCTGTTGCTGCTGTAGCATCTCTGCTGCTGCTGTAGCATCGTCTGTTGCTGCTGTACCACCGTCAGCTGCTGCTGCTGCTGTAGCATCGTCTGCTGCTGCTGTAGCATCGTCTGTTGCGCTGTACCACCCTCAGCTGCTGCTGCTGCTGTAGCATCGTCTGCTGCTGCTGTAGCATCGTCTGCTGCTGCTGTAGCATCGTCTGTTGCTGCTATACCACCGTCAGCTGCTGCTGTGCTGTAGCACCCTTGTTGGTGTGGCTTATTGAGAATACCAAGAAACAATTAACCCCAGAGGATTTGCCCCCCAGGATAACCCAAAGAAGTCAGTGTTACGAAGACTGTCTAACTTATTCCATTGGGGTCCTTAATCTTGTCTCCCCGGATGCAACCCACACAAGTCGACTAACACCCAGGTGAACAGGGAAAAATGCCTGGAACTAGTGCTCATATTGGTGAATTTAAAAGCCCGCAAAGGTTGGTTTGAGAGATTTAAGAATCTTAGTGGCATACACAGTGTGATAAGGCATGTTCTGGAAGAAAATGCCCAAAAAGGGCTACAGTACTCAGGAGGAAAAGGCACTCCCAGGACACTGTCTCATCAGTCATTGCTGCATTTCAATAAAGGTAAGTGTCATTTATTCTTCATTTAGTAGACTAGTACATGCACAATATATACTGTGCATGTACTACTCTACTATTGTGCATGTATCCTTCCTTTGGTGTAGGAAAATGTTATTTCATGTGGTAAAATTTTTTTTTTCATACTTTTGGGTGTCTTGCACGGATTAATTTGATTTCCATTATTTCTTATGGGGAAAATTCATTCGCATACCGATTATTTCGCATAACAATGACCCCTCTTGCACGGATTAAAATCGGTATGCGGGGGTCCACTGTATCTGAAAACATTCACTTCTTCCATACTCCTCCTCCCAATTTGATATCCAATTTTTCTTTATCTAAATCATTTGATACCCTCATCACCTTACTCTTTTGTATGTTCACTTTCAACTTTCTACCTTTACACACACTCCCAAATTCGTCCACTAACCTCTGCAATTTCTCTTTAGAATCACCCATAAGCACAGTATCATCAGCAAAAAGTAACTGTCACTTCCTGTTTTTTATTTTATTCCCATAATTTTTAAACTCCCCCCTCTCCCCCAACACCCTAGCATTTACTTCTTTTACAACCCCATCTATTAATATATTTAACAACCATGGTGACATTACACATTCCGGCTAAGACCTACTTTTACCGGGAAATAGTCTCCCCCCTCTTCTACCAAACCCCAATCTGAGCCTCAAATCCCTCATAAAAACTCTTTACCCGCATTTAGTAACTTACCACCTATTCCATATACTTGCAACATCTGCCCCATTGCTCCTTTATCCACTCTATCATATGCCTTTTTCTAAATCCATAAATGCAATAAAAACTTCCCTACCTTTTCCCAAATCTGTTACAATATGCTTTTTAAAGTAAATACCTGATCTACACATCCCCTACCCACTTTTAAAAACCCCCTTGCTCATCTGCAATCCTGCATTCTGTCTTACCTCTAATTCTTTCAATAATAACCCTACCATACACTTTTCCTGGTATACTCAGTAAACTAATTCCCCTAAATTTTACAATCTGTCATGATCCCGTCAGTTTCCAGCTGCTTTACCCCCTTTCATTGTACGTAATGCCCCATGTACCTCCCCCACACTTTCATCCTGCTCTTCTTCACTCCAAAAAGGTATAACCCCCTGGTCAGTGCATGAAATTTCCGCCCCCTTTCTTTGTCAAAATTTAAAAGTTCCCAAAGTATTCTCGCATCTAAACCCCAAAACTTTCATCTCCCCATCTACTACTCTCCTACTCTGTTTTTAGCTGACAAATCCATTTGCTCCCTAGTCTTTTTTAACTTGTTTAACTCACTCCAAAGTTTTTCTTATTTTCATTAAAATTTATTGACAGTGCCTCTCCCACTATATCATCTGCTCTCCTTTTGCAGTCTCTCACCCTCTTTTCCTTTCTTTTACTCTCCATTACTCTACTCTTCTTATAACACTTCTGTTTGTAAAAACCTCTCTAAGCTTTCCTTTTCTCTTTTATCACACCCTTTACTTCATCATTCCACCAATGACTCCTCTTTCCTCCTGCACCCACCCTCCTATAACCACAAACTTCTGCATTTAATGTGCCCAAGAGTGATTATTATTACATAATAGAGATATGTGCTCATGGAGAATGTAAACAAACCGAGTGGCCTGCGCCGTATTTGAAAGACCACTTGCCGTATAGAAAGTTTTGGTCATAATTTGAGATCGCCATATTAGCAGAATGCCATAAGGCAAAATGCCAAAAAGTGGGACTCTACTGTATTAATAGTGTCAACCCATTCACAACTGCATATTGGAATGGACAGTGACATCATTTGTTTACTCTTGAACATAGCCAAAACAATCGAACATTTCTCCTACGTTGAGCTCAATTTCAAGGTACTTTTCATCATGAAAGCAATCAAAATCATATCTATTTCTGTAACATATCTTCCATTCTATCAAATGAGATGAAAAAAACGAGAATACAACCAAAAAACAAGAACACAACCATAAAAAACCATACAAAAATACTGCTAAGGGGTGGCTAATTGCTGAGAAGTGAACTCCATTATTTATGCTTAGATTTCTTTCATTTTTGGTGTACGTTAAGAAGCATCCTTCCATCATACATTGCCCAAGTTTCAACAAGATAGTCCAACAAACAAATGAGATACAATTCCCTAGATCAAGAGCAAGAGCCCCTCACCAGTGTCAAGGAACCTGCCTTAAGTCTGCTCACTTATGGAAATTTTGCTTGCACGTTGAAGCAAAAAATCGACCCATCGACTGCTCATATTTGGAAAAACTCGCACATGGATGTGCTCGCAAGTAGAGGTTCCACTGTAGTTCTTATATTTATTTCCTTTCATCTCTCTGGGGACGTAGAAAAGAATCTTTCCTCTGCAAGTCATGCATGTCATAAGATGCGATTAAAGTGCTGGGAGCATTGGGCTAATAACTCCTGTATAACTTACTAAAAATAATAATAAGAAAACTTTATAAAAATTGGATGTTTAAATATGTGTGGATGTAGTGCAGATCATAAAGAGATAATTGCCAGTGTTGTGAATGAAAAGAAGTTGGATGTCTTTCCTATTAGCGAAACAAAGCTGAAAGCAGTAGGTGAGTTTCAGTAGGGAGAAATAAATGGGATTAGGTCAGGAGTATCTGAGAGAGTTAGAGATAAGGAAGGGGTAGCATTAATGTTGAAGGATCAGTTTTGGAAGGAAAAGAGGGAATATAAATTTATAATTTCAAGGATTATGTACATTAAAATAAGGATTAGATGCGAGAAGTGTGTAATAGTAAGTGTTTATACACCTGGAGAAGAGAGGACTGTAGAGGAAAGTGAGATTTTGGAAGATGTTAACCGAGTGTTTAGGGAGTTTTGAACTAAGTGAAAGTAACTGCGGTAGGGGACTTGATTGAAAAAAGTGTGAGAAATGGTTATAGAGGGTGTGATAGGTGTGTTTGGGGTGCCATGGGTAAATGATAATGGGGGGCCTTTGATTGAACTTTGTATAAAAAGAGTTTTGGTGATAGGTAATACATATTTTAAGAGATATGATATAGGGCATAATGACAGTATAGTCTACTGGACTATGTATTGGTGATTGAGACACTTATGCAACATATGGGAATCTTTATTGAGGAAACTTTTTGCCACACAGTGGCTTCATCAGTCCAGTACAAAGCAGGAAGGTGTAAGGAGAGGAGGAGTTTGAGGTAATCAGTCCCTCAGCCTGGAGTCGATGAATTCAGTCCGTCAGTCTTGTAGAATATACAGCATAGGGCCGTAGAAGTGGCTTATGTGCTTTAGTCAAATGTCAGATGAGGCGAAGCAGGAGGAGGCGGGGTCATAGTGGAACCATCCACTAGTCTAAGTTAGGGCTTCATCCAAAGGTTGGACAAGGTTGAGGAAAATTTTTTGTATCAAGACGGCCTACTTAGACTAGTGGATGGTTCCACTATGACCCCGCCTCCTCCTGCTTTGCCTTACCTGACTATAGTGTATAAGCCACATCTATGGCCTATGCTGTACATTCTACAAAATTGATGGACTGAACACATCGACTCAAGGCTGAGGGACTGATTACCTCAAACTCCTCCTCTCCTTACACCTTTCTGCCTTGTATTGGATGGAGGCTGGGGGCCTGGCGGGGTTTGCTTACCTGGGTGGCTGGCTGCCTGGCTGTTGCTTGGCGGGCTGCCTGGCTGGTTGGATGGATGGCTGCCTGACTGGCTGGATGGCTGCCTGGCTGGATGGCTAGCTGGCTGGATGCCTGGCTGGCTGGTTGCCTGGCCTGTGGCTGGAGGCCTGGCTGGCTGGCTGCCTGGCTGGCTGGTTACCTGGCTGGCTGGCTGACTGGCTGGCTGC
Source organism: Cherax quadricarinatus (assembly GCF_026875155.1). Lineage (NCBI taxonomy): Eukaryota > Metazoa > Arthropoda > Malacostraca > Decapoda > Parastacidae > Cherax > Cherax quadricarinatus. The sequence goes on along the minus strand of NC_069437.1, from coordinate 38,804,075 downwards.
CTGGCTGGATGGCTGCCTGGCTGGTGGCTGCCTGGCTGAGGCGCCTGGCTTGCCTGGCCGGCTGGAGGGACTGCCTGGCTGGCTGATGGCTGCCTGACGGGGGCTGGTGGCTGCCTGGCTGGCTGGTTGGCTGGATGGATGCCTGGCTGGATGGCTGCCTGGCTGGCAGGTTGAGTGTGCAGGGTAATGTTCACTCAAGGATGAACAACACTAGACTGGCTCACGATCCCTGCGCGGGGAGGCGGACTGGTCTGGTACACCGACTGAAACTTGTGGCAACAGCCGAAACTCGGACAAATTTGGCCAAAAGAAGTGGTCAAAACTCGAAGCAGCCGATACTCAGGCAGCCAATACTCGGGGTCCACTGTAATTCAACTGTATGAAAATCAGTTAAGTAAAAGAAGAATAACTAGGAATAAAAATAAACCGAGTTAATTTACATTAAAATTAAATAAAAGATCAGCTTACAATGATAGGCACAGAAATCACTCTCCTCCCTTTCTGTAGCTTCATTCATCAGGTACCCTTTGGCTCTCTTCCCGAACTGGCTCATGCTAGGACAGGTTTTGACATTGCTTACAATGAAAGGTGTTTGAAACTTCCTACCCTGCCTTCACCATCTCTTGTATCTCAGTAGTCCATACATATGATTCTCAGATCTGTGTTTGTGAATCTAATTTTGTTATCTTTTATTATCATTTCTTGTATCTGCGACGAATCATGGCACCCAGGAGGCCCTACAAGTGATGCTGGAAGTGACTAGAAAAAGTTTAAGCGGTAAAGTTTTGATGTTATGAAGAAAACTGAGATATTAGATAATCTTAAAAGTGGTGCATGTGTGGTGGAGACAACTTATGGACTTAACCCTTTGAGGGTTTTTCGTCGTACTAGTAAGTTTTACGCGTAGGGGTTTTTTGACGTACTAGTACTCATAAATTCTAGCGGCCTCAAATCTAGTGGGAGAAAGCTGGTAGGCCTTCATATGAAAGAATGGGTCTATGTGGTCAGTGTGCACAGTCTAAAAAAAATCCTGCAGCACACAGTGCATAATGAGAAAAAAAAAACTTTGACCATTTTTTTAATAAATCAGCGACTTTGCAGTGTATTTTCGTATGGTATTTATTGTTGTATTCTAGTTTTCTTGGTCTCATTTTATAGAATGGAAGACATATTACAGAAATTGAGATGATTTTGACTGGTTTTACAATGAAAGGTGCCTTGAAATTGAGCTCAAAGTAGCAGAAATGTTCGATTTTTACCAAACTTCAAAAGTAAACAAATCGTGCCAAGCGTGCAATACACGTTAACTGGTGAGTCTAATATTCTTTTACAAGTGCACCAATAATATTTATACCATTTTTTACACTAATGCAGTAGTCTGCATAACAGTAAATCTTATATTTTTTGTGAGAATAAAAATTCAAAGTGGAAAGCAAAAGAATATAAGAGGGCCCTTGAGACGTGACTGATGACTAGAGGAAATGTCATTTTAGTGCCAGGAATGTCTTTCTTGTTTATTCTGGACCATATTCGGAAATTGGCATCTTTTGAAATTTGTGTGAAATTGGCAAAATTGCTAAATTCTGACCACTGTACTGGATAGTTGAATTTACAAATGGGTGGTTTCTTGCACCCATTCGATAGAAAAAATGGAGTTCTAGCGAAATATTCATGTTTTTTGTCGACTAGTACAGTGAAATTGGCCTAAAATGGGGCTCAAAGTGGGCAAAATCGCCGATGCGTAAACATCGCCGAGACCGCTAACTTTGCGAGAGCATAATTCCGTAAGTTTTCTATCAAATTTCAAACTTTTGGTGTCTTTATGATCGGGAAAAGATTCTCTATCTTTTCATAAGAGAAAATAATTTTTTTTTTTTTTTAAATTTGGCCGACCCTGAGAACGAGTTTCGGAGAGGGCCTGTCGACCCTCAAAGGGTTAATGATGCATCAGCTCATAAAATTAAAATGAATGAGGCAAATATATGTATGGGCTTGTGCAGTGAATAACCCAGATTGTCACCTCCTGAAAAGAAGGACACAGATTACAGCAGATAGATAAAACTGGAAACTTATTTATTGAATGGACTGAACAAAACAGAGGTGTACCACTTAATTTTTATCTTAATTAGGGAATAAGTCTTAGAGTTCTATAAAACAGTGTGTGATGAGGAAGGAAGGACTGAACTAGTGTGTATGTTTAGCACAGGCTGGTTCCACAAATAACCCACACATAAAAGAGAGAAGCTTACGACGACGTTTCGGTCCGACTTGGACCATTTACAAAGTCACAGTGTGACTTTGTAAATGGTCCAAGTCTTACCAAAACGTCGTCGTAAGCTTCTCTCTTTTATGTGCCGGTTATTTGTGTATCATTCCAGTCACAATATTGTGCCTTTTTTTTGTTATTTAAAGGCTGGTTCCACAAGTTCAAGTTACATAATAGGTTACATACAATTAAGTTTTCTGGTGAAAGTTCTTCAGCTGATCATACAGCAAGTAATTCCCTGCTGAATTGCAGGAAATTATTTATGAGGGTGTCTATGAGCCACATCAAGTGTTTAATGCTGATGATACAAATGTGTATTGGAAGAATCTGTCAACAATAATGTACATCAGTCAACAAGAGAAAAGTGCTCCAGGTTTCAAGGCAGCAAAAGATCACCTCACTGTGTTGCTTTGCAGTAATACATTAAGTGATTTCAAGTGTAAGCCCATGGTTAGTTATGGCTCCAAGACTCATTGTGCTTTGAAAGGTATAGATAAAAAATACCTTACCAATAATTTGGAGGTCAAACAAGTCAGCATGGATGACAGCAGAATTATTAATTGGTTTAAGCATCACTTTATTCCTGAAGTCACGTTTTATTTGCATATCAAGAACTTTGCAGTCAAGGTTCTCTTCACTCCTGATAATTCCTGTTCTCATCCAAAGTCTTTGTTAGTGTGAACCAGCACGTAAAAGTTGTATTTTTACCTCCAATTACAACGTCTTTAATACAGTCACTGTATTGTGGAGTTATTAAGTCATTCAAGTGTAACTACACATGAAAAGTGAAAAAAATAGTCGCTTCAACATGCTCTTGCTCCAACATGATAGTACCAACCTTTTGGCATAAATTTAACATTGCAGATGCCATCAGCTGTGCCAGAAGTGCATGGAATGAAGTGCCTCAGTCAGCATTATATGCAGGCTAGGGAAAGTTATGGCCTAGTGGTGAATTCTTTCTCAGGGTTTCCCCTTGCTTGAGAGTCAGGTGCAGGAAATAGTTCAGCTGACAAGATTACCAGGTGATGGCTTTGAAGATATGCAGGAAGATATGAATGAGCTCTTAGAAATTGATGATGAAGATAGAAATCCAGAGGAAATGGTGGCAGAACTCAGCACACAGATACAAGGAGACAGATAACAGAGGAAGAAGACGAAAAACCTGAAGAAAAACAGCTAACATTGCAAGAGTTATGTGAGCAGTTCCATATTATTGGTAAAATTGCAGACTTTTTCACTTAAGAGGGCTCTGACAAATCTAGAAGCACTGCTCTCAAAAGGGGTTTAGAGTGGCAGTATAAAGTATAAACACTGGTGATGATTAACCCGATATAGTTCAGAATCTTAATGTAAAACTTCCACTTGATACAAATCGCTGGAAAAAATTTAAATGCAGAATTTTTGACCCTAGTGTAGTTGACAGCCTTTTAATCCCTAAAAGAGACTTTAGTGCCAAAGCCTCGACCATCCACCTCAGCTGACAATCAGCACCCATCCACTTCAACCCAGTAGGGCCACAACATCCCTCTCCACTCTGTTCAGACTCTTCGACAAACACCAGCAATTAAAATTTAAGGTAAAGAATATTATTTCTCTAACATTTGTAGCCTTAATGCATTCAACATAATACGTCTCAGTAACCATCTACAGTTACATTATCATGTTTATTTGTTTACAATTTGGATATTTATAAAGAAGTTGGTTGCCATTTTTGGGGGTAAAGGAACATAACACTAATTTTCCATAAGTTCTTCAGTTTGTTTTACACACTTTACTTTTGCATGCAGTTTTCAGGAACACAATTACAATGCTAATCAGTAGTCTACTCTAAATCCATCTTGTCTTCTGTAAATTCACTCTTTCTTTTTCTTGGAGATCTTCAAATACAGTGGACCCCCGGCATACGTTATTAATCCATTCCTGAGAGCTCATCGTATGCCAAAATTATCGTAAGGCGAATTAATTTTCCCCATAAGAAATAATGGAAATCAAATTAATCCGTGCAAGACACCACAAATTATGAAAAAAAAAATTTTTACCACATGAAATATTAATTTTAATACACACAAACTGACACTTACCTTTATTGAAGATCTGGTGATGATTGATGGGATGGGAGGAAGGGAGAGTGTGGAAGTTGTTAATGTTTAGAAGGGGAATCCCCTTCCATTAGGACTTTAGGTAGTATGTCCTTTTCCGGGGTTACTTCCATTCTTCTTCTAATGCCACTATGACCAGCTGACCATGGTGCAGCAACAGCTGACCATGGTGCAGCAACAGCTGACTTTGGTGCAGCAGCAGCTGACCATGGTGCAGCAACAGATGACGGTGGTGTAGCAGCAGCTGACTGTGGTGCAGCAGCAGCTGACCATGCTGCAACAGCAGCTCACCATGGTTCAGCAACAGCTGACTGGTGCAACAACAGCTGACCATGGTGCAGCAACAGATGATGGTGGTGTAGCAGCAGCTGACTGGTGCAGCAGCAGCTCACCATGGTTCAGCAACAGCTGACTGGTGCAGCAACAGCTGACTGTGATGCAGGAACAGCTGACTGTGGTGCAGCAACAGTTGACGGTGGTGCAGCAGCAGCTGACTGTGGTGCAGCAACAGCTGACGGTGATGCAGCAACAGTTGACTTTGGTACGATAGTACATATTTCCCACCCTTTTTACATATGATCGTTTAACCCTTTGAGGGTCGACAGGCCCTCTCCGAGACTCGTTCTCAGGGTCGGCCAAATTAAAAAAAAATAATTTTTTCTTACAAAAAGATAGAGAATCTTTTCCCAATCATAATGACACCAAAAGTATGAAAGTTGATGGAAAACTTATGGAATTATGCTCTCGCGAAGTTAGCGGTCTCGGCGATTTTGCCCACTTTGAGCCCCATTTTCGGCCAATTCCACTGTACTAGTTGACAAAAAACATGAATATTTCACTAGAACTCCATTTTTCCTATCGAATGAGTGCAAGAAACCACCCATTTACCAATTTCAACTATCCAGTACAGTGGTCAGAATTTAGCAATTTTGCCTATTTCACACAAATTTCAAAAGATGCCAATTTCCGAATAGAGTCCAGAATAAACAAGAAAGACATTCCTGGCACTAAAATGACATTTCCTCTGTTCATTAATCACATCTCAAGGCCCCCTCTTACATTATTTTGCTTTCCACTTTGAATTTTTATTCTCTCAAAAAATAGAAGATTTACTGTTATGCAGACTGCTGCATTAGTGTAAAAAATGGTATAAATAATATTGGCGCACTTGTGAAAGAATATTAGACTTTACCAGTTGACGTGTATTGGATGCTTGGCATGATTTGTTTACTTTTGAACTTTGGTAAAAATCGAACATTTCTGCTACTTTGAGCCCAATTTCAAGGTACCTTTCATTGTAAAACCAGTCAAAATCATCTCAACTTCTGTAATATGTCTTCCATTCTATAAAATGAGACCAAGAAAACTAGAATGAACAATAAATACCATACGAAAATACAGTGCAAAGTCACTGTTTTATTCCAAAAAAAACGGCCAAAGTTTTTTTGTTTCTCATTATGCACTGTGTGCTGCAGGATTTTTTTTATACCATGCACACTGACCACATAGACCCATTCTTTCATATGTAGGCCTACCAGCTTTCTCCCACTAGATTTGAGGGCACTAGAATTTAGGCGTACTAGTACGTCAAAAACCCTGGGTCGTAAGCCATACTAGTACGGCCAAAACCCTCAAAGGGTTAAGAGATGGTATCTCCAGCTATCTGTTTTTCGTTTATCCACACAAATAACAGTCTCTCAACATCTTCGAGTACTTGTGATCTCTGTTTCAAAAACAAACTTGCACCTTTTGCAAGAACAGCTTCCTTGATTGCCGTTTTGTTGGTTACAATAGTAGCGATGGTTGATTGGGGTTTGGTATACAACCTGGCCAGCTCCGAGACATGCATTCCACTTTCGTACTTAGCAATTATCTCTTTCTTCATTTCCATAGTAATTTTCACCTTTTTTACTGCACAGTTGGCACTAGAAGCTTTCTTGGGGCCCATGGTGACTTATTTTGCAGGTACAATCACTAAAAACGCTGTGAAAATATGAAATGTACCAATTGTATGCGTGGATGCGACCGCACTGGCTGGCTTGTAAACACTGGCATGCACGGGGCAGCTGAGGACACACGTGGGACGCGTCCCAGACGAATCGTGTGTGGCGGGTTTTTTAATGTGTGCCGAGGCAAAATTTTTGCGTTAAAATGTATCATATGCCGGATTTAACGTATGTCGATGCCATCGTATGCTGGGGGTCCACTGTACATTAACATGCTATTACTACACACACTGTTGATTCCAAATCCCCAGATACAGTGGATTTCTTAATTTTGCAATCCAAGGCTGTTTACTTGATTCAGCCCCTTTTTTCATGGCAGAGTTAAAAGCTCTTTTTATGACCATGTCCGTCTCTTCATATGTTGTTAGCTTTCTAAAAATGTGACTTTTCATATCTCATTATGCTTCACACTCATCAATAGTTGTGTAATTTCAAGCAGGCACAAATTAGTAACTTCTCATAAAAACAAAAGATTTGTGAATTGTCTTGTACATAATCAGGTTTGAATATATGGCATCTGTAGTCTAGAAAACCTGCAGTCTGTCACCTGTTCGGTCCAGTGGTTGCTGTATTAGATACTTTTAACTGTGTTCCATATTTATCCTAATACAGTGGTTAATCACATTCTGTTTACTTTGCAGGTAATCATTTTAATAGATGAACTGCACATGTATTGCCAGAATCCAATGATATAAAAGGTTATGTGTGTGGCAGAAACAGTGTACACATTTATGTGTAGCTTCAGCAGTGTGAGACATAAAGCTCACTACATTGTCGGAATTTATAAGTGTTATGTGTGGATACTTGGCATCAGAATTGGTTTAAGATTATGCAGGCCCCTGGGCTACAGGTACTCTGAGGCCCCCGATGATATTTTGAAAAGGAAAAAAAAAATAATCATAACAATCAGCAGTTCATTATATACATGATGTAATAACGTACTATAATTATGAACTTACATCAGTGATGTGAACGCTTTTCACTAAATTTCTGGAGGCTGTCCAGCTGGCAGAGGACCCTGTGCTGTAGCCCACAAAGCCCATGCCTTAATCCAGCCCTGCTAGGCAGTGATACTTAACACTTTACGTACCTTCAAGAGCCTCTGAATGTACTTTTACTTTATGCACTGAAATATTGTTTTACAACATTATCACCTACTTCAGAATTAACTTTATTCATCTGAAAAAAATGCACATGCATTAATCACCATGGCCTTCAAAATTTGTAAGAAAATGTGCAAAAAATGGCGTTGGTAAACTTTAATGTTGATGCTTATTTTTAATGGCCTCTGGGAGGCCATTTTAGTGCAGGATGAATGTAAACATCTGGTAATATTGCTGTTAGCAATTAAAATGCTTTTCTTCACTGTCCACCCTTTTTTTTTTTTTAGGTTCAGATACTTCCCGCCATTGTATATTATATTTTTAGTCTAATGCATGAGGGTATTTTTTGTTTTGTCAAATATTATCAGACTGTGTGTTTTATTTTCATTTCTCATCCACTATACCCTCTTAATGAAATCCCAAAGCTTATTAAGAGAAGGTAACTTTGTGCATTCTTTTAAAAATCAACCATACCCCCGTCAGTTTTAATTTGCTCTCTGGTGGTCTACTTCTAAACACGGTCTTACACCGTTTATTTTGTATCGTTCATTTCCTTCTACAATTCAGTAATTTTTTTTCTTTATCTTCATCCTTAAACATTTATATTTTGTCTTTCACACTTAGTTTGCTTAAAAACATTTGAATCTATCTTCCCCTTCTGTGTTTTTTCTCATGATGTATAAGAAAAAATATGAATCTATCTAGCCTGTGTTTTTTCTTGTGATGCATAAGAAAAAATTGAATCTATCTAGTGTGTGTTTTTTCTTGTGATGTATAAGGAAAAAACATTTAAGCCTATCATCTCCTTGTGTGTTTTTTCTTGTGATGTTTACTGCCTGACATTTCTGGAACTTTGAATAAGTCTTGTGTGTTTAGCAGTATTTAATAAGTGAATATATAAACTAATCAAGTGAGGTCATGTAGAAAAAATGTATCAGTGTTTAGTGTGTCAAAAAGACTTCGTTCATAATTCACTTTTAATTAATCACCTTAGAGTTCATAAAGTTAAGAAACCATTTCAGTGTTCAGAATGTCTTAAAAGTTTTTCTAATAAATCACAGTTAAATGCCCATTTAAAGAGTTCATACAGGTGAGAAACCATTTCAGTGTTCTGAGTGTCTAAAGGCCTTCACTCAAAGATCAGCACTAAACAAACACTTAAGAATTCATACAGGAGAGAAACCATTTCAGTGTTCTGAGTGTCTCAAGGCCTTTTTAAAAAAATCAACTTTAAACACCCACTTGAGAATTCATACCGGTGAGAAACCATTTCAGTGTTCTGAGTGTCTAAAAGTTTTTTCACAAAAAGCACATTTAAACAACCACTTGAGAGTTCATACAGGTGAGAAACTATATCAGTGTTCAGAATGCCTAAAGGCCTTCTCAGAAAAATCACACTTAAACACCCACCTTAGAATTCATACAGGAGAGAAACCATATCACTGTTCAGAGTGTCTAAAGGCCTTTTCAAGAAAATCAGATTTAATTACTCACTTGAGAGCTCATACAGGAGAGAGACCATACAAGTGTTCAGAATGCCTTAGGGCCTTTCAAAAAAAAAAAAAAACAATTGTTTTTTTATAATTTAAAAAAAAATTTTTTTTCTTAAACACACATTTGAGAGTTCATACAGGAGAGAAACCATATCAGTGTTCCGAGTGTCTAAAGTCCTATTCAAAAAAATCCTATTTAAATACTCACTTGAGAATTCACACAAAAGAGAAGCCATTTCATTGTTCAGTGTGCATGAGAGCCTTCTCTGAAAAATCTGCTCTGAAAAAACACTTAAAAATTCATGTTGGGGAGAAATCATATCATTGTTCAGAGTGTCAGAAAACATTTTTAAGAAAGTCAGATCTAATTACTCACTCAAGAATTCATACAGGTGAAAAACTATATCAGTGTTCAGAGTGTCATAAAGCATTTTTACAAAAATCTAATTTAAACTCCCACTTGAGAGTTCATTCCGGTGAGAAACCATTTCACTGTTCAGTGTGTCAAAAAGCCTTTTCAAAAAAATCATATTTAAGCATCCACTTAAAGATTCATAAGTAGGTACCTGGGTGTTAATTGACTGGTGTGGGTGGCATCCTGGGGGAGAATATTAAAGGAACCCAATGGAAATAAGACAAAACATACTTGACGACACATGACTTTCTCGGTTAATCATGGGATGGCTAACCCTCCTCAATTAAAATCTTGAACAAATCTTTTCATATCTTACAGTTGTTAGAGTAAACACATAATCTTTTTCACAGAAGTCCGATTTTAGAAAAAAAAATAAGGATATAATTATGAATCTAATAATGTATGGTTCAAATGTACTGCTCTATAACCTATTTCCATATAGAGTAAGAATTAAGTATTAATCTGCCCGAAATGCCTGGCTGCTAGTGGCCTTCTTTGCAATTAACCCTTAAACTGTCAAATACGTAATCTACTTCACTTGCGTAGCGCTCTGAGCATAGAAATACGTTTTATTTAATTTAAGAAAGCATGTATAAATCATGTAGATCTACGTTATGGGCTCTACATGAGTGAACGTAGATCTAATTTGGACAATTTAAGAGGTTAATATTTATGACGTGTAAACACACTCCATTGTAAGCTTTACAATTAATAAAGATTTGTTTTGGATTTTGATTTGATTTGAACACCAGAAAATGATACAGGTAAGTTGTTGAGAATATTATAAATTGTTATTAAAAATCTGCAAACTCGCCACCAGAGAGGTCCAAAGAAAAACACTTTATTTCTATAAAGCGGAGTGCAGATATTTTACAGTTAGGGTGATTGGCATATACAGTGGTCCCTCATTTTTCGTAATTTAATCAGTCCTGGAAGTGTGGACTATTATTGAAATTTTCGATTTTCAAATCAATTTTCCCATAAGAAATTACAGTGGCACCCTCTCAGCTAAACGATGGCATTAAGCTACGTTTAAATCCAGCTAAACGATACATTTTTAACGCAATAATTTTGCCTCAGCTAATGCCTAAAAAACTCACCCAACGCGATTCATTCACGACGTGTCTACGTGTGGGCCTGTGTGCGGCCTCAGTTGTTCCAGTGGTTGCCAGTGTTCTAAAGCCAGCCCAGTGTGCGGTCACATCCACGCATACAATCGGAAATTTCATATTATCACAATGGTTTTAGTGATGTACCTGCAAAAATAAGTCACCATGGGCCCCAAGAAAAGCCTCTAGTGCAACCGCGCAGTAAAAAAAAGTGAAAATTACGATGGAAATGGAAGAAAGAGATATTTGCCTAAGTACGAAAGGTGCGAGTGAGTGTCTTGGAGCTGGCCAGGTTGTATACAAAACCCACAATCAACATCGTACTATTTTGGCACAAACGGCAATCCATGGAACAGCTGTTCTTCAAAGAGGTGCAGTTTGTTTTCGAAACAGAGTTCGCAAGTTACTCGAAGATGTGAGAGACTGTTTATTGGTGTGGATAACGAAAAACAGATAGCAGGAGATAACATCTCTCAAGGATCATATGTAAAAATGCAGGGCGTGGGAAAATACGTACTATTGTACAATTGTCAGCTGCTGCTGCACCACGTCAGCTGTTGCTGCACCACAGTGAGCTGCTGCTGCCACCCACCAGGGTCAGCTTGCTGCATGCCACCACGCGTCAGATGCTGCTGCACCATGGTCAGCTGCTGCTGCACACAGTCAGCTGCTGCCTGCACAACAGTCAGTGCTTGCTGCACCACAGTCAGCTGTTGCTGAACATGGTTCAGCTGCTGCTGCACCATGGTCTGCTGTTGTGATACCACAGTCTCAGCTGCTGCTACACCACAATCAGCTGTGCTGTACCATGGTCAGCTGTTTGCTGCATCAGACTGTGTTGCTGAACCACAGTCAGTGTGCTGCACCATGGTCAGCTGCTGCTGCACCACAGTCTGCTGCTGCAGCACCACAGTCAGCTGCTGCTGCACCACCATCTGCTGTTTCTGCCAAAACATGACTCATCTCGAAACCTGTCCATCCAGGCCCTGCCATCATGTTTACAAAGCCAGTGGTGGCTGGTTGCATGCATTCATACGATACATTTTGTATTCATTCCAGTGTTTATAGTGCTTGTAAACTGCTAAATAAGCCACAAAGGCCAAGAAAAGCTAGTGCCAACATGTGTCAAAAAGCAGTGAGAAATATGTACTATCGTACCATGGTCAGCTGTGTGCACCACTGTCTCGCAGCTGCTGCACACAGTCAGCTGTTGCTGCACCCACAGTCAGCTGCTGTCCTGCCACCACAGTCAGCTGTTGCTGCACCATGGTCAGCTGTTGCTGCACCAGTCAGCTGTTGCTGAAACACAGTTGGCTGTTGCACAATGGACAGCTGTTGCCTGCACCCGGTCGCTGTTGCTGCCCTCAGCCGGCTGTTGCGCACCACGGTCAGTGTTGCCCCTGCACCATGGTCAGCTGTTGCTGCTCAGTCAGCTGTTGCTGCCCACAGTCAGCTGTTGCTGCCCACGGTCATCTGTTGTACAGTCAGTTTTTCATCACCACTAACAACATAATCATCCCACCATACATCATTATATCACCCTACATCAACATCAACACCCCTACCTCATTCTGTCACGCACCCCTTCGTTACTATCACATCTCAATGACCACTGCACACTCCTCGCAAGACATATATATATAATAAATACCTTCTACATCTTTGTAACTTCACACCCACGCCACCCTCCTCAACTACTCACTCGTACATCCCCATATAACCTCATCATCACTCTCTTAGATCCCTCTCTACTCTGCCCCTACATCCTTAGTCGTGTGTTGTCTAAGATGAAAACAACATCTTGTCTACGTAGATACATCCATGTACGTGTACATATAATAATTTCCACCCCAACTTACATAGTCTGATGAAAATATCACTACCACCCTACCTCCCTCATAATCAATGCCATCTTCGCTGTAATATAAATCGCCACCACCTAGCTAAATCCGACTAACATCTCCTACACCATCCACCTCACTTATCATTCCCACCCTACTCTATATCAGCCCCTTACACGCAATAATAACCATCACCTCATCTCTCAAGTGACTTGAAACCTGTATTCCTCCATCTCTTGACATATCACCACCACCCTACTCCTAAAAATAACCTCTCCATCACCTCCCAGCACATCTCAGTCACCCCATATCACCACTCATCCATACACCTTCTAGTCACTCTCCATATCTCCTGTTCTGTCACTCCCGCCTACATTTATAAAGTCATCCTCTCACATATAACTAAGAGTCCACTCATGCTGTGTACCAACCCCTCCTCTTTCTACTATACTCCCCCGTCCCCTTCAATACAACCCTCCTCCAACCAATCCTGATAATAATCTCTATACTGTGTATAACTCAACTAACACCCCCCCAACCCATGCCTAACCCTCTCACTACCATCACTACTGACCCATACTAAGATAATCCCCCTCAACAAACTAACCGTTCATCTCACCTAGTACCTAAAAAATATGTAAATAAAATTAAGACCACGCTCCTAATGTTGATATGTAAATTATCAAGTCAGATGTTCATCTCTACTGAGTAAATGTGAAAAAGTGTGTCCTCACCCCTATCCTGTGAATACGCCTATATCTAAGTGATAAGTGGCAATAGACTAGATGATCCACTCATCACGTGGTCGTCCTGTAATTGCTACCACTCTTCATAATCAGATATCAATACTCCTCATACAGATGTACCTGTTTCCATTGTCTTCCTCTCGTCCACCTCAATAAAAACCGTAATACTTACCTCACATACTCATATTATCTTGAATTGTACACCTGAAATGATTTTACTCCATTTCACACCTTACCTTACCACCATGTTGTCCCATTATATCATCCACATTACTCGTTCCTGCAACCCAACATCTCCTCTACGCACACCATTACCCCCCCTAAACGCTTGTCAACATGTACAGCTGTGAAGAACAGTCTTTGTGCACATAATGAAAGTGTAGACATTATAGTGTCATGTACACTTCGTGTGTGTCAATAAACCAAAAAATTTCTACCGTAATCTATTTGACAAGATGCCCACGCCCTAGAGTATTTATTCTCTTTTGTTCCTTTGCCCTTACACCGACTGCCCCCCCGGACAGAATCGAATCTGTCTTCAAGTTACTGGCTCTTCTGTAGAGAAGGGAGTAAAGAATCCGCCGTCTGGCAGCAGCGTACAACCCAGAAAAGCACAAGCTGCTTTTACTAGGGCTATAATAGTTACTTCTCTTTCTGTTTTTAATGCCACTTGAGGCCAGCTCGTATGAGAGTCACTGGTGTCCTGTCTACAAAAAAAAACTGTCAGCAGAGTGAGCTCTCTCTTGTTTATGAGGTTTCTGGTCTGTAACTCTTCCCTAAAAAATTGAAGGACCAAGAACTATTTTCTCATCTGACTAACATGTTGCCAGATACATGGCTATGTAACAGCCCTTTGTCAGCGGTGATGTATTCTCATAATTCTTTACCATCTGATCCCAACATTTCAAAAATCTCCGTGTATTCTGAAGAACGGCAACTTCTTCCATCTCTCTTCCTTCCCTCTGCAGCAAGATTCTGAGACTGCGATCCTGTTTCTTGTTCTTGCTGAAGCTCTTGGCAGCTCCTCAGTGGTGAGGTCTTCATTGTGGTCTTCCACAAACTCTTTCCACTCCTCCAAACTCACATCCAACCCCTTGGAACTCCCCAGTGGCCACAATAGATTTCACAACGACATGGGCTCATCGGTCAGCCACAAAACCCTTCATAATCCCTCTTGTCGACACAATTGGCCACAATTTTCTCCAAAAGCAGAGTTCAAATCCATGGTAGTCATTTCCCTCCCTAGCCTTACCTATAAGGACTTATGCAGGTGGATGATACTGAAGTGTTCTTCAAAAATCTTTAGGTTCAGTGAGTGCCTCATTAAGCCACCTTTCAAACATTGCTTTGGGTAGAGTTTTTTAAAGTTTGAATTGGACTTCCTCTTCAAGGGGGGCTCCTTGGCGTGGTGAAGAGGATCTTGGCCTGAGGAATTAGGACCTGTTGCTCTACTTCTCAGATCCGAACCTAATTACCCCCCAATCCCCCGTTCCCTACCATCCTCCCCATCCTCCCCTTTTTCCTTTCCTCCTCCCCCCTCCTCCCCCCACCCCCCCCTTTTCCCCTTTCCCTTTTTGGCCCTTTTTTTTTCTCCCACGGGCACCTGTTCCAGGGGGAAAGGGTACCGGGGCCCCATCCTATTCCTTTGAGGTTTTTGGGCAGGGGGCGTAGTTTGCTGTGAATCTGGTTTGCCGGGGGATGTCCTATCCCTCCCCGGTATCCCGAGGGGGGCTTTGGGTGTTTTCCGGGCGACGGGTGACTCGGGAAGCCACCTTTTGGATTCCGGGGGGGTGGCCGAAGGAGGTATGCTTTGTGGGGGTTTTCCCGGCTCCCCTCTCTTTTCCCCACCAGGTAGCTCGGCAGATGTGGGGTTGCTATCCCGGATTGCCATTTTATGGCATATGGATGGGGGTATGGCAGGGTTCCCCATGCTGCTCTGCGCTACTTGCGGTGCTGAGGTCCTTTTTGGGCGCGGAGGGAGATTTCTGGCCCTTTCATCCCCTGGGGAACACCCCTTTCCCCGGGCCCCCCCCTTTTTTTTATCTTTTTTTTATTTTTATTTTCTTTTCTTCTTTTTTTTTTTTTCTTAAAAAAAAAAAGAAAGAAGAAACCCTAACCGGGCAGCCCTATCCATGAACCTGTCCCCCGGGGCCCTTTTTGAACGCCCCCCGTTTGACCCCCCGTTTTGGACCCCCTTCGGAACTCCTATGCCTCTGTCCCTCTTGCCGGGCTGTTTCCTCACCCCTTCAGGTATGGGGCCTCACTGACTCCTTCGATTTATCAAACCCTTCGCTCTCCTTGACTTGCTTCCTGCCTCTCCCTCTACGGTGCGGAATTTTCGAATCCCCGGGCCCGTTCCACGTTGGCCAAACTCTGGTCCCGCCTAAACGACAACGACAATTCCCTGCGATGAGCTCTCCACCTTCTCGTTCTTCCAAAAAAACACACGTCTTCACTACCTTTCCACCTCAGTTTTAGACTGCACAATGGACAAATTCTTTCCCTTACGACCACCACCCCCTCTACGCCTAACTTTCTGACCACAGTTTTGGGAAGGCACCCTACCCATTTGTAAAGATATTTCTTTTCATGCTCTTAAGACGGTACGTGCACTGCCCATACAGAATGCTACCCCGGCTCATGGTTTTCTCGTCTTTCCCATATCCGATACTGTTCCCTGTAACTATTGAAAAGCATCAATCCCTCAATTCTTGTAGTGGGACCGTCATTCTGTCGCCCCATACATAGATCCAACAAAATTTCCAGACATGTGCAACTGACATTCTTTGAACAGCTGGAACTCCAAGATCTCCCAATCCTCAAGGTAGACACTTTCGTTCTTCCATGCCTCGCGGGCGGGAGACTATACCCTAGCAATGTGGCTCGTTTAACTTTTGACAGCCGTGAACCCCATCCTCAGTTTATGGTAGCAGGAACATCAGTTACAAGTTTCGAAAGGTGATCCCAACACTCCGCAACAGTGAGAAATTGCTGGCGATTTGGCCATCCAGCGAAAATATTGCGATCTATCGCTGATGCCCAGTCTGTGGTGCGATGACCATTCTAATACGCCTTGCAAATCGACCTCCCTCTTGCCTTAATTGTCATGAGGTCTCACCCTTCGTACTCATCGCCATTGTCAAGTCTACTTAAACGAGCGGGAAAACCGTTAACTCAAAGAGGCGGAAGGTCTCCCTTATGCCATGGCAGTTTCTCATCTCCGCCTCCAAGGGAGACTACCTGGTGTTTCTTATTCCCGTGTTTCAAAATGTCCCCCCACTTCTGGTATCCCATCTTCTGCACCCACCTCTGTGGTTACCTCTCCCATAGTCACTCCTGTAGCTAATTCTTTTGCTGTCCTTGGCTCAGACGTCCCTACTTCAACGTCTCAGTCTGATCTTGCTTCTTCGTGTTCTCTCTCACAAGCCTCAGTAGCCTAGCACCAACAATGGAGCTCACACCAGTTGTTTTTGGTAATATATCCTCACTATTGCTAGTGGAGTCCTCTTGTTTGCTATTTCCTGTGGTATTTCTAGTTTGCAATATTGGTTTTATCTTATCTTTGACTACACTTGTTTCCCCACTATGGCTCCTGTCCCCTATGAGGTCATTTATATGTATTCCTTCCTGCGAAAAATTTTCCCGACTACCTGACAAAATCTCCAGCTTCCACCATTACTGGTCTCCCAGACAGCACCTCCACTTCACCCTTACGTCTCCCAGGACAGCACTATCAGCCCCAACATTTTACTGACTACCAGGACATCACCTCCTGCCTTACAGTTCTGACTACATGGCCAGTATCAAGGGCAGTACCAATTCAGCCCACGACTTTTTTATTTCCCATCTGTTTTGTAGAAAGCTTCCAGTTTTCTATGAAGGCAGCCTTTTGAAGTTATCCACTTTTAATACCTTGTGATTTTTAGTCCCACAGATTTATCTCATTTGGGCATACCCAAAAACACTTTTCACCCTGATTTAATACTGTTGTAGCTAGTTCTTGGAATCTTCACTATCATAGTTGGCCTGTGATACTCCAATACTGAAACTATGAATAGTCCAAAACAAAAGCATTCACATTGCTAAACTCACAAACTAGTAATTTTAGTCACTTAGGCCATAATACCAACTTACCTCATAATTTTGTAATATTTTTAAACTTAAAGATTTAATTAAGTATGCCCGAAATGCCTAGCCTTGCTAGGTGTTTTCTAAGTTGGTTACACTCTGTAATTATTTATTTTATTTTTACTACATTACACAATACAATAAACCAAATTCTGTAAACTCAGCATTGTAAATCCTTATAGAGAATAAACTTTGAATTGAATTGAATTGGATATCTGCACAAGGGGCGTAACAACCAATTTCCACAAAAAATGATAATTTATCCATGTGGGAAGCCGTTTGATTGACTGCAGATTACACAGAGCTTCAATAATGATTTGAATGGTTTGATTTACAGTAATTCTACTAGCAACCTCTTGAATATTCTATTAACCCTTTCAGGTTTTTTCCAAGGCCAAAATCTGAAGTGGTGCACCAGTGTCCAAGAAATTTTGAAAAAAAAAAAAAAATGATCCTCTTACAGAAATAAAGAAGACATATTTTTGTGAAGGTATAAGACAAAAAAAAAAATCTGAGTCAGTACTTACCAAGATAAGTGCCAAGAATTTGTCCAAAAATGATGTGGTGCGGCAGCTCGACGAATTCCACATAACGCGCATTAACATTATTTTGTGGTTTTAGTTGTTTTTTTTCTTTCTTTTTCCACATTTTTTGCTATTCCTACTAACAATTGGGCCCTGAGAGACAATACTGTATATAATGTAATATACATAAACTCACTGTAATGAACACAATAACCGCACTAAAGTTATTATCATATTCTTGTTTACCACTGTTGTTTATTACAATCAAACATCACAAATATTGTATAATACAATGTTCTATCATTTATATTCTATTTACAATCACTGGACATGGTTTTAGAACTGCTGGAGCTTGTGGAACTCCTTGAAACAAGGCACCATGCACAGAGTTACCTTACATTCCTCACACAAAACCGAGAGTCTTTCCGTCTTTGTCAGTCGTTTTGTTTTGCACAGACGATGCAACTCTTCTGAGGGCAAAATTTTCTTCTGAGATGAAGGAAGTTTGTATTATGAAATATCACCTTCCTCATCAAACGCTTGGGTATATCCCCTGGAGTAATTCTAGGACCTTGTTGTATAGCAGGTTTTTACCTGGTACAGTGGAGACCCCGCCCCCCGCAATAAACGATCACCTCCAAATGCGACCAATTATGTAAAGTGTATTTTATGTAAGGGCGTTTGTACTGTATGTTTTGGGGGTCTGAAATGGACTAATCTACTTCACAATATTCCTTAGGGAACAAAATCCGTCAGTACTGGCACCCTGAAACATACTTCTAGAGTGAAAAAATATCGTTAACCGGGGTCCACTGTACGTCATTATGAAATTGTCTGACAACAGACAACAAAATTCACCATACGGTGGTCTGTTTGCCAGTCTTTTATTTGGTACATGTTATTATATGCATTGAGGGCATTGAAATGTCCCATAGATGGAAGAAAAGTTTCATGTACCACTTTTAACTCTTACGAACACAGTCCAACAAAACCAATCTGCATGTCACACTTGTCACAAGCGCATGTTTTGTGTATAATCAATCACTGACACTGTTTTTGAATACTTTCATTAGTCACTCGACCACTTGCCACTTGTCTTGCATTTCATTACGGTGAATGGTTTGTCCAACAATGTGACATCTCGTATGTCATATGCCACCGTAATGCCATGATGTTATTGGCAGTAAACACCTGCATGTCATCCCCACGAGTACCTCGTTGGAGCCTGGGCTAGTTTACATAAGAACGCACAGTGCCACACACATCTGTCTTGTTCACTTGCATGAAATCACTGAGTAATGGGGCCTTTGTGTACCAGTTATCGGTATATATGTATGCCCCTTACACGAAGAATAGGGGCCATCATGTTTCTCACTATCACCTGAAGATACCCAATAACACTTGGTATCCTTTCAATGTTTTACTACACCCGTTTATACAACAATACCAACCCAGGCCACTGTCACAATCACAGAGTACAAACAGTTTTATACCAAGAGCGTTTCCCTCTTGCTCGGTAAATACTGCTTGAAATGACAACTACCTTGAACAAAATCAAAGTACCGTCCAATTACAAGATTCTTGAATGATTAAAGTATATCCTGAACCTTTGTTTTGAGATACATGAAAACATTTCTAACTTGTAATAACCCCGTCACTTCTGTCAAGCATGGTTTTGTCAGAGAAGGGCAACATACATAAGAGTAAGATAAACTGTTCACTGTATGATTTTCACTGAAGACCGGGGAAGAAATTAGCCGATCTGTGGACCAGTATGCTTTTTATTATATTATGCTTATATACGTGAGGCATAAGCATTATTTTGCAAAAAGCAAATCATTTCTGCAAACAGCGACTCTCTTTCCACCTGTGTAGCCTTGACTGTGGTGATAATATCGTAATTTTGCCATGGTGTAACTCAAAATACTTATTACTTTCCTGACAATAATTTCCATCAATGGCTGTCAAAGAAAAATTCCAAAAAAATTTCCAGTTTCATTGGCCGTGTTCCAAGGGACAAGTAGTAGAAATTCCACTTAGAGAGTCATCAAAGTGGTGAGGCTTTGGGAACAAAATTTGGGGATTATTGCTGCAATCCCACATATGGTTTTGCTGGTGGATACTGGACATCAATAGGCTGGGTGTAACGGGTGGTTGTGGTATGTGGCGGGCTGGTGGCTCGATCGCTCCGCTTTGTCCTTGAACTGACGTGTCCTCAGCGAGGTTCCCAGCGTGGCCTGGTTGAGTCACGCATGGCGGTGCCACTACCATCACCCACTAACACCATCCACTTATGCCTGTGGTCTATCCAGCCAAGTGTTAGCCACATCTTCCTCACAATCACTACCTAAAACTGGTGTAGGTGCCACGGATGACTTACTCCGGGATGTACTTCCGTTCCCTGGGCACAGCATAGGGTACACTACCCTAGCGGCATGCGGCGGGGCGACATACTGGCGCTCACTGAATATGATTCCTCACTACACTACTCGAATGATTCGTCGAGCGCAATAAAATCACAATCACGACACTAATCATCGTCCAATACTGAAGTCAGAGGCGTGGCCACGCGAAAATATAGTTTTCTCATGCCGTTGAGGAACAACCTACCGTGAGTCACGAGTGCCCACCACCAGAGGTAGAAGGTTGAGGATCGACAGGGTTTTTCTGCACTATTATCGATATCCTGGTCCATTTTTCTCGGTCACTAACTGATCCACATCCACTCTTTATTTATCCTCAACCTATTTTTTAAAAAGCTAACACAACGTTCTGGCCTCTATAACGGACTTTGAGTTTGTTCCACTCAACCACAACCAAACCAACTTTCCTATAACATTCCTGATCTGAATTTTCCCAAACTTAAAACCATTGGCTGCGAGTCCCTTGTATAGCTAATATTTTCAGCACACAATTTACATCCCCTTATTTATTCCTGTCTTCCATTTTTATACACCTCATCATATCCCCCTAATTCTACTCTTTCTAGAGAGTGCAGATTCAGGGCCCTTAGTCTATCCTCATAGGGAAGGTGTTTCCTGATACATGGATCAACTTTGTCATCCTCCTTTGTACATTTTCCAGAGAATTTATATCCATTCCTGTAAGAAGGTGACCAAAACTGTGCAGCCATAATCTAAATGAGGCCTAACAGGATGTATAGATTGGAAGAACAACCTGAGGACTCTATTATTTATGCTTCTTGATATGAAGCCAATGGATTCTATTAGCTTTAATGCGAACACTATGCACTGTTGTCTTGGTTTTCAGAATTACTGCTAACCAGAACTCCTAAATCTTTTTTCCGCACTCCGCAAATTAAGATCTACTTTATTTAGTTTATAATGTTGGCATGGTTATTTGTCCCTGTCCAACATTTAGAAACTTTGATTTGTCTATATTAAACTGCCTCTGCCACTTCTCCGTCCAACTGCATCAGTCTATTCAAAATCTTCCGAGTGCTCGAATGTCCTCGTCAAATGAATCGACGGCCTATTTTGTGTCAACGGCAAACTTGCCGATGTCGCTCTTTATGCCCTCATCTATGTCGTGTATGTAGATTGTGAACAGCAGGGGCCCGACACTACCCCTGCCGAACACCGCTCGTGACACCTCCCCCACTCTGATTTCTCCCCATCTATGCAAACCTCTGGCTGCCTATTTGTCCAACCATGCCTCTATCCAGGAAAAAATTTCTGCCTCCTATTCCATGTGCGTTAATTTTCCCTCCATAGTCTCTGATGTGACCCTATCAAAAGCCTTACTGAAGTCCAATACACAAATATCATTATCATTTACCATGATCTACTCCCTCAAAAATACCTTAGTGAAAAAAAGTTAATAAATCCGTAAGGCAGGAATGCCCCTTTGTAAAACCATCAGGATTCGTTGTTAATTTAATGCTTTTCAAGGTGGCTAGAACTGCCGTCGGCAATTATTGATTCCATAAATTTTCCACTATGGAGGTTAGGCTATTAGGTCTATAGTTTCGAAGCTAAGGACCTGTCACCTGTTTTGAAAATAGTATCGTCACATTTGCCATTTTTCCCACTTATCTGGCACCATGCAGTTTTGTAGTGATATGTTGAAATGTTAGCCAAAGGTTGTGCTAAGCTCCTCTTTACATTCCTTTAGAACCCTTGCATACAGTTCAATCAGGGCCTGGGGATTTGTTAGGTTTAATTTATCTATTTGCCTAAGGACGCATGTCACTTGTGACCCTAATAGTGCCACAGTTTAATTATCGTCCTTTTTCTACATAATTTATCATTACTGGAATATCGCTGGTATCCTCCTGTGTAAAAACTGAGAGAAGTATGTGTTAAAAATTCTAACACATTTCCTTATCAACTGTTCCATGACTGAAACCCGAGGAACTTTTGAGTGGGCCTATCTTGTCCCTGATCTTTACTTCTGTAAACCTGAAAGAATCCTTTTGGGTTAGTCTTTTCCGATTCTCTTGCAACTTTAACCTCCATAATCTACTTTTTGCTTTAAACTAATCTCCACATTTTTTATTTCTCTCTTAACTGAATATATCGTTTTCTTAATTGTCCCTCTCCTGCTTTTGATTTGCCTATAATATGCCTCTCTTTTGCCATCAGATATTTTAATCTATTGGTTCATCCATTTAGGATCATTATTTGTTTGTCTTGATTTCCCTATTTGGAACATAATTTGACTGAGCAGCTAGAACTAGCCGCCCCTAGAAAGCATCATATACGGCAACCATCACCTACCTACCTGACCCTTAGTCCAGGTCATTCCAGTTCATCCCCCTATAGTAATTTTTCAGTCCCTATGAACTCGAGCCCAAGCGAAAGTCAGGGACGAGACTTGATTGCCATTATTAGGGGAATTCCATGATATATTACAAACTGATGATTTGTGATCACTTTTCCCCCAAGCTCATCATTAACCCTCAAGATTAATAATTATGTTTCCCCTACTGCAAGAACCAAGTCCAGGAGGTTATTTCCCCTAGTTGGCTCTGTCACAAAACTGTTTTAAAAAACAATCCCTGGATCGTATCAAGAAAGTCACCTCTCTAAATTTCCTGTCAAATTGCTCCAGTCCGACAATCTGTCTATAGTTGAAATCTCCCATTAGCAAAACATTTTCGTATGATAAATGCCTTACGAATTTCGTCCCATAGAAGTTTTACTGCACTCCCTATCAAGATTGGGCCCCTGTTAAATCATCACCCAAAATCAGTTTTTTCTCGCCCCTCGAGAAGCTGTAACCAAACAATTCAGTGGCTGACGCATCTAATTTAATATCTTTCTAACACACACAATTTAAATTGTCTCTGACAACATCCATACTCCACCACCTTTCCTGTTGACCCTGTCATGTGAATAATTTATAGCCTGTATGTGACATTCAGAGGGCATCTCTCTATCTTTCAGATTGAGCCAGGTCTCTGTTAAAGCATAATATCTATGTTTCCTGCACATTGCAATTAATCTTAGACTCATCTATCTTAATTCTTACACTCCTGCTATTAGTATAGTAAACCTTAAGGGACAAGTCCCCTTGCTGCTCTCCTGCTGTCCTCCTTTGTTTGCTGACCTGATCTATTGCTTTATTTATAACTTCATGCTGAATGGGCCTTTTATAACATTTACTGTTTCACAACCCAAGTGGTTGCAACCTCTTTTTTTCCCCACACACAACACCATACCTCATCTTCCATCAGTTATAAAATCATAGGCATTTCACCAATGGCCTTCCTCAATCGATCTGCAGTGCTACCACCCCAGCCCCAGAGAGAATGTACCCCAATCCCTTGTCATACAAATCATGTTTGCCATAAAAGTTTGTTTTCCATTTGTCCAATGAATGGGATTGCAATTCTTTGCAGTATCCCTAGTCCAAGAGACCAGCAATTTACACCAATTGCCCTAGACAACCATTTCATTTCCAACTCCCTTCTAGGCAAGATGCTACATATGATGGATCCCTCCCTTAGACTAATGAAATCTAATAGCTGACCTGTACTTATCTAGCAGTCTCTTCTCTCCTACCCTCCCAATATCATTTCCACCCAGCACTGAGACAGATAATGGGCTTTGCTCCCCATTACCTGACATGATATTAATTTCCAGCCTTTGAAAACCAATGTACCCCAACACCAGCTCCAGGGAAGCACACTCCTATCTCTCATGCTTCTTATTCCTATTACAAAAAGCACGGTCAATGGTAATCTTACCTGAGAGTCACCAACCACAAGAATGCGCTTACCCCATTACAGGGCAGTAGTACCCTTACCTTCACTGGCCAATGAAGTACATTCATCCTGAAGAACAGAGAAGCGATTTCCTACCTTTCGATCTTCACTCTTAACTTTCCTTACTCTGATGCGCCTTCCATTACTGGAACTACTCGCCACTTGTAGGCAGTGCTGGGCTGCACCTCAAGGCTGGTAGCCGTAGCTGCCTCCCCAACTACAGCCTCCTCACAGCGAGAGACAGACTGCACCTCGCTGCTAGAAGCCTCATTCCCCACAACTCCAGCCACCTCACACTCTCTCCCAGACCCATTGAGGTGGACCTTCAGCCTCCTAATCTCCTCCTGGAGAAGCAAGACCTCCTCCTTCAACTCTCCAACCTCAATTTTTAAAACACTGCAGAAGCAAGCCATGCTTTGTAAACCGCCACAACTAATCCCCAAAGCAGCTCAGGGTCTGTGACCTCACGTGACGACTGACCACTGAGTACTGACGCTGACCACGAGTACTGACGACTAAACCACTGATACTGACGACTGACCACTGAGTAGGTCGGTTGCCGTGTTCCTCCCTTAAGTCAATGTGACCTGACCGACTGGGTTTGGGGGTGCATTGGCTTAACCCGGGTAGGAGATTTGGACCTTGCTCGCATGGGCCAGTAGGCCTTCTGCAGTTTTTCCTTCGTTCTATGTTCTTCTTAATTTCGTCTTCATTTCCACTTCCATCAGTGTCAGAACTATCAGATAGGAAGAGGAGAGTCCCAATTTTTCCGGGGAGTGAGAGCTGACTTGCGACAAGGCATGGTGAACAAGGGTGACTGAACCGGCTTCCCACAATGCTATGCAGGCGCCTAGATTTTTTTATGGCGCAACCCACCGCGCAAAACCCATTCTCTCACATGTGGGCCCTATGAGCGTTTTCCCGCGCTAAATTTTGACGGCGCTAAAATTTTTGGCGTAGATCTACGGTTTGGACACCTCAACGTAAAGCCGTAGATCTATGGGACAAAACCCCGAAAGGGTTAATAACCTCCTTAAATGAAGCTCTAGCTTTTTGTATTCTATTTCTAACTGTACTTGTATATTGGACAGCTTACCGTGTACTTTAAAATGATTTATATTTTTTGTTTGTGTTTGAAAAGGGGCACCTACAACCCATCCATTTACAGTCTGCTTTTTTGTCCAACGAAACCGTTTGTAACCAGTCAAGGGTTCGACCATCAAGGGTTCGGACCAGTCGACGGCTCAAACCAGTCGAGGGTTCGGGCCAGTCGATCCTGATCTGATCAGTGGGTCACTTATTTAAAACATACTGGGCGGTGATTTGGGCTAACAAGAAGGATCTACTTGAAATTATCTACCCAGTAATATGTGATTTGATTGATACAAAAGTATAACTTGCGTGTTGAAGAACCAGTGATTTCTGGCAGCTCCACAATGACGAACGGTTGAGCCCAACCCTTGTTTATCAATCGCTGTATCTAGCTTTTCTAGTTTTTTTCGTCTCCACAATAAATGCTATATTATCACTATAGTTGACTGGTGGAAATTTTTGAGGAAGGACGCTTTTTCTGTATAATAATTGCTTCTCGTTGTGTATTTGCGACCGCTGGTAACTACAGGTTATATGAAATTCACAGTATACGTCTGGGATTTCAAGAAAAAAAGAATCTAATGAAAGTCACTCCACTCCACTAAGTACCATTATAATACTGGTTAGTTGCTACTACAACGCTGTATTCTGCTATTTACTGGTATCACTAGATTATATGCGAGTAAAACTACAGGCCAGGAAGATTATTAAAACAGGTGACCACTGTGGTAAGATTCTGGCGACTTCTGGCACCTGCCTCTATAGGCTTATCACTTCATTTACAAATTCACCTGTTTTCAAATGACACTTTAGCCTTTATCATCTATATACTAGGGAGCCACTGTAGTATACACTATACACTATGTATACACAATGTTATCAGGGAGACTTTCTTTCCTCTGACAAAGAAAAGTTCTATTATTATTATTTTGCACACGGAACACAGGCCTATGATTCCCCTCTGGCAGTAAACTCTGCTAGGTACTGCACACTAATTCTCCTTTTTTGACTCGCTATATAATGTTTTCCGCCCAAGATTGGTTCCAGGCGCTAGAGGGATGTATCGTATAGGATTGATGGCACAAATTAAAGTTCTAGCACGTAAGAGCTAACGTGTAAACACGAGAAAACCCGGAGCACAATGAGGCATGCTGACACGGTTTGGTGGCTGCTTTAAGTCATTCAGTAAGTCAGTCATGTCATTCAGTAAGTCAGGCAAGTCACTCAGTAAGTCATTCAGTCAGTCAAGTCACTCAGTAAGTTAGTCAAGTCACTCATAAGTCAGTCAGGTCATTCAGTAAGTCAGTCAAGTCATTCAGTAAGTCAGTCAAGTCACTCAGTAAGTCAGTCAAGCCATTCAGTAGTCAGACAAGTCACTCAGTAAGTCAGTCATTCAGTAAGTCAGTCAGTCACACAAACTCATGTTTACGTCTTCTTCTGTGTACAAAGTAACACTTCATTACAAATACTGGTTATCTCTTGTCTAATATCTTTGTTTCTTTGTTAATTCTAAGACTTAAGTGCTTATACCTTTTCTTGCCACTTTCAGCAACACTGGTGTGGCTACTGGGTGTCATGATTGCTTGGCAGATACATGATATAGTGATTAAAATATCATAACACAATTCACAAACAGAACTGCCTTGTAGCAGAGGAAGACTGGACTGGACATGTATGAATTACGAATGCTGGGGTGGTGTCAGGGAGTGGTAAGGGATGGCGGGAGGTGGTGTCGGGGAGTGGTAAGGGATGGCAGGAGGTGGTGTCGGGGAGTGGTAGGGGATGGCGGGAGGTGGTGTCGGGAGTGGTAGGGGATGGCGGGAGGTGGTGTCGGGGAGTGGTAGGGGATGGCGGGAGGTGGTGTCGGGGAGTGGTAGGGGATGGCGGGAGGTGGTGTCGGGGAGTGGTAAGGATGGCGGGAGGTGGTGTCAGGGAGTGGTAGGGGATGGCGGGAGGTGGTGTCGGGGAGTGGTAAGGGATGGCGGGAGTGGTAAGGATGGCAGGTGGTGGTGTCAGGGAGTGGTAAGGGATGGTGGGGAGTGGTAAGGGATGGCGTGAGGTGGTGTCAGGGAGTGGTAAGGGATGGCGGGAGGTGGTGTTGGGGAGTGGTAGGGGATGGCGGGAGGTGGTGTCGGGGAGTGGTAGGGGATGGCAGGAGGTGGTGTCGGGGAGTGGTAGGGGATGGCGGGAGGTGGTGTCGGGGAGTGGTAGGGGATGGCGGGAGGTGGTGTTGGGGAGTGGTAAGGGATGGCGGGAGGTGGTGTCAGGGAGTGGTAAGGGATGGCGGGAGGTGGTGGCGGGGACTGGTAAGGGATGGCGGGAGGTGGTGGCGGGGAGTGATAAGGGATGGCGGGAGGTGGTGGAGGGGAGTGGTAAGGGATGGCGGGGAGTAGTAAGGGATGCGGGAGGTGTGGCGGGGAGTGGTAAGGGATGGCGGGAGGTGGTGGCGGGGAGTGGTAAGGGATGGCGGGGAGTGGTAAGGGATGGCGGGAGGTGGTGTCGGGGAGTGGTAGGGGATGGCGGGAGGTGGTGTCGGGGAGTGGTAGGGATGGCGGGAGGTGGTGTCGGGGAGTGGTAGGGGATGGCGGGAGGTGGTGTCGGGGAGTGGTAGGGGATGGTGGGAGGTGGTGTCAGGGAGTGGTAAGGGATGGCGGAGGGTGGTGGTGGGGAGTGGTAAGGGATGGCGGGAGGTGATGTCGGGGAGTGGTAAGGTGCGGGAGGTGGTGTCAGGGAGTGGTAAGGGATGGCGGGAGGTGGTGTCGGGGAGTGGTAAGGGATGGCGGGAGGTGGTGGCGGGGAGTGATAAGGGATGGCGGGAGGTGGTGGAGGGGAGTGGTAAGGATGGCGGGAGGTGGTGGCGGGGAGTGGTAAGGGATGGCAGGAGGTGGTGGCGGGAGTGGTAAGGGATGGCGGGGAGTGGTAAGGGATGGCGGGAGGTGGTGTCGGGGAGTGGTAAGGGATGGCGGGGAGTGGTAAGGGATGGTGGGAGGTGGTGTCGGGGAGTGGTAAGGGATGGCGGGGAGTGGTAAGGGATGGCGGGAGGTGGTGTCGGGGAGTGGTAGGGGATGGCGGGAGGTGGTGTCGGGGAGTGGTAAGGGATGGCGGGAGGTGGTGTCGGGGAGTGGTAAGGGATGGCAGGGAGTGGTAAGGGATGGCGGGAGGTGGTGTCGGGGGGGAGTGGTAAGGTGATGGCTGGGGAGTTGTAAGGGATGGCGGGAGTGGTGTTGGGGAGTGGTAAGGGATGGCAGAGGTGGTGTCGGGGAGTGGTAAGGGATGGCGGGAGGTGGTGGCGGGGAGTGGTAAGGGATGGTGGGGAGTGGTAGGGGATGGCGGGAGGTGGTGTCAGGGAGTGGTAGGGGATGGCGGGAGGTGGTGTCAGGGAGTGGTAAGGGATAGCGGGAGGTGGTGTCGGGGAGTGGTAAGGGATGGCGGGGAGTGGTAAGGGATGGTGGGAGGTGGTGTCTGGGAGTGGTAAGGGATGGCAGGGAGCGGTAAGGGATGGCGGGAGGTGGTGTCGAGGAGTGGTAAGGGATGGCGGGGAGTGGTAAGGGATGGCGGGAGGTGGTGTCGGGGAGTGGTAAGGGATGGTGGGGAATGGTAAGGGATGGTGGGAGGTGGTGTCGGGGAGTGGTAAGGGATGGCGAGGAGTGGTAAGGGATGGCGGGAGGTGGTGTCGGGGAGTGGGTAAGGGATGGCGGGAGGTGTGTGGCGGGAGTGGTAAGGGATGGCAGGAGTGGTGAGGGATGGCGGGAGGTGTCGGGGAGTGGTAAGGGATGGCGGGGAGTGGTAAGGATGGTGGGAGGTGGTGTCGGGGAGTGGTAAGTGATGGCGGGGAGTGGTAAGGGATGGCGGGAGGTGGTGTCGGGGAGTGGTAAGGGATGGCGGGGAGTGGTTAAGGATGGCGGGGGGTGGTGTTGGGGAGTGGTAAGGGATGGTGGGGAGTGGTAAGGATGGCGGAGAGTGGTAAGGGATGGTGGGAGGTGTGTCGGGGAGTGGTAAGGGATGGCGGGGAGTGGTAAGGGATGGTGGGAGGTGGTGTCGGGGAGTGGTAAGGGATGGCGGGAGGTGGTGTCGGGGAGTGGTAAGGGATGGCGGGAGGTGGTGTCGGGGAGTGGTAAGGGATGGCGGAAGGTGTGGCAGGGAGTGGTAAGGATGGCGGGAGGTGGGTGTCGGGGAGTGGTAAGGATGGGCGGAAGTGGTAAGGGAAGGCGGGAGGTGGTGTTGGGGAGTGCTAAGGGATGGCGGGAGGTGGTGGCGGGGAGTGGTAAGGGATGGCAGGAGGTGTGTCGGGGAGTGGTAAGGGATGGCGGGGAGTGGTAAGGGATGGGGGGGGTGGTGTCGGGAGTGGTAAGGGATGGCGGGGAGTGGTAAGGGATGGCAGGAGGTGGTGTCGGAGAGTGGTAAGGGATGGCGGGAGTAGTAAGGGATGGTGGGGGTGGTGTCGGGGAGTGGTAAGGGATTGCGGGGAGTGGTAAGGGATGGCAGGAGGTGGTGTCACGGAGTGGTAAGGGATGGCGGGAGGTGGTGTGTTGGGGAGTGGTAAGGGATGGCGGGAGGTGGTGCGGGGAGTGGTAAGGGATGGCGGGGAGTGGTAAGGGATGGCGGGAGGTGGTGTCGGGGAGTGGTAAGGGATGGCGGGAGGTGGTGTCAGGGAGTGGTAAGGGATGGTGGGGAGTGGTAAGGGATGGCAGGGAGTGGTAAGGGATGGCGGGAGGTGGTGTCGGGAGTGGAAAGGGATGGCGGGAGGTGGTGTCGGGGAGTGGTAAGGGATGGCGGGGAGTGGTAAGGGATGGCGGGAGGTGGTGTCGAGGAGTGGTAAGGGATGGCGGGGAGTGGTCAGGGATGGCGGAGGTGGTGTCGGGAGTGGTAAGGGATGGCGGGGAGTGGTAAGGGATGGCGGGGAGTGGTAAGGGATGGCGGGAGGTAGTGTCGGGAGTGGTAAGGGATGGAGGGGAGTGGTAAGGGATGGTGGGAGGTGGTGTTGGGGAGTGGTAAGGGATGGCAGGGAGTGGTAAGGGATGGCGGGAGGTGGTGTCGGGGAGTGGTAAGGAATGGTGGGAGGTGGGGGCGGGGAGTGGTAAGGGATGGTGGGAGGTGGTGTTGGGGAGTGGTAAGGGATGGCAGGGAGTGGTAAGGGATGGTGGGAGGTGGTGTCGGGGAGTGGTAAGGAATGGTGGGAGGGTGGTGGCGGGAGTGGTAAGGGATGGCGGGGAGTGGTAAGGGATGGCGGGAGGTGGTGTCGGGGAGTGGTCAGGGATGGTGGGAGGTGGTGTCGGGGAGTGGTAAGGGATGGCGGGGAGTGGTAAGGGATGGCAGGAGGTGGTGTCAGGGAGTGGTAAGGGATGGCGGGGAGTGGTAAGGGATGGCGGGAGGTGGTGTCGGGGAGTGGTAAGGGATGGCGGGAGTGGTAAGGGATGGCAGTAGGTGGTGTCGGGAGTGGTAAGGGATGGCGGGGAGTGGTAAGGGATGGTGGGAGGTGGTGTCAGGGAGTGGTAAGGGATGGTGGGGAGTGGTAAGGGATGGCGGGAGTGGTGTCGGGGAGTGGTAAGGGATGGCGGGAGGTGGTGTCGGGGAGTGGTAAGGTGATGGCGGGAGGTGGTGTCGGGGAGTGGTAAGGGATGGCGGGAGGTGGTGCAGGAGTGGTAAGGGATGGTGGGAGGTGGTGGCGGGGAGTGTAAGGGATGCGGAAGTGGTGTCAGGAGTGGTAAGGGGGCGGGAGGTGGTGTTGGGTAGTGGTAAGGGATGGGGGAGGTGGTGTCGGGAGTGGTAAGGGATGGCGTGAGGTGTGTCGGGGAGTGGTAAGGGATGGCGGGAGGTGGTGTCGGGGAGTGGTAAGGGATGCGGGGAGTGGTAGGGATGGTTAGAGGTGGTGTCGGGGAGTGGTAAGGGATGGCGGGGAGTGGTAAGGGATGGCGGGGAGTGGTAAGGGATGGCGGGAGGTGGTGTCAGGGAGTGGTAAGGGATGGCGGGGAGTGGTAAGGGATGACGGGAGGTGGTGTCGGGGAGTGGTAAGGATGGCGGGGAGTGGTAAGGGATGGCAGTAGGTGTGTCGGGAGTGTAAGGGATGGCGGGGAGTGTAAGGGATGGTGGGAGGTGGTGTCAGGAGTGGTAAGGATGGTGGGAGTGGTAAGGGATGGCGGGAGGTGTGTCAGGAGTGGTAAGGATGGCGGGGAGTGGTAAGGGATGGCGGAGGTGGTGTCGGGGAGTGGTAAGGGATGGCGGGGAGTGGTAAGGATGGCAGTAGGTGGTGTCGGGGAGTGGTAAGGGATGGCGGGGAGTGGTAAGGGATGGTGGGAGGTGGTGTCAGGGAGTGGTAAGGGATGGTGGGGAGTGGTAAGGGATGGCGGGAGGTGGTGTCGGGGAGTGGTAAGGGATGGCGGGAGGTGGTGTCGGGGAGTGTAAGGGAATGGCGGAGGTGGTGTCGGGGAGTGGTAAGGGATGGCGTGAGGTGGTGTCGGAGTGGTAAGGGATGGGCGGAGGTGGAGTCGGGAGTGGTACGGGATGGCAGGGAGTGGTAAGGGATGGTGGGAGGTGGTGTCGGGGAGTGGTAAGGGATGGCGGGGAGTGGTAAGGGATGGTGGTGGGTGGTGTCGGGGAGTGGTAAGGGATGGCGGGGAGTGGTAAGGGATGGCGGGAGGTGGTGTCAGGGAGTGGTAAGGGATGGCGGGGAGTGGTAAGGGATGGCGGGAGGGCTCCCTGGCTACTCCACAGCAAGGCGGTCACTTGAGCAAAAGAGAATTTTTTTTTCTTCTCACAAACTGAACCTTGTTAAATTGATTATACAACATGTTACTCAAAATTGTGCAGCAATTCTTCACTCGTGCAGTACCCAAATTGTGCCAAATAAACTCATGCTAAATGACGGTCTACTGTACTATACATTATAGTACATAATGGACGAAGTTTTTCACTCTACAACCAACATCATCAGAATATCTTTCTGATCATAGTTTCAGCAAGGTGCTCCTACACCACGTTGGTTGAAATATTCTGTTTCATGCTCTCAAGAGCGGTGCATGCATTGTCACAGTACAGAATCCTAGCCAAGCTCATGATCTTGCTCTCCATACAACCATAGATGCCATTTCTGTGACAATTGAAAAATGTCACTCTCTCAATTCTTGCAGTGGTACTGTCTACCACGTACTATTATTCAACATAATTTCCAGACATGTGGTGATGACATTCTGCAGCAGCTTGAGCTCTAAGACCTCCCGATCCTTAGACACATATGTACTGCCTGCCCGCGGGTGACCCCCTACACAATGGTGCAGAAATTGCTGGCAGTTTGGCCATCTGGCAAGATATTGCAGGTCCCTGGCTGAATGCCCAATCTGTTGTGCCAATGACCATAGCAATACATCTTGTGGTCTACCTCCCTTCTGCCTTAATTGTCATAAAGCTCATCCATCTTTTTCTCATTGTTGCCAGGGTAACTTAAACTAACATGAAAATCCATTGTGTCAAAGAGACAGAAGCGTTTACTTACACCATGGCAGTCTCTCATCTATGCCTCCAGGGAAGACTTCCCCGTATTTCTTATTCTCAAGTTATTAAGAGAGCCTCAACCTTTGGGGTCTAAATTCCCACGGTCTCTCCCGCAACACACCTTTCACAGTCACCTCTATATCTAACTCTTTTGCAGTCTTGGACTCCGAGGTTCCTACCTCGTCACCTCCTACTGTACTCCAATCTTCATCTCACACACTAGCTTCCATGTCTACAAGACCTCACACAACAGCTCCTCCCCTTCGCCTCTACCTTAATGCCCAACAAATCCCCAAAGGGTAAATTTCTTTCATTTCCAGTCTCAGCACCTGGATATTTACCTTGTACTCATTCTGTTGTGCGTTTGGAGGTCCAGATTTCCAGATTTCCATCCTCCCCCTCGTACAGCACCTTCCTTTCCCATCCCCTTCCAAGCTTCTTCTCAAGCTACCTCTAACCTCTCATCCCCCCCTCCTCTCCAGTTGGTAAATTCCATCATCATCTCGATCTTTACTCACCCTAATCCTTCTATCTCCAATATTATCCCATATACAACATCTTTGTCCTCTGAAACAACTGAAGCTACCTCGGACTATATGGCGGATACAAAACCACTGATGGACACTGATCCACCCCTGTCGCTCCTCTTCACTCATTTCCATCTGCACTCCTTTCTTCATAGTGTTCCTACCCTTCACTGCTTGTTCATTTCCTGCTGCCTCCACTTGTGAACGTTTCTAACCTTTCTAGTCCATAGATACCTCTACCTTTCGATTTCTTTTATCCTTCTCTTTGCAAATCATGGCTTATTTACAGTTTAATATCTGAGGCCTCAGAGGTAACCAGGGTGAGTTTCAGGTGTTGCTTTCCCAGTTTTTCCCTGTTTGTGTTTGTTTACAAGAACCAAAATTATGCTCTACTGTTATCCATCCCATCTTGGGCTATGTTTTATTATATTCATCGGATCTTTTTCCCGATGGAGCCTCTAATGAAAGTGAACTGGTATTCCATACCATCAGCTCTTTGTTCATACTTTGCTGCATTACAGTGCAGCCCACATTCACTTGAATAAGTGATATACAATCTGTTCTTTGTATCTCTCTCCTTCTTGGGCATTATCTATCCCAGATGTTGCATTTCTGATTTTTTTTCCTTACCACCACCCCTTCTGTTACTTGGCGATTTTAATGCTCACCATTTCCTTGCAATTTGACCAAGCGAATTGGCACCTTTTCTTGTGTCACACTGCTTTTAGTGAGGATTCTTTTTTGTCCTCCATTGATGAGCTGTTAGACCTCTTCTCGTCTTCAGTTTTAACTGCAGCTTCACATCATATACCCATAACCTTGGGCAGGCAGGCATTCTCAGAGGTGCATGTCTTGGTGGTCTCCTGCCTGTGCTCATGTGGTACATTTGAAATGCGCTGCGTGAGGCAGATATCGGTACAACAGAACCACAGAGTGCCTCCTTGATTTTAAGCAGATGAGAGTAGCAGCCCGCCATGTCATCCATGAAGCTAAATGCCCTTGTTTCTACCGTCATTTCAACTTCCTCTATGCGTGCAGTCTGGATAAAAGTACGGAAACTGAGTGGCAAATACACTCCCGACCCGTCTCCTGTCTTTCAGGTTGCTAGTGTCACTATAGCTAATCCTCTTGACATTGCCACCAAACTTGGTCATCATCTTGTCCATATCTCCCAGGGGCTCCATCTCTGCCTCTCATTTCTTTTCTCCAAATCTGCCAGAGAGTTTGAACCCTTAGACTTTTCTTCTAGCAGAGAATTATTATTATAATAAAAAAGAAGCGCTAAATCACAAGGGCTATACAATATCTAGCAGAGAAGAGTCTTACAATGTGCCTTTTACTCTTCCAGAAATAGAATCAACACTCTCCGCTTGCCGATCATCGGCAGCTGGGCCAAACGACATTCAAATCTGTATGCTCCAGCATTTACATCCATCAGCCCGTGCAGTCCTCTGATGTGTGGAAAATTTTCTAGGGGTGATTACTTGTACATACCTCAACATTACATGCATACGAGTAATCTCCTTGGGAGACAACAACTATATTGTTTACCGTAGTCACCCCGTATAGACATGTGAGAAAACTTAACCACCCCTGGTCACGGCAGGTGGTTCCTTCAACCTCACATTCTTATCCATATCTATCCGAGACCAGTATAAATTGGATAGCACCCACAAGTACGGCTCTACTAATTAATTGTGGACTGTATAGATTATATTAGTGTAACTGAATGAAGGGGGGGGGTAGGTTACACATGGATATATCCATCAAGAAAAAACACTTGTACATAATCTCACCACTTACCAGATATTCTCTGGGGGTCACTTGATGTAAGATAAGATAAGATTTCGTTCGGATTTTTAACCCCGGGGGGTTAGCCACCCAGGATAACCCAAGAAAGTCAGTGCGTCATCGAGGACTGTCTCACTTGTTTCCATTGGGGTCCTTAATCTTGTCCCCCAGGATGCGACCCACACCAGTCGACTAACACCCAGGTACCTATTTGCTGCTAGGTGAACAGGACAATAGGTGTAAGGAAACGTGTCGAAATGTTTCCACCCGCCGGGAATCGAACCCGGGCCCTCCATGTGTGAAGCGGGAGCTTTAGCCACCAGGCCACCGGGCCACCTAAGCTGGATCACTCATAACCTATCCAATTACAACATACCTAACTGGCCAGTATCAGTCTGCTATAACTAGAAGGGTTACTTAACTGTGGGTGATTGATACTCCTTATTTCCTCCATTCACCATCTCATTTCGATGTCCTGCTACACCGACACGGTTCTTATTCCAGCAGGACGAGGTATCCGTCGGTTTGTCCCAGTTTAGAAGTCGTGACTCCATAAAGCCTTCACTATCCTCGGGACAGGAACAACGAGATAAACATGTGCACACACACTCTGGGAATGGCAGTTCATATCGCTTCAACGATTCCTTAACTTAGTGTTATTACCACTGATTACATTACGATTTACAAGACGGTTTAATGTCTCATAATTATTATACACATTGGAGACCACTCCATTAAGATTTGAGACCGATGAGCGATTAATTAAACCAAGTGTAATTTTCCCCGGGACACAGTCCATGGCGACGCGCCAGTCACCCGGTCCTACCCTTATTCACTCATTTTACCACTCTATTACGGTGGTCCCGTAAATCACGTTCCCTCACTCTCCACCAGGAACAGTTACGACACTTCCTATTATGAAATGAGGCCTATATTAATCCTTAGGCCGCCGTGAACGCCAATTTCCTGGTCCCATGTTTCACTGCTTCCTCACTACATTCAAAACACTGCCGCCACCCCCATGCCCCGAGTCGACCTCTACCCCCGCACATCCGCGCATGCGCAAAGGGAACTCTTGGTTCTATCCTATTGTCAAATACATTTTTGACTCATATCGACACATTAAACACCTATTAGGCGCTATAGCTTCGGAAAATTAAAATATTTTCCACACTGCGGCCGGGCGGAGGTCGTTGCTAGACGACTTACATAATGTGGAGTACAATTTTCCCATCTTCACTGGCCACCTGGCTTGGGAACTCCAACATTGGTATTTACATAATCACCCATTAATTCTTTCCACCTGTTAACTCCTCAGGTAGGGCTCCATCCAAAGCACACTCAAGCCTCCATGCTTCTGGTATTAACAATTTCCCTCTTATTGTAAGGTGTGACACTAAGCCTATGCTCTCAGGGTTAATTTGTTGGGCATACTGGAATTATGAGACTTTGATAATAACAAGTCTCTCTCAGCATCCCAAGTCAGCCCCAGCAAATTACTGCATATAGGTACTTCAACTCCATGGCCATCCATATTTATTGATCCCTCAAAATGGACTAATTACTGTTCCATTCTCTCAGGGGCATAAGCCTATGCTCCCTTGGTTAATTTATTGGGCATACTGGAATTATGAGACTTTAACAATAACAAGTCTCTCTCAGTATCCCAAGTCAGCCCCAGCACATTACTGCATTATTTCATTAACCCCTTCACATATCCTCATTAATTCCTCTTCAGTTGATGTCACACCCGGAAATTGTCCACATAAGATTATTTACCCAATTACTTCGCTCAGTGGACCACCTGTGCACTTAAGGTGTGCATTTATCGTCGCCTGAAGTAAGAACAATTTATTATTTAACTGTTTATTAATTATATCATTAAAAGCAGTCAACAATTTTGGTGTCTTGCTCAATTCGCAGAGCTGGGCCCTTTAACTGTCCATACGCCATCCTATAATTAGTAGATAATTCTGGACGGTTTATTATTATTATTATAATCAAAAAGAAGCGCTAAGCCACAAGGACTATACAGTGCTGCAGGGCAGGAAGGAAGCGAGGGCATCAGGTGGCAAAAGGGAGATGGATGAGTAATAGGTTACGGATAACAGCGGAGTAGTGGATGGTGAAAGGGTAAAGGGCAGCAAGAGACTGAACTAGAAAGGGCTGAGGGGAGTGGGAAAAGTATCATCAGAGTTTGTGGAGTAAATCAGTCGTTGTCAAGAAGTCAATGAGAGAGTCAGGATTAAAGGAGGGTCCATCAGCAAGAAGGGAAGGTAAAGAGAGAGTAGTAAATTCAAATTCAAATTCAAATTCAAAGTTTATTCTCTATAAGGATTACAATGCTGAGTTTACAGAAATTTGGTTATTGTTTGGTTTACATGTAGTAAAATTGTGATTACAGAGTGTACCACTAGAACGCTTAGCATGGCTAGGCATTTCGGGCATACTTAATTTTATTCTTAATTGTAAAATATTACAAATTATGAGGTAAGTTGGTATTATGGCTAAGTGACTAAATACTAGTTTATGAGTTTAGCAATGTGAATGCTTTTGTTTTGGCACAGTATATAGTTTCAGTATTGGAGTATCACAGGATTCATTATTTTAAGACTGAGATTAATATTTCTGTTTATGGTCAAATGAGTGAGCGAGTGTAAGTGTGAACCACAAGGTGGTATTCGTGTAGTTAGTTGACGGGGTGTATCAGGGAGATAAGATGTTTTCTAATGGTAGTTTTTGAAGGTGATGAATGTGTCTGCAGTTCTAGAGTTCTCAGGTAGGGTATTCCAGATTTTAGGGCCTTTGACATACATTGAATTTTTGTAAAGGTTTAGTCGGACACGGGAATGTCGTAGAGATGTTTGTGTCTGGTGTTATGCCTGTGGGTTCTGTCACAACTATCAAGAAAGCGTTTTAGGTCAAGGTTGATATTAGAGTTTTAAGGCCCTGTAGATATAGATTGCACAGTAGTAAGTGTGGATGTACTGAACTGGAGTAAGTTTAGATCTTTGAAGAGTGGGGGGGTGTGCTGCCAGGGATGGGATTTAGTGATTATTCTTACTGCAGCTTTTTGTTGGGTTATTATTGGCTTTAGGTGTGTTGCTGCAGTTGATCCCCAAGCACAAATAGCATAGGTGAGGTATGGGATAAATAAGTGAGTGGTATAGTGTGAGAAGGGCATTTTTGCGGCACGTAGTATCGTATCTTGAGAGGATCCCAACCGTTTTGGATACTTTTTTGGCTATATGCTGGATATGGGTGCTGAAATTCAGGTTGTTGTCAAGGTATAAGCCTAGGAATTTCCCCCCATTATTTCTGGTAATTAGAGTGTTGTCAATCTTAATGTTAATTTGTGCATCTCCTGCTCTGCTAACAAACATAATATAGTAAGTTTTGTCAGTGTTAAGCGTAAGTTTATTGGCTCTCATCCAAGTCGATATTTTAACAGCTCCTCATTCACAATGGTGTTGAGGTGGCAAATAGGGTGAGAGATGACATAAGTCGTGTCATCAGCAAAGAGAATGGGTTTCAGGTTTTGGGATATTTTTGGGAAAGGGTCATTGATGTATATGAGGAAGAGCGGGGGGACCAAGGACACTTCCCTGGGGAACTCCAGTATCAAGTGGCCGTGTTGCTGATGCTGTGTCTTAATGGTGACGTACTAGAACCTATTAGTAATGTAAGATTTGAAATAAGCAAGCGCATGCCTTTTATACCGTAGTGGTCAAGTTTGGGAGTAAAATTTGGTGGTTTACTGTGTCAAAAGCTTTTCTTAGGTCAATAAAAATTCCTAGTGGATATTCCTTATTTTCCAATGCTGTGTAAAGCAATCTAGCATTTTTATGATTGCATCATTAGTGCTTTTATTTTCCTGAATCCAAACTGGCAGGGTTGAGTATGTTTTGAGCCGTTATAAATGAATACAGTCTCTTGTAAAACGAGTTTCTCAATGATTTTGGATAGCAAGGGTAAGTTAGATATTGGGCCTATAGTTTGTTTAAATCTGTAGGTCACCACCTTTATGTATTGGTGTAACCCTTGCCATCTTGAGTAGTTTCGGGAAGGTGCTAGTCCTATTGACTTGTTAAAAAGTAATGAAATAGAACAAAGACGACGTTGAGGAAAATTCTGCGTGCTCGTTGATAGAGGGGGCAGTCTAACAGATGTGGCTAATCGTTTACTGGAACTTGACACTGCTCCAGAGAGGAACAGGGTGCCTCTCCATGAGATACCCATGAGTAAAAACGAGTGTGGCCAATGCGAAGGGGGGAGAGAGTGGTCTCCCAACCTCGGCACTGATGACAAGAAGACGGCCAGTAACCTATGCTCAGTTTTAATAGAATGAAGTTTGTTACCGAGCAGAGTTGACCAACGTTGTTGCCAATGGGTGCGAAGGTGGGGAGCTATTGCAGCAAAATAGTCCAGAAATGAACACCTCGATGGAAAATTTGGGAGGTCATGTACTGCCCGACCCGCACAGCATGTCTGCCTGTTCATTGCCCTGTACGTCGACATGAACCAGGACCCAAACAAAAAACAATATCTTTATGTTTGGTAGAGATACGGCGTAGCCAAAGTTGGATACGGAGAACTAGGGATGAGATGTATCAAATTTTCGTATAGCCGTAGAGCACTAAGGATCTGAACTACTACAAAAGATGACACAGGCATAGATCTATACGAATAATGCTGCAAGAATGGCATACAGTTCAGCAGTAAAAATGCTAGCTGAAATAGTAAATGCCCCCCCCACGACCCTGTCTGGAAACACTGCTGCGAATCCGACGCCGTCCCGAAAAACTTAGAGCCATCTGTGTACACAGCATGGCATGAGAATGGGAGTGGAAGTTTATCAAGAAAAAGAGAGCGGGAAGCCACCGTAGGGAGTTGAGCTTTCGAGCAAGGAGTGAGAAAGAACAGACCCGAACAGCTGGAACTTCCCTGGGGGTAGGGGAAAAATGAGATGCTACATGAACATATAAAGGTGGTAACTGAAGGGAAGACGAGTGAATGTAGGTGAAGAGAAAAGGGGCGGAGCAAACAGGGGCGGCGAACGAATAAAGAATGTTTACTAATATCGGTGACCATTCTATAAATGAAAGGATTGTGTAGATCGTGAGAGCGTACATAGTAGCGAAGGCAATGGGCATCACGGCGATCAGACAAGGATGGAACATTGCTTCTGTATAGAGGCCTCTCAACAGGGGAAGAGCGAAAAGCACCAAGGCACAAACGTAATCCTTGGTGATGGATAGAGTTAAGGCTAGAGAGAGTAGCAGGAGAGGCCGCGGAATAAATCTGGTCTCCATAATCGAGCTTCGATAAAACGAGGGCTGAATGTAGGCGAAGCAGAGTTCGACGATCAGCTCCCCAGGAAAGATGAGCAAGGGTTTTAAGAAGGTTTAGCCGCTGTGACAAGTTGCCTTCAGAGAGTAATGTGAGGTTTCCAGATAACCGACGGTCAAAGAGAAGGCCTAGAAACCTGACTGTATCACGTTCGGGGATACGGGAGCCATAGAGATACAAAGGATGATCGGAGATAACAGAGCATCTAGTGAAAGTAATTTGGTGAGTTTTGGTACTTGAAAATTTAAACCCATGCGTGGTGGCCCAAGTGGAAACACGGTCGACCGCATGCTGGAGAGAAACTGCAATAAGGTGACAGTCAGCGCATGCACAAGCAATAGCGAAGTCATCAACATAGAGTGATGACCAAATACTGGGTGGAAGAACAGAGGCCAAATCATTATTAGCAAGGAGAAAAGTGTTGTGCTTAGAACACATCCCTGAGGGACACCTTCAGCTTGGACGAAGTCCGGGAAAGAACATTATTGACTAGAACACGGAAATGTCTGTCAGTTAAAAAGTTCTTAAGGAAGGATGGTAGATTGCCTTGGAGGCCTAAGGAATGGGCCTGGCCAAAATATTATACTCCCAAGTTGTGTCATATGCCTTCTCAAGGTCAAAAAATAGGCAATAACTGAGTGATTATTCGCAAAGGGCATTACGAACAAAACGTATCCAACGTAGTAAGGGGTCTATGGTAAACGCCCTTACAAAACCCAAATGACTAGGGGGAGAGACTTTTGGTTCTCTAAATACACATTAAAGTCGATTCAACGTTCCATCACTCTGCAAACTGCACTGTAGAGGAGGGGGGCGATAGTGGGGGGGGCATCATTCCTGTAAAACCCGGGGTTTGCGGAAAAGGGGAACAATGGCAATTTCCACACTGGGGAAAACTCCTTGTGCCCAAAAAAGTTTGAAGAGGCGTAAAGGACACAAGGGCTGACCGATGTAAATTTGTGACATCAATATGAATGTCGCAGGCCCAGCTGCCGAGATTGCAAGCTGAGACCCGTTGCCCCTTCTTGAATGTAAAAGGCACTTTATACGTTCTTCTCGAGAGAAGAAAAGTCCAAGGTACTAACTCTAGGGCAGACTTGAGGAAAAAACGGGGGGGCAATGGAGCCCTCGGGAAATACGGACCAATGGGGCCCAAGTTCAATGGAACGTCGAGGGGGTTTGCTACATCAACACCAGCGCCCGTAGAACGGGAGCCGGGTCGGGAAAGTTTTTCCCACTAAATTTCCTCATTTTTTTCCCAACTCACCATAAAGAAGCAAGTGATGGGGGAAACATAGTCTCGCCAACAAGTGCGTTTTTGCTTTAGGATGACACGGGGAGCATCACACCTTCTGCTTAAAAAAAGAAGTCCCCCACGGTTCTATTTTACCGGTACCCGCCCCATGCAGCACTTTCAAACGTACTGCACGAGCCAAGCAGGAACCCCCAAAGGGACGCACTTCTGAGAATGCCTGCCTGAGGTTTTGGGGGATAGAAAAGAGAAGCTGTGGATAACTGACGTCGAGAAGAGTGTAGGGGGCTCATCAATGGGGGAAAGAAGGAACCCACCATAAGCAGGAGGTGTGACAAGATCCCAATTTTCCCCATCAAATTTCCAGCGAGGGCTCGGGAAAAATGGGAAAGGGAAGGGGAATAAAATGATCGGAAAATATCGCGCCATGTAAGTCTGGGAGAAAAACCGTAAGCTAGTGCAGTGGAGAAGAGCAGACGATAGACGAGCAAGAGAGAGAAAGAGTACAGGGTCAAATGGTGGGGGTACCCGTATTTAAAACATGGAGGGGGGGAAGGCGAGAAAACCTCCAACGGATCCACGTGGGCAATGAACCCCCCCCCCCCAGAGGAAATGGGGCATTAAAATCACCAAAAAACAGAAGTGGGGCGGTAAGGATTAACAAGAAGGCAAAGCTGGGAAAGAAATGCCCGAAGGAAGGAAAAAAAAAAAAAAAAAAAAAAAAAAAAAAAAAAAAAAAAGAGAGATATAAAGAACTATTTGAACCACTTATTCAAGTGGATACGGGCGCAGTGTAATCAGCAGGTATGGACAAATATTGAAGTACGAAATACATTGCATAGAAAAGGCACTTTCTTTAAAAGGGCCCATCGAGAAAGGATTCGAAGAATACAATAAACAAGCCTGGAAGGTTGGAAACGCCAGTGTAATTTGGTTCTTTAAACAAGCACCACAGGGAAAACCGGGAAAAAACATCCGAAGCCACCCCATTACCCAGCCGGGGATTTTCCCCACTGTAAATAGGCCATATTGGCGTAAAGAAAATACCAGGAATCTGTGGGAAAAGGCCCTAGGGACAAAGGGGGGTTAGAAAAGCCAACGTGGTGGCTTTAAAAACGTTCAAACGAAGGGAAAATGGAGCGTTGCAAAGAAGGGGGTTGTGAAATGGGGGAAGGAAAAAAGGGAACGGAAATGAATCAGTGTCCATTAAAGGGTTTAGCTCTCAATATTTCTGAAAGGGCTTAAAGGGTTTTTTCTAAATTTCAAAATGTATGGGGCCCAAATTTTGGAGATAGAAGGAGGAGGGGGAAAGATGGGACGTAAGAACTGCCCAAAAAGAAGGGGGAGGGAAAGTGAAAAGGGAACTGGAGATGAAGTGTGGGGGGGGACAAAAAGGGGCAGAAACCGGAGGGGGCAGAAGGGGGAGAAACTTGGGGGGGGAGGGGGGTGGAAGGAAATAGTACGAGGGGGAGGGTGAATCTCCCATTGTAAAAGAGCCAGAAGAGGGAAAACTGGGTACAAGACTGGAAAGGAAAACTGTGGAGGGGGAAAAGGGAAGGAAGGGCAAAAAAGATTTGAGAAATGTGGATTTTTGGATTTCGATGGGGGGGCTTTGGGAGTAGGTGTCGAACGAGTCTTGCATACGGGGGCTTGGAGAAGGGACGCAAAGATCTGAGAACAGACTGTTTTGTAGTGGGGACGTCAGAGCCAAGGACACAAAAGATTAGTGCTGAGGGGCAGGGGAGGGGTAACAACAAAAGGGGGCGCAAAAGAGGGGACCCCAAAGTGGGGGGTTTTTTGGAAACACGAGAATAAAAACAGGGGTATCCCCTTGGGCAGAGAGAGTAACTGCCATGAATAAGGAACCCTTCTGCCCTTTGAGAAACGGTTTTCACGTTTTTTTAATAGACCGGGCAACGGGGGGATATGAAGGGGAGCTTCTTTTAAAATTTAAGGGCAAGATGGATTTGACTGCAAATGTATTAGAAGGTCTCGGCCCACAACTGTCCATTGGGCCATAGATCTGCAATATTTCCGGGGTGCCCAAAAACCCCCAGCAATTTCACATTTTTGGTTGGGTATCCCCTTTTCGAACTTGAAAACGATTCCCGTGACATATAAAAGGGGACGGAGTTCCGCTTAAAAATTTAACGAGCCCATTAAAGGGTAACTCTCCGCCCCCGGGCAGGAAGGACATAAGTGTCTACTTTGAGGTTGGGGAGATCCTGGATTTTTCCCACTTCCAAAAATGTCATTCCACATGACTGGAAATTCTGTTGGACATGGTATGGGCAGAATGACGTACCCCCCACAAAATTAGAGAAAGAAGTTTTTTCAAAATGATAGGAGTAGTACGATATTCAAAGGGGAGAAAGACTGAGCTTGGGGGGCATTCTGGACATGACGATGCGCATACGCTCTTGAACAAGAAATGAAATATCCTTTCCAACAGACACAGGACGCTTTGCCAATACAGGCAGAAAGGGAGGGAAAGAATTTGGGCTTAAAGTAAAGAATTTAGTCCATTGGTGGGCCGAAAATGAGCGGAAGGAATGCTTTACTGTCGGTCTTTTTTCCCAGTAGAATGGGAAGGTAACGAAGGAGCATCACAGGAGATTGATGTTGGCGTTTGGGGGTAGACCCGGGGTTGGCCACGTGAAATGGGGGGCAATTCGAAAATTGCCCTACCATAGAGGAAAACCGGAAACATAGCAAAGGAAAGCGGGTTCAGACAAATTTAAGGAGTCCC
Organism: Cherax quadricarinatus; assembly: GCF_026875155.1. Lineage (NCBI taxonomy): Eukaryota > Metazoa > Arthropoda > Malacostraca > Decapoda > Parastacidae > Cherax > Cherax quadricarinatus. The sequence continues at coordinate 38,759,868 of NC_069437.1, read as the reverse complement.
TCGAACCCCGGGACCTGAAGCGGGGAGGAAACAGCACCACAAAAGGTACAGGGGGATCAGGGGTGTCCAAGAGTGGTCTAAACCAAGGCAGGGCAGAATGGGGTGCGGTATCAAAAAGGGGGCCCGGGGGGGTGGGGCATGGACTAGGGGTTTCCAGGTTAGGTTACTCCCTTTTCTTTTTGTTTTTAAGAAAAAAAAGAAAGAAGAAAAAAAAAAAATAAAAAAAAGAAAAAAAAAGGGGGAGCGGGGAGGAATAGTTTCCCCGGGGAAAAAGAAAGGGGCCCGGGAAAAAATTCCCCCCAGCCCCAAGAGGGCTTCAGCACCGTATAGCGCAGATGCAACATGGAACCCCTGCCATACCCTACCCTCATGCCAGTAAAACCCGCAATCCGGGATAGCAACCTCACATCTGCCGACTACCTCGGGACAAAAGAGGGCGGCCGGAATCCGCCACAAAGCATACCTCCTTGCCCCCACCCCCGAATCCAAAGGGGGGCTTCCAGAATACACCTTCGCCTGAAAGACACCCAAAGCTACTCCGGGAAACCCGGGGAGGGATCGGACATCCCCCGGGAACCAGATTTTCCCCGGCAAAAAACGCCACCCCAAAAACCTCACAAATGGGGTGGACCCCGGGGGCCTTTCCCCTACCAGGAAAATAGCGCGCCTGGGGAGAAATCCCAAAGGCCAAAAGAGGAAGGGCAAAGGGGGGTGAGGAGGAGGAGGGGGAATGGAAAAAGGGGGGGATGGGGTAGGGGGGGGGAGAATGGGAGGTAATTAGGTTTGGTCTGAGGAAGAAGACCGACAGGGCTAATTCCTCAGACCAAGAGCCTCTTCACCACGCCAAGGAGCCCCCCTTGAAGAGGTCTGGACGGTTTGAGCTTCCATGGAAGTCGCACCCAGTAATGTCCAGATTCAAATTTAACATCCTTCAGGTATTGTTCCTGAGTAATGGAATCATTTGGGCTTTCCTCATTTATATAATCCCTATGCTGTCCAGCTCCCACAAATTAGACTGGTTCAACATCATCCTCGATAGAAGAGTACTTGTACTGGGTTGACCTTTTATGAGTAAGACACCGTGACTGTATTCACTACTTCCTCTAGTCATTATTACTAGGCGGTAGTTTGGCATGTATTACATGGCCCGTACCAGTGTTGAGAGTGACGCCGCATGGTTATGGATTTATGCCCTTTATCCTGAATTATTACATCCAGTACCGGCAAGGCTACCTCAGCTAGGCCATCATTATTGCCATTAGCTGCAACCTTTACATCAGTCACTGTAGTGTCAGGGTTATTAACATTATCATTATTGTCACCATTATTATAAGAATCACATACAACCCTGCACATAACTGTATGGTGCCTTCCCTTGTTGCATTGATAGCAACTGTTCAATTTGGTATGACAATCCTTTACATTATGATTGTCTAGACATCTGATAAATCTGTCAAGTTCTTTCATCCTCTCCACTTTAATATCCCATGAATTATAGCATTACAATTTTTAGTGAAATGAGTACCCTGGCAGAAGAGGCAGTCTCTCTTTTCTTTGCCTGACCTCTTATAACTGGGTTACCCTTACTGAGGTACTTATTCCTCTTACCTTGAGTGAGGAACCACTATTACTGATTCCTGACTTGATTTGTGCCTATTTAACTCTTAACTATGATTATTACCTCTGGGATTATTTTTCCCTTTTGAGACTTGACAGATAATTCAGGGTCATTATGTGTTATATCCTTAGAACTGTTTGGCTGACTGGTCTGCAATTGAACAATTAATTCCTACCGACCTAGTCTGATTTCCTCCAGACCGTACCCTGGAGGTTTTGGCAAACCCACCCTTTGCATTAATAGGTTGATCAACTGCCTGGCTTACACCATTTAATTTATTCAAAGCCTTACTCTTACAAGACAGTTTTTCTTTCAATTCGTAATGCTGATTAATTAAAACATTCATTTCCATTCCATCTGCACAATTCTCCAGCAGATCTCTTTCACAGTCTTTAGACCACAATTTGTACCAATCAAATCTACTCTCTAAAGCATCTAAATATAACTTTAATTCATTAGGGTTCACGGTTCTTTGATTCATTAAATCAAATGCCTTCGTCACATGGCCTTTAATAGCCTGTAATGATGCTTTCATTACTCTAAAATCCACGGACTTGTCAGCCACATTAACTCCATCAGATCCAGACATGGTTAGAGAATTATTAATCACTGATTATACAACTTAAGTAGGCGCCTTATAAGAGTAATTCTTGCACTTTACTCTTGTATAAATCCTAGCCACACATGTGTTAGCAATTAATCGATTAAATTTGTGTACTCTATACCCACTTCCTTCAATCAGTCACTTAATTATTAAGTAATTAATTCAATTAATTTTTCACTGATTGCATCCGGTTCAGGAAGGACCAGCGGGCAGATGTGGAAAATTTTCTAGGGGTGATTACTTGTACATACCTCAACATTACATGCATACGAGTAATCTCCTTGGAGAGCAACAACTATATTGTTTACCGTAGTCGCCCCCGTGTAGACATGTGAGAAAACTTAACCACCCCTGGTCACGGCAGGTGGTTCCTTCGACCTCACATTCTTATCCATATCTATCCGAGACCAGTATAAATTGGATAGCACCCACAAGTATGCTCTACTAATTAATTGTGGACTGTATAGATTACATTAGTGTAACTGAATGAGAGGGGGGTAGGTTACACATGGAATATATCCATCAAGGAAAAACACTTGTACATAATCTCACCACTTACCAGATATTCTCTGGGGGTCATTTGATGTAGCTGGATCACTCATAACCTATCCAATTACAACATATCTAACTGGCCAGTATCAGTCTGCTATAACTAGAAGGGTTACTTAACTGTGGGTGATTGATACTCCTTATTTCCTCCATTCACCATCTCATTTCGATGTCCTGCTACACTGACACGGTTCTTATTCCAGCAGGACGAGGTATCCGTCGGTTTGTCCCGGTTTAGAAGTCGTGACTCCATAAAGCCTTCACTATCCTCGGGACAGGAACAACGAAATAAACATGTGCACACACACTCTGGGAATGGCGGTTCATATCGCTTCAACGATTCCTTAACTTAGTGTTATTATCACTGATTACATTACGATTTACAAGACGGTTTAATGTCTCATAATTATTATACACATTGGAGACCACTCCATTAAGATTTGAGACCGATGAGTGATGATTAATTAAACCAAGGGTAATTTTCCCCAGGACACAGTCCATGGCGATGCGCCAGTCACCCGGTTCTACCCTTATTCACTCATTTTACCACTCTATTACGGTGGTCCCATAAATCACGTTCCCTCACTCTCCACCAGGAACAGTTACGACACTTCCTATTATGAAATGATGTAGACAGCCTGTACTGTCTGCACAGACAGCCCATGCTGTCTGCCAGCTTAGTTCATATTTCGCGCCACTCAGGTGCTGCCCTCTGTAGCCAGGCCTCTAGGTAGGCATGCCAGCCTGCCGGCCCAGGCCTCTCCTCACACAGCGCCTAGCAAGAGACACAAGGCCTCTCAGCTCTCGTGGCATGGCCCTGCCCAGGCCATGGGCACAAACACACAAGCCTGTGTACCCACCACGACTTAATAAAGTAAGAAGCCTCCGAAGACGTATCATTTACTACCCGCTACCAAACAAGCCCGTTACATTGGTACCAGCGGTGGTTGCAGCAGTGTGTTTGCCCGTGAGAGAGGAGGAAGAGGTATGAAGTCATCTTCACTTCATCACCCTACACAAGAAGCATCCGTCTCTCAACGAGTTATCCTGATGTCGTGTCTGCACTTTTGAGCATCCAGACACAGGTACAAGCAGGATCCAGCTGAAATTTGCCGAATTTCTTCGAGAATTGTAAGTGGCGTCACAGTGACCCCACGCTACAGTGACCCCACGTCACAGTGACCCCATGCTACAGCGTCCCACGCTACAGTGTCCCACGCTGTTTCTCAAGTCACATGTTCAGCGTCACTTGTATGTTGCTGTTGTTGTTGTTCAGCTCAGCACAGCCGTTTCAGCAAGCCAGAGGTGAGTTTTGTGTGATTTCTGCGTCCAGTGTGAGCTCTCTACGTATTTGTGGGTGGGGGAGGAGAGGAGAGGAAGTGGCTGTTCCTCACCTTGCCCATGCTCGCCCTACTCACGCTCACCCGTCTACCATACACCACTCACCACTGCCCACTCCCTCTGCTGTGTTTTCTGCTGTTTTCCATGTGAATTCATTGCCAGAACTGTGTATCTGAGTGCCCGAGGCCACTCGAAGCTGCGTGATCAGCATGCCATGTAGATCACGACACCATGTGGATCGACACCACGGTGGGTGTGGGTGATGTCACGTGGATCTACCAGCCACGTGAGTTACCAAATGTCCCAAGGCCACATGCTGTGGTCTGCTGCCCGCATCACATTGACGTCACCCACGATGCTGCCCGACTTCATGACGTCACCTCGAGATGTCTGCTGACGTCACCTCGAGATGTCTGCTGACGTCACCTCGAGATGTCTGCTGACGTCACCTCGAGATGTCTTCTGACGTCACCTCACGATGTCTGCCTGACGTCACCTCGAGATGTCTGCTGACATCACAGTGCTGCTGACGTCACCTCGCAACATCACGCCTGACATCACATGATGTCACCATCGAGTGTTCTAGTAATTATTTTAGTATTGTCGAGAGATTGAGAGAAAATATATGTCTGTGTTAATTAATTCCTCTCAGTCAGTGTTCTCATATGTTAGTGTACCGTATGTACAGCGGTGTGTTTTTAAAGTTTCCGTGTGTCCAGTGAGGTCTGAGCCAGACCTGAGTAGCACCACTGTGTTAAGTCACCCATGTGACGAGCTTTTATGCTCGTCGCTCGTGATGTTCTGCAGGATCGTACCTGCTACGATTCCCATCGAGATTTGTTTCACTTCACCTCCAGACCATCAGAGTGCAGTTATATGTAGAGAAACAAGTCTGGGGACGCTTAGACTAACCTCTGCTATAACTCCAACTGTCGAGAGAATGACACGCTGTGTCAGCCTCGTGTCACAAGCTTCAGTGAGCAGCCTGCACAAAGATGTCACTTTGACTGCTAGCTCTCTCACTGCAGTCTGATGTATGATGTTATGACTCCCAGATGTTTCGCCCAGTCGTCTCTGCCACGACTCGCTCCACAACTCACTCCACGCTCACCGCAGTGACAGCCCAGCGACAGGTGGCCTGGTGGCTAAAGCTCCCGCTTCACACACGGAGGGCCCGGGTTCGATTCCCGGCGGGTGGAAACATTTCGACACGTTTCCTTACACCTGTTGTCCTGTTCACCTAGCAGCAAATAGGTACCTAGGTGTTAGTCGACTGGTGTGGGTCGCATCCGGGGGACAAGATTAAGGACCCCAATGGAAATAAGTTAGACAGTCCTCGATGACGCACTGACTTTCTTGGGTTATCCTGGGTGGCTAACCCTCCGGGTTAAAAATCCGAAGAAATCTTATTCTTATTATTATTATAGTACCAGTCGAGAAGTGTCCTCCTGAGTCACTTGCCAGAAGTCCTGCCCAATTGCCGAGTTTTGTCGACGCCTCACTCGAGGGCACCAGCATGTCGTGCCCCAGGTTGAGTGAAAACCTGCAGCGACTCCTACGATGTCTGCTTCACCGTTCCAGAGGAGACCGTACCCTGTTACATCACAGCTCAGCCGCAGCAATGTCTCCCGTGTTGTAGTATCTGTCCAGACGCAGGAAGGCGTGCAGTGATGCCCTTCGACGCTCACTGCCTATGACCACGATGTTTAGCACACCCCACATGTTTTTTCTTCCCTCCCTGTAGGAAGTTTTTTTTTCCATGTCCATATGTATATATGTGTTTTTATTTTGTGTTCTGTGCCTTGTTCCTACGAGAGAGAGACCGAGTTTCTTTTACCACCAGTATTGTCACGTCGGGACGACGCGCGGTAGGTGGCCGAGCGTATGTAGACAGCCTGTACTGTCTGCACAGACAGCCCATGCTGTCTGCCAGCTTAGTTCATATTTTGCACCACTCAGGTGCTGCCCTCTGTAGCCAGGCCTCTAGGTAGGCACGCCAGCCTGCCGGCCCAGGCCTCTCCCTCACTCACACAGCGGCCTAGCAAGAGACACAAGGCCTCTTAGCTCTCTCTCGTGGCATGGCCCTGCCCAGGCCATGGGCACAAACACACAAGCCTGTGTACCCACCACGACTTAACAATAAAGTAAGAAGCCTCCGAAGACGTATCATTTACTACCCGCTAACAAACAAACCCCGTTATAATGAGGCCTATATTAATCACTAGGCCGCCATGAACGCCAATTTCCTGGTCCCATGTTTCACAGCTTCCTCACTACTTTCAAAACACTGCCGCCACCCCCATGCACCGAGTCGACCTCTACCCCCGCACATCCTCGCATGCGCAAAGGGAACTCTTGGTTCTATCCTATTGTCAAATACATTTTTGACTCATATCGACACATTAAACACCTATTAGGCGCTATAGCTTCGGAATATTAAAATATTTTCCACAGATGTTTCTTTTATCTTATTTAGTCGAGAGGATTTCTAACCCCAGCGTGGAAAATCTGCCACTGTACTACCTTTTTGTAAACCGGTACTTCA